>OZ026518.1:10343226-10725904 GCA_964019695.1 Loripinus fragilis | reverse complement strand
TCTATCCATCTATCTATCTCTATATGGGTATATTGAGTAGATACCAGGCCAAAGACAATAAGAAAGAATACAGCTGATCATGATAAGTTTGTGTATAACACCAATACAAAGGTAAGACACTCTTCTGGTTGCTCTTGACATCTATCTGTCTGTCTGTCAGGGGTATGCTAATATATGGATATGGAGATAACTGAGAATCTCTCCCCTCTTCGATTCTGATGTCAATGAACAACCAAGTCTGCAATATATATGAAAATATATTTAGCTGATGTGGAACATGTACAAAACAACCACTCAATACAACGTTTCGATGGCAAATGCCTGCAACGCTACATTGAAAGGCACAACATACTATTAGCAAATGACGACAATTAGACAAAATACATACATTTTGGGCAATGCACAAATGTACAAATATTCAATATACAAATAACAGAATGATTTGTGCAAAAGCTAGGTACCTGCAATATATATGAAAATATATTTAGCTGATGTGGAACATGTACAAAACAACCACTCAATACAACATTTTAATGGTGAATGCAGTGAAGCATTGCTCTGATGGGCCAAGATAAGATATGGGTAAATAAGCACATTACTGTGTATAATACTACACTACCTAGGTACATGTTACAGTTTACGAGCAAATGGAATGCATGGGCAAATTCTTAATAGGGAAAAATATAGGATATTAGAATGATATCGGTAAGATATGGGTAAGGTAAGATACAGGTATATCTATAGGATATAAGAATGACATGCCATATGGTGGGATATGGGTATAGAAGATATAAGTCTCCCTATGATCTATCTATCTATCTATCTATCTATCTATCTATCTATCTATCTATCTATCTATCTATCTATCTATCTATCTATCTATCTATCTATCTATCTATCTATCTATCTATCTATCTATCTATCTATCTATCTATCTATCATTGATCAATTATGATCATTATGCCAGGGAGTGCCAATTTTGAAATTTAAAATCTTTTGGCTGTATTTCTTACTATTGGGATATTGGGATCATACATATGAATCAGATAATGAGCTTATGGTACTCATCACATATGTTTACCCTTTTCATTCCAATGGATTTTCGCATACATATTGATACAATAAGCATAGATATGTCCATTTTGTATTCAAAGGGGTCACATGTCCAAATTTCTAAATTTTGATATTTATGTTTTTATCTTAGCAAACAGTGCAGACCCAAATGAAATGCCACATTATGGGGCATTTCATCTGGGTCTACACTGTTTGCCAATAATGCAGCATTTCATCTGGGTCTGCACTGTTTGCCAATAATGCAGCATTTCATCTAGGTCTTCACTGTTTGCCAAAGTACCTGTTTGCAGGTATCCAGAATGAAAAGGGTTGAGTCATACCGAGGTCAGTTGCTTAGTTATATTGGTCTGAATCATCATCTACTACCATACTTGGTAGGTTTCTGATGAGATTGCTGAGATATACAAGCTGATATTCAAACCTTCATTATCCTTTGCTGATATTCAAACCTTCATTATCCTTTACTTCATTGAGATGCCTTTTAACGCTTAAAAGAGCTGCCTGATCAGGGTCTACTCTGTTTGCTTATAGAAATATGATACATGTATATCTGATCCTACACTTCTGGACCTGAGAAGTAATTTCCTTGTTCTATGTACCAACATGAAAGTTTAATTATATTATTATTCATAGTGGATGGAGGCTAGCTTGAATATTCATGAAGGAAAGGGTTATTCACCTATCTAATAAGGACCAAAATCTCATAAGCATCCTCAATATATTTGTCTTGCACTTACCCCTCAAGTACCAACTGTTATTTGCAGCGTTTATATAAACTGATTACCCAATTTATGCCGAATGTATTTTCCCATCCTTATTAATTGGGGTCATTTCCAATTTTAGGGTTGTTGGTTGGTATTTTTCATTTTTATTCAAATTTTAAAAGAAACTTCTGTAAGCAAACAGTGGAGACCCTGATCAGACACATTGTCTGCACTGTTTGCCTATGTCCCACAAAAAGGACACTAGGCTTATATGGGTTAAGGTTAGATACATATTTCGTATGAATGTTGGCCATTTCACATCATATAAAAAAAACGTACTTTGCTGTGAAAAAAATAAGGACACAGTGTATATGAACAATGCATTTCAAATGTTTAACATGTTTTTAAAAGCATTTTGATGCAAGATTGTAGATTGTTGTTCCAATTTTTATTTCATTTTTGTGAAGACTTACCTCTGATACTTTTTTTATTACTCTATTTCAGATGCTTACCATTAGCAACTTGAATCTTCCTCTGTCAGCAAATTTTACTGTGTCCTGGTCATCATAGTACAAAATCAAAGAACTGAATACTATAATCAGTGCCTTAAATTTGCTCATGCCTTTACTGTTATGTTGTGTTTTATACTTTTATAGATTTTTATAATGCTTTATCATTTGATGTCGCATCTGGCAGTGATATAATGTCATGCATTAAAATCAATAAACCACTTGTGGTTTACATATTTTCGTGTACATGTAACATTATGAAATAATGCCCATAATGTCGCATATTTATGGCAAGATCTAGACGTTTTCGCACCAAAAACTTGATTACAAAAACTATTTTAAAGTCATATGATAAATAGAATCTAACTTTCGTGCTCCTGTATTATTGAATTTATTAAACTCGTTGAGAAAAAGTGATAAAATGCTCAGCAAGCCTTGCATTTTATCACTTTTTCCCAACTCGTTTAATGAATTCAATAAAACAGTACTCCTGTAAAATTTCTATTTATTATTTCTACATTGTAATTTTACCCCATCTGAAATTTCCTATCATCCATAGTATGTCATCCTGGCCTCAAGATTATAAAACTTTTTTCATGCTCATCTCAACTGAGCATAAAATCTAAACTGCTCATACATGTAAATGTTAAAATGCTGACAAGGACTTTTTTGCTTTCAAACTATCAGTTATTTATCAAGCTAATAAATGTTAAAATGCCAACTATTATTGACATTTTAACATTTATGAGCATGATTTACTTGATGCTCAGCTGAATTGAGCATGAAAAAAGTTTTATAGCCTCTGGGCCTGTGCTTGATCTAGAACATCTGAGCAAAGTTTTGTTTGATATTATTCACATCATCTAACCGTATATTTGTAGTTTCAAGAAAATTCTACTTACCATATTTTTTTTAAAAATATTTGGACAGAATGGACTAAGCAAATAGTGTGAACCCAGATCAGACTTCTCCTTGAGTTTATACTATTTGTCATTCAGTCACTACCCTAACTGGGAAGGGCAGTGGCTCAGCGGTAGAGTGCTTGACTCGAGACAGAAGGGCCGCGGGTTCGAGCCTCACCGGCGTCACTGCGTTGTGTCCTTGAGCAAGAACATTAATCCTAGCTTAGTACTGGTTCAACCCAGGAAGACCCTTCCCATTATAACTGAAAGATTGATGATGGGACGTAAAGAATCAAATCAAACAAAACAAAACTACCCTAACTGCTGTGTGAACCCATTACAGGAGAAAAATGTGTTTGCTTGTCAATAACTTTTAAACCAGATCTTTTGTCTGAAAGTCTTATAAGATATGCATGTTTCTGTAATTTTCCTGCTTATCTGCCTCAAACCCTATGCAGATTTGACTAGTATTAACTGGAATATGAAAGAGTCTTATCAGACTGTAGGGTTTCTAACAAACATCGGTTATTGTTGTTGTTGTATGGTCACATGATTCTCTGTGATGGGATTGGTCGGCTTGTCTGACCCTCTGCTGGTCACGCCTCTCTGATATATGGCTTCTGTCTTGTTTTACTATAAGTATTTTAGTGCTGATTATTTTTAGGTTGTTATTTGCTTATAAGTTCACATGAGAGCATTATATATTGTTTACATACTTTTTTGATATGGATATAAGGGCACTTGTTATTTGAGCCGCGATATGAGATTTCCAACCATGTGGTATGTGCGACCAGCAAAGGCTCAGACCAGCCTGTGCATATATGCGCAGTCTGATCAGAGCCCTTGCTAGTCGCTTGAATATTTTACGACTCTAAGGCTACTGACTGAACATTATTTGGAGTTTCTAAGCTTAAAAGGAGGCTGCACAGGTTCGTATGAGTGTACACTTGTCAAAATGCCACATTGTTGGAAATCACATGTCGAGGCTCATTTAGTTTTGATATTCTTGTGTTTTAACCAGAATTCATTTTAAATTTTACCAAATTCATGACTGTTGTATATAAATTGTTAGTATGTGAGCTGTAGACCGTGGTGAGTGAGTGAATTTATGTTTAACATCCTACCAAACAGCTATGGTCATATGGAGACAGGGCCATGCCTTAGTCTTATCTGACAGTCTGGAGGAGCAGGTGATCAAACTTCGGACCACTGTAGACGGTGGTATCATTTGTGTTCAGAGAATAATGTGTTTGAGCTTTAACTATTTCCTTGCTCACAGCACCTTTTGTGATCTGCTGATAACCTTTGCAAATAGTTTGGACCCAGATCAGGACCCGAAGAATATCAGTCCTGCTCTCGATCCAATCCGCTTGACTTTCTGATAGTGTTCCCGAAAGAATCTTTTGAAAAAGTTACTTTTGAAAAAAGTCAACAGACTACAACAAAAGCATCAAAAATGACCCAGGAGGATCCTGTTATTAGTTCAGTGTTTGATGTTGCTCCCACAATCTTAATTCGAGAATCAAGCCTCGGAAGTATGTAAGGCATAGTACTATGTATTTTATTTGCGGCAACTGGCGTATGGAAAAATAGTTTTCTACCATGTGGGTTCAGTCCTATTAAAATCCATTATTTTGATTACCTGAAACTTTTATCAACAGAATAAATGCCCTCGATTTCAACATCATGAAATATGTTTATTAATAATTTAGATGTACAATGTATGTCCATTCATAATCACAAAAATTATTGCGAAAATCACAGTTTGAACATTTGACTTTTTCACAAATAACTTTTAGGGAGATTTCACTCCTTAACAGGACAACTCCTTCATGAATTATCCTGAAAACTTTCACCCATGCAATCATCTTGTTGAGGAAGAGAGAGCTGGTTCCTTTACTTTGACAGTATTCTTGTTTTCACGTGTGTCTTTGTCTATGTTCTTATAGCTCTTCCTCAAGGTGCCATAAGTTGGTCTGTGATTGTGGCATTTCCTGGTCATACTTTTTTTAGGATGTTTTAAATTTTAAAGCACCAACAAAACTGATTCTGGAAATGCCCTCTGCTAAAGTCGTCTGCTGCAAATAATTGCCCAATATTACTGACTAATTTAAGCATAGAAACAGTGTGGACTCAGATCAAAATGCTCCTATCATAATAGTCTGATCTGGATCCACACTGTTTGTCATAGAGGCTTCCAAAACATTTCGACAGACTGCAAAAGCAGATGACTTTTGTTGTGATTGGAGCTTTAAAGGTTAAATGATTGTTCTATGTTAAAAATAGGTAAAAACACTGTCAAAGCAAAAGAAAAAGGAACACAAATTAACATGATATACATTTATTTTATTATCAACATGGAATTTTTGTTATTACATGTATTTTCTATTATTCTGTCATGAAACAAGCACTATAAAGGAATAAAGTTTAATTATGCTTTCTAAATGATTTATATAAGATTCTTACCATGTCATCAAAACAAACTAGACAGTACATTACTAGGTACAGTGGATCGTCTAAAATTTCGAACACTAGTTGCCTGCAAAAAAGTCCTAGACAAACAGTGCAGACCCAGATCAGACTGCTTCTGAAGAAGCAGTCTGATCAGGGTCTTCCTTGTTTGCTATTCTGACAAGCATTTTGTTAATTCCAACCCTAATTTTATTTGAGACCGGTGAGGGATAGGTGTTCAAAATTTTAGAACATTTACTGTAACCTTTGTGTCAGCCCTCAACTCAACATGCCTAGTGTCCTAATAAAGGATACAAGCAAATAATGCAGTTCAGATCCAGTTCAGATGAACGGTTTGTACTGTTTGCAAAAGAAATTTTAATTTTTTTCGTTGATAAGAAACCAAGTCAATCACTACTAGACAGACTCCAAGTTATAAGGATAAAAAGAGCTTACAAAGCATTAATGGGTTTAAGATGGCTATATGTATCAATTAGCATCTCCCATCCACAAAAGTCTTATAACAGATGAAATGGCTTTGTTCCTTTCTGACTTTGTTCAACAAATATAGCACTATGATTAACAATATTGTACAGTAGTAGAAATTCAAAATACCTCCAAAACATTTAACAATGTTTATATAAAACCTGTACAAATCTATGACAATAAAATGTGACAACAATGTGAACAATAAACATCTATCAAAAACAGCCATTTTTAACAATACCTGTAGTAACTCGGTGATTTAACATGTGCTAGAGAAAACAACAGTGTGAATGCCGTACATCTTCCTCAAAGAAAATTGAGCTAAGACATGAGATTTCCTACAATGTGGTATGTGCGACCACAGGGTTCATACAGGCAAGATAATGTAAAATTCAAGGACTTTTCAAAGACTTTCCTACTGTTTTCAAGGTCTGAAAACTTAAGAAAAATACTGATTTACACGTTGAAATTCTACTTCTGAAATGCTAGAGTCCATTACTAAAGATATTAGTTTAAGATAATTAGTATAAAATTGTGGTGCCTTTATTTGGTGCAGCATATGCTGCATCAAATAAAGGCACCACAATTTTATACTGATTTAGGTCTCAAAAAACACTGCTGAATCCTCCTGTAAATGGTAAAATTCAAGGACTTTTAAAGGCCTTTGAGTGTTTTTCAAGTACCTTTCAAGGCAATTTTTATTTTCAAGGTCTTTTCAAGACAGTCCTTTATATTCAAGTACTTTTCAAGCCTGTGCAAACCCTGGACCAGCAAAGGCTCAGACCAGCCTGCACATACGTGCAGTCTGATCAGAGACTTTGCTAGTCGCTTGAATATTCTATGACTGTTAAGTACTGACCAAACATCATTTGGAGTTCCTAAGCTAAAAAGGAGGCTGCAAAGGCTCGTCTGAGTATACACTTGTCAAAATGCCACATTGTTGGAAATCACATGTCACGGCTCAAATGTTAGCTCAGGTTACTCAATTGATCTACTCAATAACAAAACTATACAACACATCGTGAGAAAATCTGTTTGTTTTTTATTTACGAGAATGTTATTCATTTTATGGCAAGTATAACTATATTTGCCACATCCCAATTTTCAAGAGTCAAGCCACTTGAAGCTAGTCTTTGTAGCTGAGCAGACTAGTTTGAGTGTAATCTGAGTCCAAACTCAACAGGTTTTCTCCCACGATGCCCCTATAACCATCATTTCAATATTCCAACTGAGTACTGAGAACAGACTGCACAGGATCAAGTAAACTGGCATTGCCTCATCAGAAAAGAAGCCAGTGAGTATGAAGCAGAGTCTGTGATTTTGTTTTTTGTTTATGTTGATCGTTACATCCCAATCAACAATTTTTCAGTCATGTCGGGACATTTTCCTGTCTTCCTGGATTGAACCAGTACTATGCAAAGGATAAAATGTCTTGTCCAAGGACACAACACAGTGCCTCCAGTGAGTCTCCAAACTAGCAACCCTTCGATCACAAGTCTAATACTCTACCAACTGAGCCACTGACCTCCTCAGAGTCTGTGAAGCAGAATGAAATTGTAAAGAATGCAAAGCCAGAGACAATGGATTAGCGTCAGAGTAGTTACACTCCGAGCTGACATGCTCTACTTGCATTAGACAGCTGAGAGCTAAATCTGGCATAAGCAGCCATCAAAGAACACACAATTACACATGAACACATATACATGTAATAATATAAGAATCCATCATGAGTGCGAGAGTGGGATAAAAAAACGTCCCGAGCATCACCGATTAACATCACAAGGCTTGACCTTGTGATGTCAAACGGTGATCACAAGGGACACATTTTTCTACCCCATCCTCACACGAATAATGGATTCTTTTTCTTGCTCACCACTAAGTACCGCATTTTATATTGGAAAAACATGAAAAAGGCTTCAAGAAAATCCTAAATGAGACATGACATGGTGACATCATTTTAACATTACAATAATGTCACAGATCGACATGAGGCCGACGTGCCGCTGTTCATTTTTTATCTTTCCAACGGGCTGGTACAGGTTTATGAGATAGAATGATCTCACATGGGTAAAGACATCAGAAATCCATATATGGTGTGCGAGAATATTCAGGATTAACCCTTATCCAGCCAATAATTCTTGTCCTGGAAATGTCTGCTTTTTACCTCTGCTGCATATATTCAAAGGCACTTCACACTACTTTTGATCATGGAAGCAAACTCTATGAACCCTGATCAGACTGCTCCTAAAGGAGAAGTCTGATCTGGGTTCATATTCTTTGCAATATAGGCATCCAATGTGTATCAGCAGATGTGAGCAGACGACAATTGTGAATCATGTGAATGACGGGAAAAGCTTTAAAATGGTCCTTCTCGTAAAGGCTGAAAGACCAACAATCATAATCATCATAGAGTTTCATAGCACTGACTGAAGTTTAGGACTTACCACATCACAAATTTGAAATATGGGGTATAATTATTTCAAATATCTGTTGGCTACACACAACTAAATCAGATCATTAACACATCAGCTCTAGCCAGAGTACCAAATATCAAAAGCTTGTTTTAGAGTATTTCTACTATAAAGTCTGAAGTTTTAAAAATAGGAAACTATGTGATGGCCAATAACTCTGTAAGAATTTCAGGAAAATTGCCAGAAACTTGATCAGGTAATCTTGGTCAACTCCAGAATCAATGACAATCTCCACAACTATGAAGGCTCTTCTTGCTAAAAATGTTTCTAAATGTCTTGCTGGCAATATTTCATTTTCTTTCTTTTGTTTTGTTGCTTAATGTCCCAGTCAACGGCTATGGTCATGATGGGACTGTCAGTTCACCTAACCATACTTTTTCCTGGGCAAGCAAGAACAAGCCGTTAACCACTACTTTGTGCACATACTTTCGCTTGTAACTGACAACAACTCTTATTGAATGATTCATTGGAAGAGAGGAGAATGATCATAGAAATTATTTCATGATCAATATCCACGAAAGTATGGGAACCGGGCTGGGATCAAACTCGCTACCCCTGGATCTGCAGTCAGGCACGCAGTTAGCGACTGTGCTACGCGGCCCAGTATTCTATGAAAGGGGCTTAGCTTCTAAACCTGTTGAAGTAGGAACAATGGAATGCTACTTTTGTATGAAGAATAGGTAACCGCCCTAACATGCAGTTTGTGAGAGCTCTTCTTGACCAAATGAAAAGTTTAGTAAGGTATAAACTCAATGGAATGAATGTCAATTAGCTGCTAAGGAATGTTTGTTCTGTGAGCTCTGGAATAGTCTAATAAATAAAATATGAAGAAGATGTGAGTAAAAGTGAACAAATGTAAAGTTGGACAATCTTAAGAAAAGCATTAATCTTTTAGCGCTTAAAGCGCCTTCAAAAAAGTCATCTGCTGCATACTTTTGACTAAAGTAAGTACAGGAGCAAACAGTGTGGACTCATATCAGACCCTGATCTGGGTCTACACTGTTTGACCAAAAAAGCTCCAAAATCATTTCAACAGACAACAAAAGCAGATGACTTTTGTTGAGATTGGTGCTTTAAGAACCGACTTTAAAGATGAGTTGAAGAAAATCAAACCCAAGTTTACTGAATCCACAAGGTAAGGTGAATGAGCTAATGGGGAAAATGGTGAAAAATACATGTTCGTATATTCTATGTCTAAAGGTTCAATTTCTTAATTATTATTCAATTTCTTAAAACAATACATTTTCCCAAAGTATCCAAAATAAATTAATTTGAGCTGCAACATGAGATTTCCAACAATGTGGTATGTGCGACCACCAAAGGCTCAGACCAGCCTGTGCATACATGCAGTCTGGTCAGAACCTTTGCTATTCTCTTAAATATTCTATGACTCTTAGGCTACTGACCGAACATCATTTGGAGTTTCTAAGCTAAAAAGACAGCTGATCAGGTTTGTCAGAGTCTATACTTGTGATCAGGTAAGACTCCAACCTGCCCGCTCAGCGGAAGAGACTAGCTAGAATTTGAAATATCGGTATGTAAAGGTACAGTAAAACCTATGTAAAACGGCCACTAAAAATAGACAAAACAAAGATCTTCATAGCAAATGGTAGCTAAATAAAGGTCAAAAGTATTGCAGATTGCTCCCCTTGGAGCATTCTGCAATACTTTTGACCTGCATTAACCAGCACTTGGTCTTGAAAACATATTTTCGGTCTTTTTGAGAGTGGCCGTTTTACACAGGTTTTACTGTATAGCTATTATTCTTTCAAGAAAGTGAATACTAATGTGGCTGATCAGACAGTGCAAATGCTCAGGCTGATTTGTCTCACTATTTTTTGAATAAAAAAAAGAATTATGATGTGGCTCAAATTATTGTTTATACATGTGTATATGTATATATAGTAACAATCATTACAACATAACGGAACATTTTATAATGCTAAGTACTCGTTACAGTGTAGATTTGATACATTCATCCAAAAGCTAAGATATTAACAAAACAAGTAGTCTTTTTTTATCATTTCTGAACTAAATTGAACCTAAATGACACAATACACACAGGCAAAGGCCATTATTATGGGTCCTATGCACAGCTTTATTGTATGGCACATACACACACACCAGAATATAACTGAACCACAACATATTTTATCTCTATGCTCTTTGCATGCTGGGTAATTTCTGTATGCTTATTTGTCTTCTGCTGATTTTATCAAAATTAAAATCTTCAAAACATATTCTCGAGAATGCCATCAGAAGGTCAAAACAGTTTGGATCCATATCAGGCCTAACATTGTTGGGCCTGATCTGGGTGCAAACTATTTGCAAAGGTCATCAGCAGACAAAACTAGCAGGTACAGTAAAATCTGTTTAAAATGGCCTATCTAAAAAAAAATGGGTTTCAAGACCAATTATCGCTTAATGCAGGCCAAAAGTATGGCAGTATTCTGCAATACTTTCGACCTTCATTAAGCTACCATTTGTCATTAAGATCTTTGTTTTGTCAATTTTTGAGTGGCCGTTTTACACTGGTTTTACTGTTTAGTGTTAAAGTCTCAAGATGACAAATTAGTACCACTTATTTTGAAGACAAATAAGGTCAAGTATCTCGTCTATCCTCAGCTACACAATATCAAGTCATATTTTCTCCTATTAAAAGGGAAACTCTTTTTACATAAGTTTTGTCAGCTGCAAATATAAGTGAAACTCAAGTATCAAAGAGAGATTGTGAATTTTTGCTTAAAGTATAAAAGGCCTAAATTTAAAAAGACATCAGAAATGGTAGGAGCAGAATCTTCAAACTCAGAATTCAGTGTTTCGAAAATAGTATTTTTCATTTGATAATCAGGACTAACTGATCTTAGTTATTAATAAATAACTCGCTGAAAAAGCAAACAAATAGTCCCAGATCAGACTGCTCCTCTAGAAGCAGTTTGATCTGGGACTATTTTGTTTGCACATGCTTTTCCACCCTGAGTAATTTGGTTCAAGCACTAAAAGAAACGGTAAAATTTCATTCTTAGTATAGCAGATCTAAGTTTATCAACCCTGTATAGATTAGGCCTCATGAGTGCATGCGGCTATTATATAGTTGAACTTTTTACCAACCCATATTATTTTCCTCATCCCAAATTACCTTAGTATGTTAATCAGGGGTGGACTTGATTTAGCTGTTCTCTCTACTCTTTCTACTTCAAACAGGCAGAACAGAAAACAAGTGCACTGGAACATCTGTGCTGAAGTACCACCTTGAACCAGTCAGTAAAAATATTTTACTGAAGGGCTTAAACCGGTTTCGTGGCGCCAACCTCACGCTTAATTCACATGTGGATCAAGACACATAGATATATGGTTTGCATGAAAGACCCCTAACTTATCAATGCATCATCTCCTAGAACATATAAATCAAGATATAATAAAAGCACCGCAAGCACTGCATAATACCCCGCCACTGCTGGGGGCACCAAAAGTTATTTTGTGAGATATATAATGCCTAAATAGCAACTCACAAACTGGGAAGGTCAGAGTGACTGTCCTTAGTCACAATATGTAACCTTTGATGGTCAACATATCTGTGAAGTTTCATTCAGATACTCCATAAAGTAAATGAACTACAGGTCAAAAACCATTTTTCAGATCAATCAAGGGCGGATAACTCATGAACTGGAAAGGTAAGGGTGCCGGTCCTTACTAAAAATATGTAACCTTTGATGTTCAACATATCTGTGAAGTTTCATTCAGATATTCCATATAGTAAATGAACTACAGGTCAAAAACCATTTTTCAGATCAATAAAGGGTAGATAACTCATGAACTGGAAAGGTAAGAGTGAAGATCCTTAGTCACAATATGTAACCTTTGATGATCAACATATCTGTGAAGCTTCATTCAGATATTCCATATAGTAAATGAACTACAGGTCAAAAACCATTTTTCAGATCAATCAAGGGCAGATAACTCATGAACTGGAAAGGTAAGAGTGATGGTTCTTTGTCAAAGTATGTAACCTTTGATGTGAAACATATCTGTAAAGTTTCATTTAAATATTCCACATAGTAAAGGAACTATGGATAAAAAACATTTTTTAATTCAATCAAGGACAAATAACTCACAAACGGGAAAGGTAAGAGTGACAGTTCTTAGTCACAATATGTTACCTTTGATGTGAAACATATCTGCGAAGTTATATTCAGATATTCCACATAGTAAAGGAACAATAGGTCAAAAACCTTTTTTCAGACCTATCAAGGGCGGACAACTCACAAACTGGGAAGGTCAGAGTGACGGTCCTTAGTCACAATATGTAACCTTTGATGTGCAACATATCTGTGAAGTTTCATTCAGATATCATGAACAGTAAAGGAATAACAGGCCAGAAACCATTTTTCCAATACGAAAAAGGGCAGTAACTCCGTTAAAAATGGACAGATTTTGCCCATTAACAATCCCATACCATTCATCGCCGATAACAATATGTAGGCAAAATTTGAAAAAATTCCGTGAATAAATACTCAAGTTATCGATCGGAAATGGTGAGCACGGACGGACAGACACCGAAGGGTATAACATAATACCTCGCCACACTTTAGTGGCGGGGTATAAAAAGGAGATAAAGCAAAGATAAGGACTCAACAGTAAATAAAATTGAATACCGGAGCAAAAGAAATCCAACAGGTAAACCCTGGTGGGCTCAACAAACAAAACCGCAGCAGATAACAAATCCTCGAAATTCAGGAGTCTTATTTGGCATATCAAATCAAATCTGCCCCAGGAAAATAAATATGGGTTGTTAAAAAAGTTCAACTGTATCCAATTTTATTTGAAAAGATTAACATGGAATGGAAATACATCCAGAATGTTTAAGTGTAATATATATTAATTTACATAATATTTAGCTATGTACAAATAAACTTCATAAATTACACTAATTTCTAACTGTAGGATTCTCTAAAAACTGTACTGCTTCATAGTATATCTTAACCCTTTTCCCGCCAGTCATGACCTTTGTCGTCTGCTCCTCGTCTGCCTATGTACTTTGGTAGCCTATATTGCAAACAATATGGATCCAGATCAGAGTTCATAATGTTTGCTTCCATAAAAAATTCTAGTTTGATGTGCACTTGAATATATGCAGCAGACGTAAAAAGTAGACACCATTTTCAGGACAAAAAAAAATAGTGGCGGGATAAGAGTTAAGGCACCAGCAGATGACAAATCCTCCTTGAATTTTGAGAGAAATAAGGCTCGAGATTTCAATTGTATCATCTATCAGAATTGTCTTCCAGCAGACAATTGACATTAAATCTCAAGTCTTATCAGGGGCAAAACTTAAATGTCATCTGCTGCAAATTTTATGTGGCATTTTAGTAACCCTTTCTTGACTGAGCCCCCAAACTGGTACATTGACCATCAGTATGTGCCTCATCTCATCAGGTTCTGAGCTGTTGGCTTGCCTTTTGCTAAACTACTTCAAAAAATTATTCAGAAATATCATCAGAGTGTCAGTTTGGATCCAGATCAGGCTGGATATTTTTTTCACGCCTGATCTGGTTCAAAACTGTTTGCAAGGTTGTCAGCAGACGACAAAGGGTAAAAACAATCTTCAGGGACAGAAATGCATTATAATTAGGAAATCCTAATCTGTGCTCCCTAAAATGTATAATGGACAATTCAAATTTAACTCCTACGAGTGTCATCTGCTGATGACCTTTGCAAACAGTTTGGACCCAGATCAGGCCCGAAAAAATGTTAGGCCTGATATTGATCCAAACTGTTTGACACTCTGATGGTATTCCTGAAAGATTTTTTTCAAAAAAGTTTATCTTTAAAAAAAGGGAGCAGAAAAGAACAACAGCATGATAAATTACCCAGCATGCAAAGTGAATTGTATTTCTCTGGGTGGGGGGTTCCATCAGTCAAAAGAGGGTTAACCATTGAGCAACAAACTATACAAAATAGAATATCTGTCTGGAGACAATACAGAATATTTCAACTCCACTGAGCAACTATACAAAAATACAGGATTTACTCAAACCAACACACCGGGACTGTCCCGGAACATTCCGCAATTCCTAACCCTAGGAAACCATTATAAAGGTATTTTCCAATGCTGCTTACAAAACAGGATACAATGTCTGTACTGATTTTCATCACAGGACTTGTCTGGTATTGATATAACGCCATGTGTATACAGTAAAACCAGTCTTAAGCGGGCTCTCACAAATAGACAAAACAAAGGTCTTAAAGACAGATGGTAGCTTAATGCAAGTCGAAAGTATTGCAGAATGCTCTCTTTGAGCATTCTGCAATACTTTTAACCTGCATTAAGAGATAATCGGTCTTGAAAACCAAATTTTTGGTCTCTTTTGAGTGGCCGCTTAAGACAGGCTTTACTGTATATTGTTAATCCACTTAAGGTTTGGTAACATGTAATGACGTCCATAACAACGTTGCATACATAATGACAAAATCTTTTAGTTTTTATGCCAACAATGTGATTTCAAAGTAATTTTAATTGCATATGATAAACAAAATCTAACTTTCATGCAACTGTATTATTGAATCAATTAAACTTCATTTAGTTTTCAGAAAGTAGCAAATAGAGGATCTTACATGAGTATTCATGTATTCATTAAAATTCATTAAGTTTTAGGAAAGTGAGGATCTTACATGAGTGTTCATGTATTATCAAACTTATTAAACAAATGGGGGGGGGAGGTAAAATGCGAGGCTTGCAGAGCATTCTATTAGTTTTCCGCAACATGTTTAATTAGTGGTATATTAGTTTTCCGCAACAAGTTTAATTAGTGGTTTATCAATTTTAATACATGGCATTATATCACTCCCAGACGCGATGTCATGTAATAAAAACATATGAGCAGGCTTAATTCACTCTTTCAATCTAACAATGTTAATGTATTTCTATGTTCTGCCTTATATTATCAACAACACATTACACGGTGAGTTTTTCTAACTAGTATCAATCTTAGGCCATGCGTAATTGACTTTACAATACATCATGATAAACAAATCCACAATAAATTTATAAATCACTCTAAAAATAGCTGCAAAGAATAATCAAATATCTCCTGTTTTTGATTTCTTACATGGATTTATGTCTTATTTATGTTTCTTGATCTTACACTTTTATCCCAACAAAAATGTGAGGTGAGTAGAAACATGATTTTAATTACTTGTTCATGAATATGAGAATATAAACATGCAGTGTAGCCCCCTTATAACACACCTCGTTATACCACAAACTTGGATAAAACAAGGTCGTGTTGTGGCTCCCAAAACATTTTGACCATGGAATTTTACAAAGGAATTATAGGAAAATGACCATAAAATGGTCATTTTCCTATAATTTCTTTGTAAAATTGTCATAAAATGGTCATTTTCCTAGGTCATTTTCCTAAATTTCTTTGTAAAATTGTCATAAAACGGTAATTTTCCTAGAAATTTCTTTGTAAAATTGTCCTTTTATAACGGGATTAACTTAATACATGGTCCGTTCCATGGTCCGTTCCTATGGACCCCAAACATAGTGTTATAAAGGGACTTCACTATATATCCAATATTGAACCATAACTGTTGGACTCCAACATAGGGCCCTGCATAATACATACAATGTGCAAATATATAAGAGCTGGACAAAACAATCTGCATTGACCGAATTGACTAAGATATTGATGAAAGTAAATTATGTATGAATATAGGAAGAAATTAGCTCAAAAATAAGTGTACAAAGAAGAAACATTTGCCACTGTAGCTGACATTTTGGAGGCTATCTTGGAAAATATGTCATAGCAGTGGCTACTTAAGCAGCCATCTTGGATGGCATACATCAGAAATTTTAAATTTGAACTTGCGGGTCTGCAACAAAAAATTAGACTTTATATCAAAGTTCACACATATCAGACTGTCCACTTAGATCAGTCTGTACAGAACCATCCCCACAGATCAGCCTGCATAAAATAGTCCATACAGAACAGTCTGTATAGATCAGTCCACACAGCTCAGTTTGCACAAAACAGCCCATGCAGATCAGTTTGCACGAAACAGCCCATACAGATCAGTCCACACAGATCAGTTTGCACAAAACAGTCCACACAGATCAGTCCACACAGATCAGTTTGCACAAAACAGCCCATACAGATCTGTAGACACAGATCAGTTTGCACAAAACAGTCCACACAGATCAGTCCACACAGATCAGTTTGCACAAAACAGCCCATACAGATCTGTCGACACAGATCAGTTTGCACAAAACAGCCCATACAGAACAGTCCACACAGATCAGTTTGCACAAAACAGCCCATACAGAACAGTCCACACAGATCAGTTTGCACAAAACAGCCCATACAGATCAGTCCAGACAGATCAGTTTGCACAAAACAGCCCATACAGATCAGTCCACACAGATCAGTTTGCACAAAACAGCCCATACAGATCAGTCCACACAGATCAGTTTGCACAAACAGCCCATACAGATGAGTTTGCACGAAACAGTCCATACAGATCAGTCCACACAGGTCAGTTTGCACAAAACAGCCCATACAGATCAGTCCACACAGATCAGTTTGCACAAAACAGCCCATACAGATCTGTCGACACAGATCAGTTTGCACAAAACAGCCCATACAGAACAGTCCACACAGATCAGTTTGCACAAAACAGCCCATACAGATCTGTCGACACAGATCAGTTTGCACAAAACAGCCCATACAGATCAGTCCACACAGATCAGTTTGCACAAACAGCCCATACAGATGAGTTTGCACGAAACAGTCCATACAGATCAGTCCACACAGGTCAGTTTGCACAAAACAGCCCACACAGATCAGTCCACAAAGATCAGTTTGCACAAAACAGCCTATACAGATCTGTCGACACAGATCAGTTTGCACAAAACAGCCCATACAGAACAGTCCACACAGATCAGTTTGCACAAACAGCCCATACAGATGAGTTTGCACGAAACAGTCCATACAGATCAGTCAACACAGGTCAGTTTGCACAAAACAGCCCATACAGATCAGTCCACACAGATCAGTTTGCACAAAACAGCCTATACAGATCTGTCGACACAGATCAGTTTGCACAAAACAGCCCATACAGATCAGTCCACATGGATCAGTTTGCATGAAACAGCCTATACAGATCAGTTTGCACAGATCAGTTTGCACAAAACAGCCCATACAGATCAGTTTGCACGAAACAGCCCATACAGATCAGTCCACACAGGTCAGTTTGCACGAAACAGCCCATACGGATCAGTCCACACAGGTCAGTTTGCACGAAACAGCCCATACAGATCAGTCCACACTGATCAGTTTGCACGAAACAGCCCATACAGATCAGTTTGCACAGATCAGTTTGCACAAAACAGCCCATACAGATCAGTCCACACAGATCAGTTTGCACAAAACAGCCCATACAGATCTGTCGACACAGATCAGTTTGCACAAAACAGCCCATACAGAACAGTCCACACAGATCAGTTTGCACAAAACAGCCCATACAGATCAGTCCACACAGATCAGTTTGCACAAAACAGCCCATACAGATCTGTCGACACAGATCAGTTTGCACAAAACAGCCCATACAGAACAGTCCACACAGATCAGTTTGCACAAAACAGTCCATAAAGATCAGTTTGTATAGAACAGTACATAACTGTCAGCCTGCAGAGAAGCTTGTTAAGAGATTCCCAAATAGTGAAAGAATGCTATTAGTTTCTTGTTTCTGCTCCAAACTTTGGCTCTTAAAAGACATGTCCTCCATTGAGCCATCACCATATAATTTCATTCTCATGTTTCTTAATACATCAGTTATTTTGGCTAAAATATAGTTGTAGGTATACAAAAGAACTGCAACCTTTATGTATTTCTGAATTGTTTTCTTGATTCTCAATAAAAAAAATGCTATAGGTACTCAAACAAACTGTCTCATGAGTTTTGAGCACCCACAAAGTATGTACGATAAACAAAAATGCAAACATATTAAAAATACCAACTTTTTTTAACTCTTAGAATTTTGTTGTCTACTGATAATCTTTGCAAACAGTCTGGACCCAAATCAGGCCCGACAAAACATCAGGCCTGATCTGGACCCAAACTGCTTGACACTGATAGTGTACCTGAAAGGATTTTTTGAATAAATTAATTTTGAAAAAGTCAGCAGATGGCAAAAAATCATGAAAAATTACCCAGCATGCAGATTCAACATATCTAAGAATGTGAGCAAGAACAGCCTGGTCAAAATATGCCATTTGACACCTGCCCACAGAACATTTTTCAAACTTCTGACTCTTTACATGCTGAGTAATACTTCATGCTTTTATTGTTGCCTGCTGACTTCATTTCAAAATAAACTTTTTCGAAAAAATATTTCAGGAGCACTATCAGTGTGTCAAATGGTTTGGATCCAGATCAGGGCCAACATTCTATGGGTCCTGACCTGGGTCCAAACTGCTTGCAAAGGTGATCAGCAGATGACAAAAGTCGCTGAAACCATCTTGTCAGTACACATAATAATTGTTGTAGTTCAACAGGCCCTATAAATAGAACAAAATATTTGAGCCGTGACATGATATTTCCAACAATGTGGTATATACGACCAGCAAAGTCTCAGACCAGCCTGCGCATACCTGCAGTCTGATCAGAGCCTTTGCTAGTCGCTTGAATATTCTTTGACTGTTGAGCTACTGACTGAACATAATTTGGAGCTTCTAAGCTTAACAGGAGACTGTACAGGCTTGTCTGAGTCTATACTTCTCAAATATTGGAAATCACATGTCATGGCTCATTTCTGACCAGATAATGCACCCGTGCAATCTTATCTGCATCTTCACTATCCTACAATGGCACAGAGACTCATTGTGTTTCAATCTGCTCCATTGATCAGATTTGTAAAAACAGTTTGTAAAGGATAGAATTATCTATGTAAACGATAGAATTACCTATGTAAACAATGGAATTATCTATGTAAACAATGGGATTATCTATGTAAACAAGGGAATTATCTATGTAACAATGACATTATTCCTGCAGCACTATGAACTAGTTAATTATGATTTGTTCTGTCACCACTATTCCAGCAATTGTTTCACTGATTTTGGCGTACTTTCGTCGTTTAAATGCTTTGTGGTATACCTGTAAAAATAAAGAGTAATAGATGTAAGTAAAGACGAATCTCAATAAATCCAATCCTGGTAGTTCAAAGCTCAGTGCAGTTCCTTAATAAAAAACCTTATAATGTAGATTTGGGAACAACAAAGTCATGTGGCTCCCAAATAATTTAAACATGGAATTTTACAAAAGAAATATAGGAAAATGACCATAAAATTGTAAGTGCATGCCAAGTTAACTTTTGGGTTTAGAGGTATGCATTTTGGAATGAGCTCATACTAGCCTTTGTTGCTCGCCAATGTAATAAGACAGGAATCTTATTTCAATCCACTGTAGTCTATTAAGAATGGATCGCTACTTATATCATTTTACATAGCCTATGATCACAGTGGATTGGTTATATTCAGCTGTCGAAAGTAATCTGAATAGTTACATTATTTCAGTGTTTACTCTTGTTTTGCCATTATTTAGGGGATAACTGTATTCAAAATTTTCATTTGGGGAATTGGATATACAGTGGGAAATTTAGTTTTACAGTGACACGCGAGCGGAGCCATAAAACGTGATTTCCGAACATATATCCGATGATATACCTCCCAAAATGAAAATTTTGTATATGGTTATCCCCATTCTAATGCACTTCTGCAGTCTTGTCTCAAATTGGAGCCTTGCAAGCCACATAAAGCCGCACATCATCCAACAAAATGTGACTTAATACTGAGGTCAAACTATTTCTGACAGTATATCACAGGATATACTGTCGCAAATTTTTTGACCTTATCAAATCAAACGTCGTGTTACAAAAGCAAGTGCATTAGAAACTTATGTTATTACTGTAATTTCCTCTTTCTTTGATATTTTAACCATTATATAAAGGTGAAATGCATACAAAATCAGCAGCCAGCTATGCTGCTTTACACACTGGATATAGCGTTCGAGCTGATACGACCAGCCGGTATCATGTGATACAGATAAAATCCAATGATGGGAAAGTCCTCTATTATGGAGCAAAGATGTGTTACTCTGGGGAAGTGATGTTGGTCTTTAACCCTTTGTATATGAATGAATTCTTCCTTCTGGTTTGATACAATAAACTTGGGATGGTTTATTGTATATATTTACGGGTAAAGGTCATAATTTTCGACAAAAATCAATTTTTTCTGTGAAAAATCGTTTTAATCTCAGAAAACAGTGTAGACCCTGATGAAATGCAGCATTATTCTGCATTTCATCTGGGTCTTCACTGTTTGCTTAAGTACCAGATTAGGAGTTTCCAGTATACAAAGGGTTCACTTTATTGTTCTTTAACGCTTTGAATGCTGGGTAATTTTCCATACTTTTTTGTCTTCTGATTTTATTCAAAATTTACATTTTCCAAAATTGTTTCAAGAATATCACCAGAGTCAAATAGTTTGGATCTAGATCAGGCCCAACATTATGTCGGGTCTGATCTGGGTATAAACTGTCTGCAAATGTTATCACCAGAAATCAGATGTCACTGACCGGTAAAGAGTTAAAACAACTATTCTTGCTATGACATAGGGCCAGTTAAGCAAAGAAAAAAAATTCAGCGTAAAATTGCGATCATTTTCTTATTCATGCGTTTAAACATCTGTTTTGGGTGCTCAAAAGAATTGTCTCATTGAGACAGTTCTTTTGAGCACCCACAACATATGTTTTGGTTGAGAAATAAGAAAAATAATTTTCAGTAATGCACTCTTATCTAGGGGGCCTGTATGAGAGAAGCTAAACTAGCTTTTGCGGAAAAGTAAAATCAGCAATGAGATGATGTTAGGGGATGAATCCAAGTAAAATTCTACACTTGAACTTACCTTAATGCATTCAATAGGCCCTCTACCCTTCTCCCATCTCTTTGGTCTCGTAACAATTTAATTGAGCCCTTTATCTGAAACCAGATAACAAAACAATAAATTGAGCCCTTTATCTGAAACCAGAACACACAATCACTCCAGGTGCCTAATTATGACATACTTAAAACACTTTTATGATCAGAGGGAATCATAGGAAATTAGATCTCCATCTTTTCGTTATAGTTTACAAGTCTTGGCTTTTTCGAAAAATATGGGCCTCAATGCGAGAAAACCTGCCTTTGGGGTTTCCAACAAGGTCATAACCAAACCAGCCTGCTCAGCTTAAGAGACTAGCTAGAAAATTGAAATTTCTCTTGTAGCTTGTTTAGATATGATAGTTTCCAAAGAGCAAATTACAAAGGAGCTGATCAGCTGGTCTGCACCTTTGTTCAAAAATCCCAAAAACCGGTTTTCTTGCATCAAGGCCCATATATATAGAACATATTAAGGAGTTGCAATCGTTTTAATCAAATTCATATTTTTCTAGGTACTTCAAGAACTTAAATGGCTTATGTAAAATTTGACAAGCTCCTATGGATCAAGCCTTATTAGATGATCCCTGAATATATCAATCTGCCTAACATTTTTTTTTCTGAAATAACTGGTAAGCTGGAGAAAATTGGGTCATTTATAGCATGTGAATTGCCTTGATAACACATGAATTTTGTCTCTGTTTGTGCATGATTGGTAATCACTAGATGCAGCAGAAGACCTTGGCAGATGACACATCTATAGGCATTTTTTCCTGGCAAGCCAATGGCTAATATGAATCTCTTATCTTGTGACAATAAGTTAGCTGATCAGTAACTCACATCTATCCCAGAGGTCTTTGTAAATGCTCCAACAGGATGTACATGATCATAGAGAATAATAACCCCGACCATGACTCGTAAACAAAATAGTTTCGTCTCCTCGTTTTGAAACCGCGAACAGTACTCTCTGAAAATAGAGGAAACAATACAGTAAAACCTGTGTAAAACGGCCACTCTCAAAAAGACCGAAAATTGGTTTTCAAGACCAATTATTGCTTAATGCAGGTCAAAAGTATTGCAGAATGCTCCAATCTGCAATACTTTCGACCTTCATTAAGCTTCCATTTGTCATGAAGACCTTTGTATTGTCTATTTTGAGTGGCCGTTTTATACAGGTTTTACTACAGATTATAATTAGACTGAGCCAACTCAAATGGGATTTAAACATTCCGTGCAGCACCAACAAAAAAAAACTAGCTATAAACACATTAGTGGAGTGTCCAAGGGCAGCCATTACTCTTGCTGTTTCATTAACCCTTTGTATAATAAAGGATTCTTCCTTCTGGTTTGATACAATAAACTAGGAATAGCCCATTCTACATATCTATGTGTGTCGGGTTACAGTTTTTAAAAAATATTGTATTCTTTTGTTTGAATATCTTTTTTACCTTTACAAACAGAATAGACCCTGATGAAAAGCAGCATAATGTTGACTTTCATCTGGGTCTTCACTGTCTGACAAAGTACCCCTTATGCGGTTTCCCGACTACAAAGGGTTAAAAACAGTCTCTCCAATCAAATGTTGATACTCCTTTGAATATAGATGATAGCCAATCACAGCTTCATAGCTTCTTTTGCTTGTTTGTGACGACATTTGAAGACCGTTGTGGCCTGCTGATAAGATTGAAAATACACTGGGTCCAGCTCAGGCCTAATCTTGATCTAAAAAGTGTTTGACAATCTGATGGCATTTCTGAAAGTTAATTTTGATAAAATCAGCAGGCAAAAAAAACAGTACCTTAATTTTTTGAGCAATTGGGTATGTTACTCACTCCTTTTTCATTCATTTGGGTATTTCAAATTTTAATTGGTGTTATGTACACCCATTATATATATATATTTTTCTCCAGTGGCATTTGTTATGCTTTTTGTCATGTCTAGACACACTAATTGTTTGGTGTATTTATATATATATTGATGTTCAAGCTTTGATCATAAAATAGGATTGAAATTACCTCTTGTTAGACCAATCAGTGATTACCTTTTTCATCCAATCAGAAGCCAGGTGTGGACCAATCAATGATTACCATTTTTATCCAATCAGCAGATAGGAGAGTTACAGTCATGTCCACTAACATTGCACGGCCCTAACATTGCGCACCAGCCCAAGTGACTGCCACATTTAATCAGATAAAATCTTTTTTGATATTTAATATCAGGTTGCTTATGGAAAGAGAAAAACAGCAAAAGGGTTTCACTTTAAGCTTTCACTGCTTAGCAGGGATGGATTTCAGCAAAAAATTGCAAAAGTTGTTAAAAATTTCAGACCTAAATTTCAAATGACCCAGACATCAAATTATTTATCTTAAATCAATTTTTTGTTGAAGTAAATTGCTGAGAACAACCTGGTATTACTTTCCTCGGAAAATTTTGTAAAAACAATTGATTAAAGAGAAGTTATTGAAAAATTTGCAGAAAGTGCGCAATGTTAGAGGACTATTTTCGTTATCCTAAAACAGGGGGGGTTGTGCACTTCAAATCAAAGTTGCTAGAGATTGGGAAACTTTTTTTCATTTTGAACTCTACGTAAATAATCAATAATGATTTCTTTATTTGGCTGTGCACACTTTTTCAATTTTGTTTATTTCTTATTATATCCAACGGATGTTAAAAGGCTTAAGTGCGCAATGTTAGGGGCCTTCACCGTAATTATCAGTCAATCAGATATTTGTTTAATGGAATAACCCTTGAAATGAACTTGCCCATATATAAAGCATTGAAAGGAGTGCATTGGATCAGTTGGCTTATGACTGCTGAACCGAAAGGTCTGAATAAGATCAACTGGAAGGCTTAAAAGGCTATTGGACAGCTAGAAGATATAATATACTGGTAATTTATCTACAAAGTGAGGAGTTGGCTGAAACATGTCTACCGAGCTTTGTAGCATATTTTACAATAGTATATGGTGGTGGAGCCTCAGATATCTGGCTCATTTCAGCTCATCCTCTTAGAAGGCTATTTGACAGACAAGAGCATATATATTTAGTGACTAGGCCTCTCATGAATCCTGTATAAGGCGATTGGGAGACCTGGCTCACTGAAGCTCATTAGTTTACAAGACAACTTTGAGGCTGCTCACACTGTGACAGCCTGTTATATACGAGGGGTGATCAGAAAGTTCGCAGAAAATAGTTGTCATTTCTACATCGATTGATCAATAGAGCTGGAATTACAGCAAATAATACTGCAACGCATATGCAGTTGATCAGTTTTAACATGGTTGATGTTAGTTGTCTACGTGTTTTACAGCTGTTGTCAAGGCAACACTATATAACGCGAACCGGCCCATTTTACGTTGCATTTTGACGGTGTACCACACAACCAATTAAACTTCAACGTTTTGTAAAAATTTGTGATGCTGTGATGATAGCCCATATTGCTTTCTATGCATATGCAACGACGTATTTACTCCTCTTCTATGCAAACTTTCAAAGATTTATATCTAACGTATGATGTGCTAAATCGAAACGAATAACAGTACTGCCAAACGGCAATGTAATTCAACTTCTATTAATCCATTGCCTGTTTTGGCATGTCAATTCTTCAAATTAAACTATTTACACACTTCGAAAAACACTTTTTAAGGACAGTATATCTAATATTGATAGTTAAGTCCGATACTATAATTATTGTGATAAACACTGACAAGAAAATAAGTTTTTTATTCAAAATTTACAAAAACTCTAAAAATTGACGCATTTTAGGCCTGCCCTTCAGACTGGAACCTATTAATTTGAATACATAGCGCAGCGGAATAACATAAAAACCTCATATTATGTTCAAAGAATGACAGAACATTACTTTCCGTTAAAAATACCAATCAATTCAAACACAACTACGAGTTTTGGTCCTGAGAAACAACCCAGGGGTATATATGTGCCGGTTCCAGTGAAGTGACGTCACAGCGGCGCCTCGTGCTCATACGTCTGACGTCACATTTTCTAAATTTCAATTTCAGTCAACTTGTTATGAAGGGCAGTTTATATCTATGAATTTTCATTGCAATCGATAAAAGCAATGCGATTTAATAGCACTTTTCCGCGAACTTTCTGATCATCCCTCATATATATAACCTTGTGATTGCTCCGGCAGTGTTGTCACTCCGGTAATTGTTGTACAACACAGTATAATACATATTTAGCTTTGGTTATTCCAACGGCTAGCTGCTTTGACAGCGTATTGATACTTGTTTTCCTCTATAGGATTTTGACGGCTCTTGCAGTATTTGTCATAGTGTTGTACTTTTGTAGTCTTTGGGCTCAAATAACAAGGTTGTTAAGGTTGTTTTGAATAGGTCAGTTTGAGCTGCTCAGATATTGTTCTGATAATACTTTTGTGCTCACTGTGGCTCACTATATATATGTAATTGATCAAGGGTTTACATTTTTTACTACTTGGATTGCTTTGATTATAGTTATTGTCAACTTTGGGTATGTCATAATTTGTTGTTGACCACAGTTAATGGTCTTATTATTAAACACCAAGTAGGTGACTCAATCATTGTTTGGAGCAGATAGCTCTGTCTTAATTGGGAAAAATCATTTATAGCTCAGTTGGGTTCATTCAAGATGAGCTCTTTTGAATTGTATTACTTTCTTGTTGCACCTAGGCTTGCAAAGCATACCTGGGTGTAACATATGGTATTCAAAATTTCTAAGAAATGCTTATTTGCGTATTTTGCTTTTTTCAATTGGGTATTTTTGTAGATGTTAAATCTTTCCATGATTTTACAGATTGTTTTAGACACATTCACTCCTGAATGGAAGCTACTTTCAGTTTCGATTTCAGGGATGTCTATTCTCATTTAAAATGGAGGATACAATTCTAAATCCTGGTCTGATACACTTATAAATCAATTTAATAATGGTATCAACATTACCTGAACGAAGACCAACATCTATAACCGTTATTCTGTTACTTTGCTGCACAAAACTAGCCTCACTTTGACTTTGCAGCCATTTTGGGAAAACGTGATGCTCTCATTCGATTAAAACCAGTCAGTTGACTGTGTTCTTTTAGCCAGTTTGAACTAAAACTGAACCGCAAACAGTGCAAACTCCCCAATAGTGCCAACATACTTCCAATAGATCTTGTCCCTGAAAATTGTGGTACAAAATTGTGCTATTTATCGCATTTCCTATTCGGTATTTCTCTTGCATTTTTTACGCTACAGCTTCAGTTTTATTTGCTTTTTTCGATAATTAATTTGGGTAAATATGCATATAAGCTACTAATTAAGGTACTGAAAAAGCATGCAATATTACCCAGAATGCAAAGAGTTAAACTGATATCACAAGCACATACTCACTACATACAGTAAAACCTGTGTAAAACAGCCACTCTAAAAAAATAATAAAAATTGGTTTTAAAGATTTATTATTGCTTAATGCAGATCAAAAGTATTGCAGAATGCTCCAAGGGAAGCAGAATGCTTCAGCAATACTTTCGACCTTCATTAAGCTAGTATTTGTCACAAAGAACTTTGTTTTGTCTATTTTTGAGTGGCCGTTTTTTACACAGGTTTTACTGTACAAGGAAGTTCCCTGTGATTCAGTGATAGAGTGCTCTAATTGAGACCAAGGGGTCCCTGGTTCAAGCCTCACTGGAGGCACTCTGTTGTGTTCTTGACCAAGAAAGACACTTTATCCTCTGTTTAGTACTGGCGCAACCCAGAAAATATGCAGACATGACTGAAAAATTGTTGACTGGGACGTAAAACATCAACTGAAACAAACTACTTACGGGTTTTCTATCATGACTCGACAAATATTTGCCATTGTACACAAACAATCTGTTGTATTTTCTACTGGAATTTCTTTATGCTGAAACAGAAATTAAAGTCAATGTTCTAAAATTCGGAACACTTTTCTTGTTCTGTTCTCAATAAAATGTTGGCTATAAAGGCTGGAATTTGCAAAATACTTGTCAGAATAGCAAACAGGGAAGACCCTGATCTGACTGCTTCTTCAGAAGCAGTCTAGAAGAAGCAGTCTGATCTGGGTTTGCACTGTTTGTCAATACTTTTTTGGCAGGCAACTAGTGTTCTAAATTTTAGAACATTTACCGAAGAACAAAAGAGTAAAACCTGCCTTAAGTGGCCACTCAAAAAGAAGATCAAAAATGGTTTTCAAGACCAAATATCGCTTAATGCAGGTCAAAAGTATTGCAAAATGTTCTAAGAGAGCATTCTGCAATATTTTCTACCTTTCTTAAGATACCATTTTTCTTTAAGATCTTTGTTTTGTCTTTTTTGAGTGGCCGCTTACGAGAGGTTTTAACTGTACTGTAACTGAGATTTTGCACCTTCTAACATCTATCGTTCGGCTGCCAATCGCAACTTAATGTTGTCTCCTGTGCTCCTGTGCTCCTATTGGAGCAGTCTGACCTGGGTGACTTTTCCACACTTGTGCCTGCATGCTGAAATTAGTTTCTAATGTAACCATTTACATGCAGCAGACTAAGTACTTCAGCAGACGACATTTTCAAATAGAATAAATACTGTCACTGGGATTTTGCACCTTCTAACAACTATCATATTTTCATTAATGTTTCGACTGTTAATCACCACTAAGTCATCTACTGGTCCTTTTAAAATGTCTCTGTAGCAGACAGCTTGGACCCAGGGTCCACTCTGTTTGCCTGTATGCCAAAATGTGTCCTTGATGTAAGCATTTACATGCAGCAGACGACTTCAGCAGAAGATATTTCAGATGCATTATTTTTGTAGCAGTCTCACGGGTGGGCATCAGCGGAACTACCGCGAAATCGCGTCAACGTAAATTTGTTCCTTAGCCACATACGGGACCTGTCGCGCTAGTGGCATCGTCACGGAAAAGCCAAACAAAGGTAGGTACTCTCGCTTGTTTTGATTTTTTGTAAAAGAATGAGCTAACTATGTAAAAATCCGGCAATGCTATTCCATGTAGATATTATTTACCTTGCTAAACAGGCCAAACGCGATGTTGAAAAAAGCTTTGCTTTGAGATGAGGACCGTAACCAAATCGAACCCAGAACGGGATTTCTTCAATTTAATGTCAAAACAAAGACAGTATGCATAGGTATGGCCAGTTTTAGCTCAGAACAAGAGCATTTTTCACATGACATGTACATAACAGCCCTTATTCGTCCTTCGGACGTAAAAAATCGAACTGATCATGCGCTATGAAGGAATGATGCCAAAAAGTTCAGGCGCAATAGCGCCTTAGCCATCGCTCTAGTTGTAACGTCACGCTCTAGTTCCTTCGAGTATACCATGTCATTACACATGTACATGCAGTGCATGCAGCCGCGGAGAGAAATATGTGTTATATTGTAGTATCTACTGAAACACCCCAAACCACTTTGGACCAATCCATTTTAAACGCTGCTCCCCGTGTACAAACTTACATGTACCCCTGCCCCACTCTAAGTTCTCACCTCCAAGACCCCTACAATATTTAGCTCAGCCTTTTGCGCAGATGCGCTACAGATGTAAGTATCAGGTCTCTTCCACCGGCCGAAATATACTTGAAATGTATATCATTTATCTACATGTATATATGTCTCAGTACATTAGATTTTGTCGCTTATCGCATGTGCCACGACTCAGATTAGATTGTGCATTTTTAAAGTTTCACCAGAACTTTCGCTGCTCGCACACGCAAAGTATGGATGTAGATAAAGACAAGACCACATTTTAGACCACCAGCTGGATTTAAAATACGGTCTTGTTTTTATCTACATCCATACTTTGTGTGTGCGAGCAGCGAAAGTTCTGGCAAACTTTAAAAATGCAAAACCTAATCTGAGTCGTGGTACATGCGATATGTGACAAAATCTCATCTACTGACACATATACATGTAGATAAATAATATACACTTCAAGTATATTTGGGCCGATGGACAACAAGACCTGATACTTACATCTGTAGCGCATCTGCTTGAAAGGCTGAGCTAAAGGCTGTGTGGGGGGTGTTTTGGAGGTGAGGACCTGGAGTGGGGTAGGGGTAAATGTGCTAGTTTGTACACGGGGAGCAGCGTTTGAGATGGATTGGTGGTGGTTTGGGTGTTTCAGTAGATACTACAATATAACACACAGTTCCCTCCGCGCTTGCATGCACTGCATGTAATGACAGTGTATACTCAAAGGTGCTAGAGCGCGACGTTACAACTACCGCGATGGCTAAGGCGCTATTGCGCCTGAAATTTTTGGCATCATTTCTTCATAGAACATGATCGGTTCGGTTTTTTAAGTCCGAAGGACGAATAGAGGGCTGCTATGTACAGGTCATGTGCAAAATGCTCTTGTTCTGAGCTAAACTGGCAAAACATATGCATACTTTGTTTTGTCATTTAACTGAAGAAATCCCGTTCTGTGTTCGATTTGGTAACGGTCCTGATCTCAAAGCAAAGCTTTTTTCATCGTCGCGGTTTGGCCTGTTTAGCAAGGCAAATCATATCTACATGGAATAGCATTGCCGGATTTTTACATAGCTCATTCTTTTACAAAAAATCAAAACAAACGAGAATAACTCATAACGGAGCAACATTTCGCTCAAACGAAGCACGACTCGACCAAAGGGGCATGTACTCTCAAATTTTCTTCATACGTAGGCATGGACCCTGCATCTACTGTTTACCGAAAACAAAATATCTAGAATATCAGGCTTACCACCCCCCCCCCCCCCCCCCCCCGCCCCAATAAAATTATTTAATTTTAGTAACCCAAATAAATATCCCCATTCTGTACATTGACCTCATGAAAAAAACTTAAAATCACAGAAACGACCCCAAAACCATTCGAGTTGACCCAATAATATCCACAAAATCTTCAAACTCCCAAAATATTCATTTTTCTACCCCCACCCCCCAAAAAATATTCATTAAAATTCAAGAATTTAAACCCCCAAAATGACCCGAGCCTACGTATGTGTGAAAATATCAGAGTACACCCCCTCCTGGGACTGGACCTGTTTACATGTCCACAAAATATCAAGGGTAACTTTAAAATTCGATCACGGGAGACAATTCAAAAATTATCAAGGGGGAACAACAATTCCTGACCTGCAACTAAATATACTGACAAACACGTTCAACGCATAATATTGAACCGTTCAGAGGTAAGTGGAGGTATTCACCCAATCAGGCTACGATTAAAGTAAAATTTTGACTTAAAAAACTCAACTTTCATTGTTATAAAGGAGGGCGAGAGGCAGTATATGGAGATAGATAATGAAAATATCTGGAATGTTCTTAAACAATCTTACATCTGCAAGCCAACGGACGGTCGGTTTAGTTTTTCGCCATATCCCCGATTCTTAACCGGTTGGGGATAGATGAGAATGGCACCAAATAATTCTTATTTGTACACAATAGATAAATGTTTTGATTGTTCGTTCCGTATGGGGTTTCCGTTTCAAAACAAAACTGTTATTGAAAATAGACCATATTCCTACTGTCCTGCCAGCCAAAAGTGACAGTGACTTCATGTTTTGTTTACAAAGTTATCAGGAACTTAGTCGATATATCACTTGTGTAATAATCCTATCGATATATCACTTGTGTAATAATCCTTTCTTGAGGATAGGATACATACACAAGTGATCTATCGATTCGCGTTAGCTCAAGTGAAGTGTACACGTTAGTGTTTTACTTAGCAATTGTAAAAAAAAGTATTGTGTCACTGTCACTCTTGGTTGGCACGACAGTAGTTACATTTGTATTTTCTAATGCATTGTATGATTGGAACTTAAACTTTAGTAGAATGAATGCCTGGCTTGAATGCATATTTTTCATACGGATTTCTTGTAATTATGTGGTTCAATTGTGACAAATCGTGGGCCTTCCATAATCATTTAAATGCGAACAGAAAAAATGCTCTCGCACTATACATGTACTACTTGGAAGTATACGACACATGTGAAATTGACCTAGTAAAGAAGTCTATCTCCGTTTTATGTCTTTGCACTAGACTCCTCAACAAATCATTGCACTTTATCCCCATCTAAGCCATTTAAGCCAGATAGGATTTCCCATTAATACTTATTGGGCCTGTCCATTTCTGTTTTAAGGGTTGTTGGGTGTTGGTTTTTCTTTTAAATCAAATTTCAAAAGACCACTGCAAGCAAAAAGGAAAGACCCGACCAGACGCCGCATTATGCGGTGTCTGGTCTGGGTCTGTGCTGTTTGCCTATGTCCCATAAAAAGGACACAAGTGGCTGATATGGGTTAAGTTGGCATAGTAAGATAAACTTAAAATCAAAAGTAACTTTACAGAGTTGATGGATATACATTTTAAGGGTATTGGTGGAAGATATTTTAAATGTTTTTCTTATATTACAGTCCAATCAATCATTCGCGAGACAGTCGAAAATAATGGTTCTCTTCGTTTTGAATCAGGCAAGGGAGCAAAATAAATGTTTCCAAAACGCATTGCTGTAGCTTTGAGAAAGGACAAATTTAAATGTTAAAGACCCAACCTGAAAGATATACTATTAAATTGCTGTTTAAAGTTCGAATCCTCCCGGATCACCATACAAGTAAAACAATTTAGAGTGGTGTTTTACGTCTATACCCTTCTGTGAACTTTACATGGCTTTCAATGGAATTTCCTTTACAAATGCTCTGCCTGTTTTCTTCCAAACCGATTGGAATTTTTATCAGAATATCTTATCAAATACTCTGGGCATAGGTCCAAACAAATCACTGATTAAAAAATAAATTTTATCAGAGATAAAGCTTTCAGAACGCACTTAAAATTTATAGTTTCAAAGTGAATCAACTTTAAGATCCTGCCAAGAACTAACCATACGTCAGATCAAAAAGTCTGGCAATATAGCGTGTTCGAATCCTGAGTCGTGGCACATGACATAAGTGACGAAATCTCATGCACTGACACATATATACATGTAGATAAATGATTGACACTTCAAGTATATTTGGGCTGATACTTACATCTTTAGCGCATCTGCGCAAAAGGCTGGACTAAAGGTTGTGGGGGTCTTGGAGGTGAGAACTTGAGGTTGGGCGGGGTAAAGTGTGCTAGTTTGTGCACTGCATGTACTGACATGGTATACTCGGAGGAACTAGAGCGTGACGTTACAACTAGAGCGATGGCGTAGGAGCTACAGCGCCTGAAAACTTTGGCAGCATTCCTTCATAGTGCATCATCTGTTCGATTTTTTACGTCCGAAGGACGAATAAGGGCTGTTATGAACATGCCATGTGTAAAATGCTCTTGTTCTGAGCTAAAACTGGCAAATCATCGGCATACTTTCTTCGTTTTGACATAAAACTGAAGAAATCCCGTTCTGTGTTCTATTTGGTTACGGTCCTCATCTCAAAGCAAAGCTTTTTTCAACATCGAGTTTGGCCTGTTTAGCAAGGTAAATCATATCTACATGGAATAGCATTGCCGGATTTTTACATAGTTTACTCATTCTTTCACAAAAAATCAAAACAAGCAAGAGTACCTACCTTTGTTGTGCTTTTCCCTGGCGTTGCCACTAGCGCGACAGGTCCCGTATGTGACGAAGGAACAAATTTACGTTGACGCGATTTCGCGGTAGTTCCGCTGATGCCCACCCGTGAGTCTATGGGTTAAGATACTGCATTGATGTATTCTGTAGAATTCATATTTGTTGACATTATGTTGCCTTTTACAAATAAAAGAAAAAAAGGTCTGGGGCCCTCAAGCTTAATCAGACAACACGGGGTTATAATTACTATTTAACCTATGTTATTGCACAAAACCTGAGATATCATGTGCTACTAACATTAATGATTAAATCAATCAAAAACCCATGTTAACAATGGCAATTCATGCTTTAGAGTTTTCTTAAAAGATATATGGGCACCATTCCTATGTCAGGTAACTGGGAAATCCCTTACGAAACTAACATCTCCTGAATTTTCGACCATTTATGGAATTGATCAATACAGGGTTTCAGATACTCTTATGATATTAGTAGATACATTGTATCTAAAATATTTACGCATCTTTTACTAGAACTGACTGCCTTAGTACCAAATACATCTCTCTTTACCTAACCATGTGTATAGAGAGACCCTAGTACCAGAAGACAGATCTAGCAAAATCCAGCAATTTACACAGCTTCTGCATATTAATTCCGGCTGCCAGTATGAAAATAGCCTGTATTGACCTTTACCAGCTCGCCTGCCCTGAAGATAGATTTTTCTCATGACTATTACCAAAATAATTGTAAGCCTTACTTGTGAAACAAACTGTGAGGTTGTATCACTTAGCATCTTTAACATAGGTGTGGAGTTTGCGTAGAACAGTGACATTCTGTTCGCCATTTCATGAGGTACACATTCTTCTTCTTCTGTTGCTATATGATCCTGAAAAATAAATCTTTCCTTGCTAACGGGGACTATTGTCGTTGGTTGATAACCTTTGTAAACAGTTTGGACCCAGATCTGTCGGTCCTGATCTGGATCCAAACTGTTTGACACTCTGATAGTGTTCCTGAAAGATTTTTTTTAAAAAAGTTAATTTTGAAAAAGTCAGCAGATGATAACAAAGCATGAAAAATTACCCAGCATGCAGAGAAATAACTGGACCAGAACATGATAATTCAGTTCTTATAGCATAAACGAGCAGCATTGGCTCAGACAAGCCTGCACAAATTTGCAGGCTCATCTGAGCCTTTGCTAGTAGCTTACACAAAATATGGATGAGGAAAAAGACTCAGACCAAAGTTTATACCTCTAGCCCAATTGTATAGCTATGCATGATGTTACCTGTTAGCCAAAAGTAGAGGTCTCCGAGTAAGAGTGCGTAATTGGAATATAATTGAGCCGTGAAGTGTGATTTCCAACAATGTGGTATTTTGACATGTGTAGACTCAGGCGAGCCTGTGCAGCCTCCTTTTAAGATTAGAAACTCCAAATGACATTCAGTCTGAAGCTTAACACTTAGAATATTCAAGCGACTAGCAAAGGCTTTGATCAGACTGCGCATATGTGCAGGCTGATCTGAGGCTTTGCTGGTCGCACATACCACATTGTCGGAAATCTCATGTTGCGGCTCAATTTTCTTATTTCTCGACCAAAACCTATTTTGTGGGTACTCAAAAGAACGGGCTCAATGAGAGCACCAAAAATATATATTTAGACTGATGATTAAGAAAATATTTACAATTCTAACACACCTCGCCTACATAGCCAATGCTAAAAATCGTGTTATATGAAACAACAAAGTCACAGTTTTGAAAGCACAAGGAAAGTGCGCACTAGCTGATGTCAATTGCCACTGCAAAATGACCTCAGTCATTGCATTAGACAGAGTAACATCGTTTTGATGCTTGAAAGACATTACAAATACACGTAAATGTATGTAAAACAGTCCAACTATTGCATGATTTTTTCCGTGCAATGGTGGAAGTTGGAAGAAGCTGAAGACTTCAATTGTGTTTTCGTCGTTTATTGTGTGTTCGAATCGAAATAGATCAGCTCTAGTGTGTGAATTGTTGAGCAATGATTTGATCTTTACATCTGACCTCCAAAAAGTGAATTATTACTCAACAATTCACTGCTAGAGCTGATCTATTTCTTAATTCTAAGCTCAAAATTTTGTGTTTCTAGACCTATAGTATGGTTCTCTTGGGGTAGCCCATTTATGCAGTGAAAGGTGTGAAAACAGCCACTCGAAAAAAGACTTAACAAAATGGTAGCTTAATGAAGTGCGAAAGTATTGCAGAATGCTCCCCTTGGAGCATTCTGCAATAATTTTGACCGGAATTAAGTGATAATTGGTCTTGAAAACAAATTTTTGGTCTTTTTGAGAGTGGCCGTCTTAGACAGGTTTTACTGTATTTACTTGTTTTATACTTGTCCCAGGACAAGTAAATTGAAATATCTCACGTGTACTAAATAAAATCTGACCAGGTCCAGAGGTTATAAAACTTTTTTATATGCTCAACCCAACTGAGCACTAAACTTATCATGCTCATAAATGTTAAAATGCCACAATTGTTGGCATTTTAACATTTATGAGCATGATAAATACAACATCTGAGAGTTTGAAAGCAAGAAAAAGCATTTTAGTTTTTATGGGAAGATGAAATTTTATGCTCAGTTGAGCATGAAAAGTTTTATAACCTCAGGAATGATGATCTAAATACAGTTACAGTAAAACCTGTGTAAAACGGCCACTCTCAAAAAGACCAATTTTTTTTTTTAAGACCAATTATTGCTTAATGCAGGTCAAAAGTATTGCAGAATGCTCCAAGGGGGGAGCATTCTGCAATACTTTCCCACTTCATTAAGCTACCATTTTGTTTAGTCTTTTTTAGTGTCCAAGGGGAGAATTCTGCAATACTTTTGACTTTCATTAAGCTATCTTTTGTCATTAAGATCTTTGTGTTGTCTATTTTTGAGAGGCCGTTTTACGCAGTTTTTACGTATATATAATGAGCTAGCTCAAATTGGAAATCAGTACAGTGATAAAATATCTCTTAACTTACTGAAGTGACCATACGTCTTCTACTCTGTGTTCTTCTGTAGTAGCTGAAGTCATTCTGTATCACTGGGTTAGTCATCTAAACAAACAAATATTTTTCTTAGACCAAATAAAAAAATAAGTGTGTTTCAGGTAAAGTCTGAAAATTTGAAGTAGAGTAGGCATGCATATTTTTTTTTCTGGAAAAAAAATTATTATTTTATGCATTTTCAAAGGCATTTAGCCTTTCAAAATGCATAAAATAATATTTTTTCCAGAAAACCTGAAAAATTATTCTAGGTTTCACCAGTAAATGTAGGTATAGTCAGGTTACCCTAAACACATGTATTTTTTTTATTTTGCCTTACACATGTTTACTTATTTAAGCCATTCAGTAGTAGGAAACTAATGAATACAAAATTTAGGTAAGGAGTGCAATGGTTCAGTTGGTTTAGTGTTAGACTCGGGGATGAAGATTTGTGAGTTTGAGACTCACTAGAGGCACTGTGTTGTGTCCTTGAGCAAGACACTTTATCCTCTAAATTGGTTCAAGCCAGGAAGACATTATGTCAGGCCTGTCTAGGGTCCAAATTGTTTGCAATGAAATATCATAACTAACAGGCAAGAGTAAACAAAGAACAAAAGTATAACCTTGGCCCAGGAGTAGTTTTCATTAAAAATTTAACCAAGTTGAGACAATGGAATTTTCCATCCAGTTTGAAAATGATAACTTGGATTGGGAATGTTTGGTTGTGCTAAAAAGTCAAAATTAATTTGAGACACTCTCATAGGGTGACATTTATGGCCACACTGAATTTCATTTTATGTCCCTTTTATGGCTAGATAGCACACACTCAGTACTAGCCAGGCCCCAAGGTTATTAAACTTTTTTCATGCTCATCTCAACTTAGCATGAAATTTCACCTGCTCATAAAAACTAAAATACTGACAAATAAAGAGGTTTCTTGCTTTAAGTCTCTCAGATGTTGCATTTATCATGCTAATAAATGTTAAAATGCCAACAATTGTTGGCATTTTAACATTTATGAGCAGGATAAATTTCATGCTCAGCTGAGTTTGGCATAAAAAAAGTTTTATAACCTCGGGGCCAGACTGAAAATCAGTAGGTACAATGTACCAAGTATCATCCATACCACCAGTCCAGCAACATTCTTAGGCAGTTATTTATTCTCATCATACAAATGATTCAAATAGTCAAACCGGTCTTTAGCAAGCAGTCAAGGGATTACCCGCAATTGTTTGCAAAATACAGGTGCTTTTTTAATACAGGTTTGATACTTACAATCATATTCATTAATGAGAATGCCCGAAACTGTTACATGTATTCATAGAAAGAGCTATGTGCATTAAGGGGCTAATTTGGCCCCATGTGAAGCCAAACACTGATAGTGACTTCTCATCAGTTTCTGCTGATTGGTTTAGTGTAAAAGTCTGATATTATCATAACAATTAATACCAGACTTTTAGACTTGTTCTAATGAGAAGAAATTGGTGGGAAAATAATTGTTGGCCTCATAGGGGGGCCAAAGTAGCTCTTTGTTAGATCAGGGATTGAGAGAAATAAGCATTAGTTTACACAAACCCCCATCCTCCCAAAAGAAAAAAGGATAAGGCTTCTTTAGAGACAAGAACTTTAGAACAAAGTCAAGGACCTCAGTGAGTTGTTTGACTAAAGACAACATACCTTGAGATCATCAAACTTTTGAACAAAATCAAGGACCTCAGTGAGTTAACTAAAGACAACATACCTTGAGATCATCAAATTTAAGAACACGGTCAAGGACCTCAGCCAGTTATTTAACTAAAGACAACATACCTTGAGATCATCGATCTTTAGAACAAAATCAAGGACCTCAGCAAGTTGTTTAACTAAAGACAACATACCTTGAGATCATCAATCTTTAGAACAAAATCAAGGACCTCAGCAAGTTGTTTAACTAAAGACAACATACCTTGAGATCATCCAACTTTAGAACAAAATCAAGGACCTCAGCGAGTTGTTTAACTATAGGCAACCTACCTTGAGATCATCAAACTTTAGAACAAAGTCAAGGACCTCAGCGAGTTGTTTAACTATAGGCAACCTACCTTGAGATCATCAAACTTTAGAACAAAGTCAAGGACCTCAGCGAGTTGTTTAACTATAGGCAACCTACCTTGAGATCATCAAACTTTAGAACAAAGTCAAGGACCTCAGCGAGTTGTTTAACTATAGGCAACCTACCTTGAGATCATCAAACTTTAGAACAAAGTCAAGGACCTCAGCGAGTTGTTTAACTATAGGCAACCTACCTTGAGATCATCAAACTTTAGAACAAAATCAAGGACCTCAGCGAGTTGTTGAACTATAGGCAACCTACCTTGAGATCATCAAACTTTAGAACAAAATCAAGGACCTCAGCGAGTTGTTGAACTATAGGCAACCTACCTTGAGATCATCAAACTTTAGAACAAAATCAAGGACCTCAGCGAGTTGTTTAACTAAAGCTTGTTGTTTCTCTAAGTGCTCTTTGGCAGACATCTCATTGGAACATAGAGCTTCGAGCAGTAATGGCACATTGTTTTCTGAAATATTGGAAAAACATTCTCCATATGAATTGGGCCTGGACGCCACAAAAGCGCAGACCAGCCTGTGCAGTCTAATCAGCTCCTTTGCTATTTGCTTATTGGAAAGTACCATATCAAAACTTGCTACAAGGGAAATTTCACTATTCTAGCTAATCTCTGTAACTGAGCAGGCTGGTTTGAATCTCACTTTGTCGAGAACCCCCAAGACAGGTTTTCTTACGTTGCGGCCCAATTGATATATGGGCCTCGGCATGAGAAAACTTGACTTTGTTGCATGTGGATCTGCTCAGTCTCATCAGTGCCTTTGTTAATCACTCTCTGGAAAGTACAGTAAAACCTGTCTTAAGCGGCCACTCTAAAAAAAGACCAAAAATGTTTTTTTAAAACCGATTATTGCTTAATGCAGGTCAAAAGTATTGCAGAATGCTCCAAGGGAAGAATTCTGCAATACTTTCGACCTTCATTAAGCTACAATTTGTCATTAAGGTCTTTTTCTGTTTTTGAGCGGCCGCTTAAGACAGGTTTCACTGTATAGTAGTCAAACTTGCTCCATGCTATGTTTCTAAATTCTAGCTAGTCATTGTAGCTGAGCAGACTAGTTTGAATCTTACCATGTTGGAAACTCAGAAGACAGATTTTCTCGCTATGAGAATATAAGAATCCCTCATGAGCGTGAGGGTAGGATAGAAAAATCCGTCCCTCGAGAGCCGAGTGATAACAAACGGTGATCACGAGAGACAGAATTTTTCTGTGGAGTGGTGACAAACGGTGGTCGCGAGTGACGGATTTTTCTATCCCATCATCACATGAAAAATGGATTCTTTTTCTTGCTCACCACTAAATACCTAATTTTATATGAGAAAAACATGGATAAAAAAAAAATCCAGAAATCCTGAATACGCCGAAATGCTACATGGTGAAGTATTTTTAACATTACAATGATGTCATAGATCGATGAGTGGCCAGCGAGCGGCCGACGTGCAGCTGTTCATATTTTATCTTTCACACTGGCTTTTATGGGTTAGTGAGATAGATGATGATGAGTTGGAGTTTAACGACGCATCAACCCTTTTGGGTCATTAGCGTCATCAAGGTTAGGTAAAAGAAGTATTACTGAACATTAAAACTATAATAGATAAGCTTAAATATTAACAATTTAACACATTAAACATATGAGTATAGCAAAGACAATAAAATAGTAATCATTTTACAGCGAAGATCATGTACAATATCTGACAACAACATAGGCTAATCAGATAACTATACATGATCTTCTCCTGCAAAAAAAGAAAATGATATGCTGAAAGCAAGTTAAAATAAGTAAACAGTTCAAAAGAAAATAGCTACAATTTGTTAAAAAGATTAATCTCTTTTAAGAATAAAAAGTTTGATTGTATCAACATGAAAATATTTGTTTCTTATATGAGAAAAATCACCACATTCAAGTAGAAAATGGCGGACTGTAAAGAGTGTATCACATCCAAAACAATACGGTGGCTCCTCTCGTTTTAAAAGATATGAGTGTGTGATCCTTGTATGACCAATATGTAAACGAGCAAGGACGACTTCTTCTTGTCTGACATTCCGTACTACTGGTTGAAATTGTCCAATGACAGGTTTAATCTCAAAGAGTTTATTACCAACACTGTTATTCCATAAAATTTGCCATTTGTTTAAAATGTACCTATTGATAAAAGATTTAAAATTTGCATAAGGTATTGAAAAGTTTGTTGGGTGTAAATTCAATGAATCTTTTGCTTTAAGATCTACACTTTCATTGCCAGCAATGCCAATGTGGCTAGGGATCCAACAGTAAACTATTTCATTAAATTCTGATAAATCATGATGTTTTTCAAGTAGTTTTTGAATTTGGGGATTTTTTGAAGATGTATGATCTAAAGATTTTAAAACTGAAAGGGAGTCTGAAAATATAACAAATTTATTTGAAGTTTCACAATCGGCAATATGATCTAATGCTATATCAATAGCTTTTGCTTCTGCTGTAAAAATTGAGGACCCATCTGGAATTCGCATAGTTTCAGAGAAGTCGTCAGATACTACTGCACATCCTACTTTCATATCATCTTTTGAACCATCTGTATAAATGTGCTTATAGTCCATGTAATGTGATTTTAGCTCCTGGAAATTAGATTTCATGATAATTGGACTTGTTTCTGATTTTTTACCAGAGTGTAAATCGAAAATAAGATTTGGTTTATTTATACACCATGCTGGAACATTTGGTGTAAAAGTTTTATCAATGTTTTTAAAGTTAATATTTGCAGATTCTAGGACTGGTAAAGTTCTGACGCCAAAAGATTTAATAAAATTTGGTTTGCTTTCATATAGATCTGTGTATTTTGGCTGAGGTCACATCATGAGCTGGATTTGAATTATTTTCAGCAATTCTAATAGCATATTGTAAAGAAAGTTTTTCTCTACGTGTATTTAAAGATGGCTCATCTAGTGAGATAGAATGATCTCACATGGGTAAAAACAACGGGAATCCCAATCTGGCATGCCAAAAATGTAGTTTTATGATAACTGTGCTAACAATGTAAACCACTTGATATTCGCAGCATCAAAAGGATCATTGACGGTTTGGGCCTTATACGCCTATTTTTCTGATTGCCAGAACGCTGCTTTTGAGCTGCTAGTGTGGTGCATGTAGTATCAGTGCAATAGGTGAATCTAACGGCAAGAGCCAGCTAGCAAAATATTTTCAAAATTCCTACGCATTCGAGAGTTATGGCGGGTAGAAAGGGGAGAGGGTCTGAAATTTCATGAAATTAAAAGTGCTTTAAAAAGTGGTTTCTGCACGTTTTCTTGATTTATTTGGTAGGCATGGTGATATCTATTGAACATACCATATGCAGAGTATTAACAAATCACGATTATTGATGAAATTGTTTTAAAAACAAAATATGTTTTGAAATAAAATGATTTTGGGGAGATAATTTAGAAGTTACCTGTATGTTTTTGACTACATGTACCATAAATAATACAAAACTGAAAGCTCAACAAAAGAAATATATATTTTTGAAGGAATGAAAGTGTCCCATTTAGCTTTGGAAAGTAAATTTGATTCTAACTAGATCCTTTGAATATTACTTTTGCTTTGTTAAAGGGCATAGCATGTTGAATGTATTTAAAGTATCCGAATAGTTATGGTATACATATGCATGTATATCCCTATATGAGACAATATATTGAACCTGTTATAACTCTTTGCATGCCAGTGGATAATTTTGTCCTCTGCCAATAGCCTTTTGCAAACAGTATAAACCCAGATGAAGGCAAACAGAATGTTGGTCTTGATATGGATCCAAACTGTTTGACACTCTGATGGTGGTCCTAGGTGGTTTATTTTCAAAGACTTAATTTTGAAGAAATTCAGCAGACGAAAATAAAAACATGAACAATTCCCTAGCATGCAAATAGATAAGTACAGGACGTTTGCAAAATAATGTGTCATTTAATAACAGTGAGATTTTTTCTTATGAAAAAATGCATAAAACCTTACTAATTCGTCTTTTAATCTTAAAGTACTTTATATTAAACTAGCACAGAATACAAAGCAATTTAGGAGGTTGGTTCTTGAGAACTTCATTACTGTCATTAATTTCTTATTTGGTAAAAAAGGCATTTTATGGGCTTATGCCCTGGGATTTTAGGCTGCTGAACATCTTTCCCCCCCTTGTGCCAGCAAGCCACTTCCATACAATGTGTAGAATATGGTAACACATAAACATGCAAAAGCTTTTGCTGGCACACGGGGGGGAATGATATTTTAAAAAATGTTTTCGGATTGCTATATATCTTAATGTAAAATTGATTGTTCTACCCAAAATTTTACATCTTTGAAGCATTTAATATCGAAAACGGATTGCACAGCCATAAAGTACTCAGGTCAGGGTAGCTTCAGGGTGAAGTAAGGGACGATTGACAAACTTTTATATTTACTGAAAACCATAGGCATTTACCCATAGCAAGTGTCAATGATCCTTTGACGATTTTAGAAATTTGACATATTTGCGTAGGTTAATTCTGGTGGTTTCTTGATTCAATGCCCATTAAAGTGATTTTTTATTCTCATAAGAGCTACTCTTAAAGGAAAGAATATGCTCCCATAAGGAGCATATTCTTTCCTTTAAGAGTTGCCTCTTTTAAGACATGGGGTCCTCTATGTTGTAACATACTCTACCATTCAAAAGTTGGATTTTGACAATAAAGATACCAACATACAAATAGATGTATATCCATTTATTGCTTTTTGTGTAACTGAATTAGAAACTGTAATTCACTGTCTCAAATTTTGGCGATTCTTGTTTCTACCGCCAATAGCGCCAAATTAAAATACCCGCCAAATATAAGTGATTTACAGTACAGAAGAAAACCTGTTTTTGTTTAAGGTTTGTTGTGTTTGTGTTTAATGTCCCACCAACAGCTAAGGTCATATGGAGACGGGGCCACGGCTTGAAGTCTCATCCGACAGACTGGTGAAGCCAGGAACTGAACCTGGGACCTCGGGTTTACAAGGCAAGCGGTTAATCCACTACACCACAGCGGCTCCTAGTTCAAGGTTTGTGCCCAAGTAAAACTCAAGCTAGCCTACTTAGATATAACATCTCTTCCACATTTGTGACCAGGCCCCGAGGTTATAAAACTTTTTCCATGCTCAACTCAACTGAGCACAAAATTTATCCTGCTGATGAATATTAAAATGCCAACAATTGATGGGTCCAAATTGTTTGCTAAGGTGCAACAAAATATGCTGCTAGGAAGAAAGAGTTAATGCTCTATAGAGGTCATAAATAACATGTCGTAGGAGTCATTTTTACAATTTGTGTCTGCTGTAGCGCTCAGCCCTGATGCTGAGACTCGTGTATTAACTCTTAAAGGGCTAAGAAAAAAATACATCTGAAAATGTCGTCTGCTGAAGGCGTCTGCTGCAAATAATTGCCAAACATTACTGACTAATAAAGTATAGAAGCAAACAGCATGGACCCAGAACAGACTGCTCCTATAGGAGCAGTCTGATCTGGGTCCACACTGTTTGCCATAGAGGCTTCTTAAACATTTCAACAGACGAGAAAAGCAGACGACTTTTGTTGCGGTTAAACTCCACCTGTAGATCTATATACAAGTAATTTATAAGAATAAAACAAGAATAAAAATATTGAACTGACAATTTCTTACCGAGCAATAAAGAGAATTCATAGTATTTTTTCAGCTGCACAACAAGCGGACACACACCCTCCCAGGCTGTCTGCTGGAGATTTTCATCCCGAGGATTAGATATAGCCTGTAAAGAAAGCAGCCAGTAACTTGTAAAACATTTGTTTTTTCTTACTGATGGTAATTGCCTCAGTGGTAAGCATGAGGGACTGGTGTGCTCATGGGGGGCCTCACCCAAATCAATTGTAACATGTATGGTGTTTATCTGTTTAATGTGTTATTTACTAAGCTTCTGTTGACCCAGATATTGGAGATATTGATGGTAAACAGGTTGTTGTTAACAAGGTGTTTATATGATCATAAGATTTTTCTAGAAGGATGACTAATCATCTAGAAAATAAAAATGTATTGTCATTGAAGTTTCCAGAAAAGTCCGGAATTCCCTAAAATTTTCTTTTCTATGCAAATAGAAGCTTTGGGAAGTAAGTGGAATCAGTTAGGAGAATGTAGAACTTTCCAGAATCCATGTATTGATTTATATTTAGCATATGATATCATAGTTGAGAGTTTGAGAGTTTTATTCATTGACCAAAACCCCTAACCGGGGTACAAGTCAAAACATACTAACAAATAAACATTTGAGGAAAGTTTAAAATATGATTACGAAAATCAGCATAATCTCCTCAGTGGGTATTCATGTCTACTTGAAGCAAACACAGTGAGACCACCAAGCAATTAAACACCACTTTTGATGAGAATAGCCAGGCCTCCAGATAAGAGTGTGTATTGGAATATCATTTTCTTTATTTCTCATCCAAAATATATGGTGTGTGTACTCAAAAGAACCGTCTCAATGAGACGGTCCCCCTGAGCACCCAAAACACATATTCAAATTAATGGGTAAGAAAATTACAAGTTTACGCAAATAAAATTTCCTTATCTGGATCTATGAATAGCAATACAAAACATATGGTGTAGGTACTCAAAAGAACCGTCTCAATGAGACGGTCCCCTTCAGCACCCAAAACATATGTTTAAATTAATGGGTAAGAAATTAATTAAAAGTTTACGCAAATAAAACAGCCAGGCCTCCAGACAAGAGTGCGTATTGGAATATTATTTACTTTATTTCTCATCCGAAACATATGGTGTGGGTGCTCAAAAGAACCGTCTCAATGAGACGGTCCCCTTGAGCACCAAAAACACATGTTCAAATTAATGGGTAAGAAAAAAAAAGTTTACGCAAATAAAATTTCCTTATCTGGATCTATGAATAGCAATACAAAACATATGGTGTGGGTACTCAAAAGAACCGTCTCAATGAGACGGTACCCTTGAGCACCCAGAATACATGTTTGAATTAATGGGTAAGAAATTAATTAAAAGTTTAAGCAAATAAAACAGCCAGGCCTCCAGATAAGAGTGCTTATTGGAATATTATCCTCTTTATTTCTCATCCAAAACATATGGTGTGGGTACTCAAAAGAACCGTCTCAATGAGACGGTCCCCTTGAGCACCCAAAACACATGTTTAAATTAATGGGTGAGAAATTAATAAAAAAAAAAAAAAAAAAAAATTACGCAAATAAAACAGCCAGGTCTCCAGATAAGAGTGCGTATTGAAATATTCTCCTCTATATTTCTCATCCAAAACATATGGTGTGGGTACTCAAAAGAACCGTCTCAATGAGACGGTCCCCTCGAGCACCCAAACCACATGTTCAAATTAATGGGTAAGAAAATAATTAAAAGTTTAGGCAATATAATTTCCTTATCTGGATCTATGAATAGCAATACTTCAGTGCAAAACATGAAGAAACCCTGAGAGAGAGTGATAACTCATGCAGAATGTATATGGTTTCAATACTCATCAGAGTATCTTGACTAGTTCCATGATGACTAGATGCACAAAAATTCATAAACATGTATTATAATAGCTGTGAGATCCATAATAATTGTCTGTGAGATCTATACGAAATGGTGTAACAAACACCTATATATTCCTGAAAATTTCTTGAAATGTCTTTAGCACTATTTTACAGTATTTTGCTATCTTGAATAGTTCCTGAGTATCACTTGAACACATAAGGCGCCTAAAAGTATCAGTATTTGGTCTAGCAAGCAAGCTCCTTGGCAGATAAACCTGTCTAGCATCACTAAAGTAAGAGCACTCAATTAAATAATGATATTCATCACCAATTTTGTTATTAAAACATAATTCACATATCCTGTCAGCCCTTGATGTCCCAAGAAATCTACCCCATTCAATAGGCATCCTATGATTTAGAATACGAAAATGGCAAAATGCCTTAGATAAATCATCAGGCAAAATATTGAAGTATTTTTAAGTGTAAAATCTTCCTTAAAAATTCTATAGTTTAAACAATTTGGGCTATCAAATATTGAATGTTTCCACGAGGTACTATGAAGTTCCATCAACTTTAACTTCACACTCATTGATATATTAGTAGAAATTTCGTTCTCATTTAACCAAAAATAATCTTTACCACAATCGTTCAAAATGCTTTTAATGTACAACAACCATTTAGAGTGAAAGAGATCTCTGTTATGCATCTCTAGCAAAATGTGATAAAGTTTGTTTGAAATTTTATCCTGCTTACCTTTCACTATACGTTGCCAAAAACCAATCATTCTTGATTTAATAAATACAGAAATGGGAAACCTACCAAGTTCCCCATACAACATTAAATTTGGCGTTGTGTTTTTAACTTTCAGTACAATCTTATAAAATTGAATACATAGACATTCTAAAATGTCATATATTTTCGAAGCCAGTTATTTCTGAACCATACAACAAAATAGGAATGACCATTGAGTCAAACAACTGCAGCTGTATATCAACTGGGAGGTGAAGCTTTCTAGATTTACTCAAAACAGCAAACATAGCTTTACGAGCTTGATCATAAAGTCTCTGGTTATTTTTGATAAAACGTCCATTATAAGAGAACATAGTGCCAAGGTAGACAAAGGAATCATCAACATCTAGTTCCTGCCCATTATACATGAATTTTGGAACATCTGAAGGTTTTCTATTTGAAAAAATAGTTATTTTTGTCTTAGCTGGATTAACTTCCAAATCCCAAGATTTACAGTATAAAAACATTGCGTTTAAGGCTGACTGAAGTTCCACTGCAGACTCAGCTAAAATAACCGTATCATCTGCGTAAAGTAATATATAGAGTTTGAAATACACTTCAATTTCATCATTACTTAAAAGAATTTTAGATATGTCAGATACAGCATTCAAGCCATCATACGCATGAGATATGAATTCAGTTAAATCAATTAAAAACAGAGAAAAAAGAACAGGTGAAAGGTTTTCGCCTTGACGGACACCAATATTACTTGAGAATGACGTGGATTTTGAATTACCAATTCTAACACAAGATTTAGCATTTGCATACAAATTATGAATAATTTTAAACATTTTGCCATCAATGTTATTATTTATAAGTTTTTGCCAAAGATAGACGCGATTAACAGAATCAAAGGCCTTTTTATAGTCAATAAAGGCACAGTATAACTTTTTCCCTCTAAATAAATAGAGATCAATCAAACATTTCAGGTTAAAAATATGGTCTGTGGTGCTGTAACCTTTACGAAATCCTGCTTGTTCTTCAGCAAGAATATTCATGTTCTCTAAATAATTATTAAGCCTATTATTCAATATTGAGGTAAACAATTTCCCAAAACAACTTAGTAAGGTGATCCCCCTATAATTATCAGGGCTTGATTTATCACCTTTATTTTTATAAATAGGGGAGATTATTCCTTGAGACCAACTATCAGGAATAAAACCAGAGGTAAATACTATATTAAACAATTTAGTAAAGGCTGATAACATTTTTGATTTAGAAAATTTCAAAAATTCATTTAATATAAGGTCAGAAGCACAAGCTTTATTTAAGACTATTGATACATTTCAGGACTTCTTGCTCAGTAATAGAGGAGTTCAACTCATAATTGAAATTGGATACTTGTGCTGGGTCAACAATAGAAAATGGGTCAGTATCCCCCTGAGGGACAGTGTTCAGCTTTTTAAAGTGTTCAGCAAAAACTTCTAACGATTATTTCTGAGCAGTATCATGTTTACTGCCATCAAATTTATTCAGCATTTTCCAATAAGCCTTAGGATCTGAATTTTTCAAACCTCTTAGTTTTTTTAATGAAATCTTTTTTGTATGAAGTAAAATGTTTATGTAGACATTTTTTATAATCTTTACTAGCATCATTCAATGCTTGATAATTTTCAATATCACTTACTCGTCTGCGTAAATTTTTAATTCTGCGATATTTTAACTGCATCCTTCTACATTCATGGTCAAACCACGGCCGAGTAATATTTCTGCGGGTTCTACGCCCCAAGTTCGAAGAAACCACAGAATTACTACTCTTAATCAATCCTGTCACATCAGCTGCGTTATAAAGTAGAGAAAGACATTGTGAAGTTAATAAATCAACATCATTTTTGGTATAGTTACCATCAAGAGAGTCCATGTGATTTATAAACTGGGTTATATCATCATTATCTAAGTTAAGTAAAAAGGAATCTTGTTTACTAGCATCCCAGGTGGCCCTATGAATAGTAGTATTGACATTTGCAGTTTGTTGTTACCTGATTGTTCTGGAACTTTCTTAAACAGTATATATAAGAGTAAACTTTTCATAAGGATATCTTTGAAATAATTTCACCATTTAAAAGTCTAAACCTTTTGTGCTGGAATTCTATACTGGAATACTTTGTGTTGAATTTATTCATTCTGGATTACTTTGGATTATTCAGTTTTGGATTCAGACTAAATGTTAATTTGGACTAAACTTCAAAATCTGGGGATCAGAAACTGCTCAAAGACTTGTGTTGATAAATATTCTGAGGGTCAGTTTGAACAAATAAGGTACTGTAAATTAGACTTTCTTTGATTGTACGAATATTTTCCATTGCTTTTGTAAATGATAATTTTGTTATTTTTAAAAAAAAATTGTTAAATCTTAAAAGTACTTTTTGCTGACTTTCCAAATAACAAATTTTGGTTTCCTGAATTCTTTTCTAGTTATGCCTGGCACGTAACACAATAAACCATTAGTGAATTACATATTTTGTTAATGTTATGAAAGGCCAGCAGATGATTCTCATGAAATATCATGCCTTATTTGTTATTTTTGAATAAGTGACAAAATGTGCAATTGTCGTCTGCTGCAAATTATAGGTGGCGCTTTAAGGGTTAATAAATTCAACAAAACATCAGCACTAATGTAAGATCCTCTATATAAAAGGGATGCACAATAAGTTACTGACCTGTCTGATCTGGTCAGCAGCCCCTTTGTAACCTTGTAAGGCTGCTAGTATTTCCTCGGCTTCCTTGAGGACTCCCTGAATCTTGGTCCATACTTCTACCTCCAGTTCACTTGGCTTACAATCTGACGGAGTGTAACAAAAATTCAAATGACAATATTTACATTTTCAAAGCAAGCCTTTAATGAATCTCTATATTTTTGCAACGGTTCATAGCTTCATTAACAACACAAAATTTGAATGACAGCTGCCAAGCTCACTTGCCCGTGCATTCGTTTCGAACATCGAACTCATTTGCCAGAAGTGATACTGGTGTTGTGATTAACAGTGAGCCCCACCCGAGTCGTACGTGTAAAGCAAGAGTATTGTTTGCATCATTGGCTGTCCGTGTTCAAGCTGGCTGTTCCGCTTTTCCATTTAATACGATTATATTTTAAATAAAAATCTGTTTTAATTCCTAAATTAAAAATAATTTTTATATTTTAGATATTTATAATAAAATGTAAATATAAGCAATAAATTCAATTTTTGGAATGTTCATGGAGTCATGAATACTGCAAGAGACTCAAAGTATTCATGATTCCATGAACATTCCAAAAATTTTAATTTATTATTTAAATGTTTATAACATGGTCAAGGTTTCTAAAAAACTTCCAGGAGGAGAAATTATAAGCTCATGCTTTCATTTATATACTAATTTACTGATGCATGCTGAGCCATATGCTCTATGACAATGAAACTTAGCCATCGACCAAGCCGAACATTCTGCTCTTGCAGAGGAACATTTACAAGGCCATGATCAGACAGATTTGCTATATCAAGCCAGAGGATGTGACCACCATAAGAGAACTACTGACGAAACTTGAGGTTTAGGATCTTGACCACATTTTGAGAGAGGAGGCTTCGCTGATAATGGACACGTGGAGTGTGCTGGATCCATCACATTTGGTCAAAAACCATTTCATCGAAACGACGTTTGGTCGAGTGCAACATTTGGTCAATATGACGTTTGGTCAACTATGACAATTGGTCGAAAATTCGTCGAAATTCCTCAAAATTTAGTAGAAAACTAACTTTTACTAAAAAAAAGATTTGTTGATACAGTGAGCCACTTTAGTTACGCACCACTTATAAAATGTAAAATATCTCAAAAAAGAAATGTGATATTTTTATTCTGAGACTACCAACGTAAAGCGCATCTATATTCGCATTAGCCATTGAAACTTCATTGTGATCAGATCAGAAACGATGGAGAAAATGGATTTTTAAGTGCACTACCCTCAAAACACCATTTCACATTGCATTATCTCGAATGAAACTCAGATCACATTGCACTTTTTGCAGGGTCGAATTTCTGCTATGCCAGATATAAGAGTCGATTTATTCTTGGCACTATCTAAGACTGGAATGTGATCGTTAACGTCATAGTTTTTTTTATGTTTTACTATTTTGGTTCCCAGCTGACCAAGGTTTGAAAAAGGTTGGTTTTAGTACTTTTTTTTTAGTTAGTTAAAATTTCGTATGATTATGAGTAAACTAGTTATCAAAACACTTCTTTTATGATTTTATTTTAAACAACCATGTATCCGCCGTTTATTTTCGTAAAAAAAAATAATTGATTTATTGGCGTCATGGTGTTGACGTTAATGATGACGTCACTACTACCAAGGCTAAAAGACGTGTAAATGACAAGATGTTTTTGTGTTTTGATACTTCTATGTCAACAACTGACTCATTACAAAATAATTTGCTAAGAAAACCCAGTTTGATTATTGTAACTGACGTTAATATGACGTTAAAACGAGCATTTTTTCAAAAAGTAACGGTGTTACTAAATTCAATGACCGAAAAAAGGGGTTTTACTTGAATAAATAAATTATTTTTGGTGTTTTTCTGTCACAACGATCACCATGGATAATGCCTTGCACAAAACAAAAATAGAAAATTTAGACGTTCCGCTTGCACGTGCATTTTTCAAAATTTGCCAAAATTGCCTTTGAGTAGCAGAATGATTCGCATGAGTGATTCCAATATCCTTTTTTCGATGTTATCAAATAGATTAAATGTCAATAAATAAATTATCATAGAGAATGTTCGATTCCAGCATTTTTGTCAAAAATTGTGGGCCCTGAAAAAGAGGTGCGTAACTAAAGTGGCTCACTGTATGCTTTGGACTAGGTACATGTAAGCTGTGTTGAGTCTCGTGCACAGGAATGTTATTTATTGTTGTCACCGGGCCCTTACAGATCGATGCTATAACTTTAGACTGCCTATTATAATTAGCACCATTATAAATTTATTAGCTCTGATGACAATTTTTTTTTGACCAAACATCATTCTTGACTGAACGACCCATCAACCAAAAGTCGTATGCGACCAATTGTCGTATTGGCGAAATGAGTCGCGACATGATATTTCAAACAATGTGGTATGTGCCACCAGCAAAGACTCAGATCAGCCTGCGCATACGTGCAGTCTGATCAGAGCCTTTGCTAGTCACTTGAATATTCTATGAGTGTTAAGCTACTGACCGAACAGCATTTGGAGTTTCTAAGCTAAAAGAGGGGCTGCACAGGCTCGTCTGAGTCTATTCACGTGAAAATGCCACATTGTTGGAGATCACATGTCACCGCTAAAATGGTTTTAGACAATTGCCCTGAACCGGGGTGTGCTATTGGTGCAGTTAGAACTGTATGTGATATACAGGTAGTTGAAATGCATGGGCCAGGGAGGTCCAAGATGACATGGAGGAAATGGACAGAATGATATACATGAGTGGAAGATGAGAGACTCTGAAGTTAACCCCAGGGAAAGGAACACCTGGAATCAGCTGTGAGATATGCAATGCACACAGCTAGTCAGCTATCTGGTGGGGAAGGGGTGGGGGGGGGGGGGGGGGGTGGGGGGGAGCACTGATGTGGATGATGCTCCTGCAACTACAAATTTTCAAAAACACGATGATCATGATGATGATGATCATGATATTGATGATGATGATGATGATGATGATGATGATGTTGATGATGAAGACGTGATGATGTTGATGATGATGATGATGATGATGTGGTGATGATGTTGATGATGATGATGATGATGATGATGATGATGATGATGATGATGATGTGGTGATGATGATGATGATGATGATGTTGATGATGATGATGATGATGATGATGATGTTGATGATCATGATGATGATGATCATGATATTGATGATGTTGATGATGATGATGATGATGTTGATGATGAAGACGTGATGATGTTGATGATGATGATGTTGATGATGATGTGATGATGTTGATGTTGATGATGATGATGATGATGATGTTGATGATGAAGACGTGATGATGTTGATGATGATGATGATGATGATGATGATGTGGTGATGATGTTGATGATGATGATGATGATGTGGTGATGATGTTGATGATGATGATGATGATGATGATGATGATGATGATGATGATGATGGTGATGATGATGATGATGATGATGATGATATTGATGATGATGATGATGTTGATGATGAAGACGTGATGATGTTGATGATGATGATGATGATGATGATGATGATGATGATGATGATGATGATGATGATGATGATGATGATGATGATGCTGCTGCTGATGATGATGATGATGTGATGATGTTGATGATGATGATGATGATGATGATGATGATGATCATGATATTGATGATGATGATGATGATGATGATGATGATGATGATGATGATGATGATGATGTAATGTTGATGATAAAGACGTGATGATGTTGATGATGATGATGATGATGTTTATGATGATGATGTTGATGATGATGATGATGATGATGAAGATGTGATGATGTTGATGATGATGATGTTGATGATGATGTGATGATGTTGATGATGATGATGATGATGATGATGATGTTGATGTTGATGATGATGATGATGATGATGATGTGATGATGTTGATGATGATGATGATGATGGTGATGATGATGATGATGATGATGATGATGTGATGATGTTGATGATGATGATGATGATGATGATGATGATGATGATGATGATGATGATGATGATGATGATGATGATGATGATGATGATGATGATGATGAAGACGTGATGATGTTGATGATATCCAGAAGATATGAAGACTACAAATAGATCTCAGGCCTCTAGGTAAGAGTGTGTAAATAGAGGATCTTACATGAGTACTCATGTTTTATTGAATTTATTAAACAAGTTGGGGAAAAAAGATAAAATGCGAGCCATGTCGAGCATTTTATCGCTTTTTCGCAACAAGTTTTATAAGTTCAATAATACAAGAGCACGAATGTTAGATTCTATTTATCATATGACATTAAGATTATTTTGAAATCTCATTTCTGCGGCAAAAATGTTATAATTTTGTCACTATGTATGCAACGTTGTTATGGACGTCATAACGTTTCCCAAAAATATGTAAACCACTTGTGGTTTATCAATTTTATTGCATGGCTTTATTTCATTCCCAGACGCGACATCATATGATAATTGAAACATTATTGTTTTATTTCTCATTTAGACAGCTCTTTTGAGCACCCAAAACAAATGCTTAAACTGATGGATAAAGACATTTTACAATGGCGTAGCTCCCATTACGCAGGTTACGCACGTGCGTAATAAAAAATAGTAACATTCAAGGGAGGTCACTTAATGTGATAAAAGTGATTTCCATATAATAAGGAACTGCTCATAAAGGAAAGAATTTGTTCACTCTGGGAGCAAAATCTTTCCTTTAAAAGAAGTTCCCATTTTGAAAAGGGGCATAATTGTAGAGAATCATCGCTTGATCCCTTTGAGCTGCGTATTTTTTTCAGCGTTCTGGCTACACCATTGTTTTACGTTCAAAATGTTTGCTAGTCTGGAACTATGGATCTTACTTTCAAAATCAACGAAAACATTGTAGAGGTCATCCCGTCTTGCCTCGTCTCGTTGTAACAACTTGAGAAGATTGCCCATCTCACCTGATGCCCGCCCGGCACCACTGTCACGCCTCTCGTACAAACCTGCAAATATATAAGAGCCGTGACATGTGATTCCCAACAATGTGGCATTTTGACAAGTGTAGACTCAGCCGAGCCTGTGCAGCCTCTTGTTAAGCTTAGAAACTCCAAAATTTGTTCGGTCAGTAGCTTAACAGTCATAGAATATTCCAGCGAACAGCAAGGCTCTGATCAGTCTGCCCGTATGCGCAGGCTGGTCTTAGCCTTTGCTGGTCGCACATACCACATTGTTTGAAATCTCATGTTGCAGCTCAATTAATATTCTGAATTATGGTTATGATTAAATTCCTACGATTTAGACCACTATTTATTAACTCTTTGCTTACAAGTGTCATCAGCTGATAACATTTTTAAACAGTTTGAACCCAGATCAGGCCCGACAAATTGTCTGGCCTGATCTGGATCCAAAATGTTTGACACTCTGATGGTATTCCTGAAAGAATTTTTCGAAAAATCTGATTTTGAAAAAAATCAGCAAACGACAAAAAAGCGTGAAAAAATACCCAGTAGGCAAAGAGTAAACCATAAATGTGACTAACAAAGGACAGGGAGCGCAGTGGCTCAGTGGTAGAGCGCTTGACTCAAGACCAAAGGGCCGTGGGTTCAAGCCTCACTGGCGTCACTGCATTGTGGTCCTTGAGCAAGACACATTTATCCTAGCTTAGTACTGGTTCAACCCAGGAAGACCCGTCCCTATATAACTGAAAGATTGTTGATGGGACGTAAAGAATCGAATCAAACAAACAAAACTAACAAAAGACAAATACCCTGTTCAGCCTGATAAGTACACATTCATTTATAACAGCACACCATGAACTTTAGGGTTTTTTATATTTTTTAACTCTTCTGCTGATAATCACGACTATCCTCAGCTGTGTGTGTTGTCTGCTGGTACTTTTAAAACTTCTCTGTAGCAAACAGTGTGGACCCAGATCGGACTGCCCCTAGTTTGTCTAGAGCTGAAATTGTGATCGGTTAACCATCTGATTTCCTGTCAATCCAGTGGTACAATTTAACCTTTAAAGCGCCAATCACTACTACAGCAGACGACAAATTTTGCGACATTTTTCCTAATTTATGAAAATAATAAGGTATGATATTTCATGAGAATCATGCCTTATTTGTTATTATTGAAAAAAAACCAGCAAAATTTGAAATTGTCGTCTGCTGCAAATTATAGGTGGCGCTTTAAGGGTCAATTATTTATATGAATTCAACCTCTGGATGAAAACAGTGTGGATCCAGATCAGCTGACTTAAGATACAGAGATTTTACAGTCTGTTCTAACCCGCAGAAAATGTTTTTGTAGGATCAGTATCATATGATACAGGGTTAAAGGTGCACTGAATTTTCTAATAATTGGGGTTGGAGCATGCTTGCTGCCCTCCCCACGCCACACACATTCCCTCCTTTTGTTAATATAATTTCTTAGATAAAATCTAAATGAAAGAAAGAGAGGTACAATAAACAGTTCTCACTCAAAAACTATACTTTAACTTCCTTGAGAAAAGCTATCGTGACCGTGAGCCACTTAGCATTAACAACTCTAAGTTCAAAATACATGTACATAGGGCCAGTCAAGCAAATATTTTCAGCATAAAATTGCTAAGATTTTCTTATCCGTCAGTTTAAACATGTGTTTTGGGTGTTCTTTTGAGTATCCCACAACATATTTTTTGGTTGAGAAATAAGAAAATAATTTTCAGTCACAGACTCTTAAACAGATCATAATTAAAATTTTTGATAGTATCAGTAAAAGCTGAACCAGGAACCAAAAGCTCTATATGGGCTACTCAAATGAGTCTACTAAGCTACAGAGACTAGCTAGAAAATTGACATTTCAATTGTAGCAAGCTTAAGTATGATACTTTCCACGAAGCAAATAACAAAGGCACTGATCAGACTGTGTGAATGTGCAGGCTGGTTTGAGCCTTTGTTGTTCGAAAACACCGAAGACAGCTCTCTCACACATCGAGGCCCATATAGAAAAGGTCCTTTACCCTTATACTGCAAATATTTTTTGTCCAGAAAATGTCATCTGCTTTTGTTTGTTTCTGTCTTTTCCCAGTCAACAATTTTTAAGGCATGTCTGAAACAAGTTCATGTCTTAGTACTAAGCAGTGGATAAAGTGTCTTGCTCAAGAACACAACACAGTGACTACTGTGAGTCTCCAACTAACAACCCTTCGATCCCCAGTCTAACGCTCTACCAACTGAGCCACTGTGCTCCGCAAAAGTCATCTACTTATTACATCTGCTGCACATATTCAAATGCAATCCAGACTAATTTTATCACAGAAGTAAGCACTATGAACCCTGATCAGACTGCTCCCTGATCTGGGTCCATAATGTTTGGCCTCATCTGCGTCCAAACTGCTTGACACATCAGCAGCTGACAAGAGTTGTTGCTAGCAAGGAAACTGGGAAAGAATTACCTGTAAGTTGAAAAATAAACACAATAATAATTCTCTGCACTGTCATATACTGAGCGAAACCAGTAGTTCTATATCTGAACTTAACTTAATTGACTCAGTTCATTTCAATACAAAGTCAAAAAAGTTGGTGATCATTTTAAATTAATGTCTACTTAAGAAAAGAAATATAAAATTTAACTTCCTGTTACAAAAACGGATCAATACCTTGAAATCAAATTTGCTAGTTAAGAAATGTTACTTCCTTCTTCAGACACCATTTAACAACTTGCATTAAACTAACACACCCATTTTATGTTCAGTATCTGTATCACATATTTCCTACTCGGTAAAATGCATGATATTTTGTCATCAACTTTTTTGAAAAAATAAATTCAGGAATACCATCAAATAGTGTGGATCCAGTTTTGTTGGGCCTGATCTGGGTCCAAACTGTTTGTAAGAGCTATATCAGCAGACAACACAAGTAAATAAAGAGCAGGGATCGAGTGTTTGATTGTTCAGATCAGGACAGACAAAATGCACATCAGGCCTGATCTGGCTAGAACAATTGATATAACTTTGATGGTTTTCCGGGAATTTTTTAAATGTTTGATTTTGAAAAAAAAAAAACAGGCAAAAAAAACATACAAAATCATCCAGTGTACATTTCAACAAAGTTAGGAAGGTAAGCTGTATTTCAGAAAGCAAACAGTGGCACATCCATTGTTTTCAGATTGAATTCCCTTTTTAGCTGTTGAGCATGATGCGACCTAAGACACAGGTTTAGATAAACACAATTTTTCATTGTAAAATAGTTAATATAATCTTACCCATCAGTTTTAACATATGTTTTGGGTGCTCAAAAGTACGGTCTCAATGAGATGGTTCTTTTGAGTACCCACAACATATGTTTTGGTTGAGAAGTAAGAAAATTTTTTGGGGGGGTACGCACTCTGAACTAAAGTCCTGTTAATCCTTTCAATCCAAATGAGCTCAATTGGTGACAATTTAGGGAGTTTGGCTGACTGTGATGGCAGCACTCGTCAATAAGCATACTACAGTATATTATTAGTTAGCATGCCATGCATGCATCAATGCCAGGGCTTACCCTGGCTCAGAACTTGTTGTAGCCAACACTTTAGCCAAATGGAAAATGTTGGAGCCAAATGAAATTAACTTTAGCCAATGGTTTAGCCAGAAAGTAGTATCAACAATTTGTTTTGTATTTAACTCTTTACATGCTAGGTGCGACTTTGCTTGTCTGCTGATATCCTTTGCAAACAGTTTGGACCCAGATCAGGCTGGACAAAATCTTTGGCCTGATCTAGATCCAAACTGTTTGACACAAGGATAGTATTGAAAAAATACAGAATCCAAAGAGTAAATATGGCACATTAAGTGTGAAGGAATATTTGAAAGTACAAAAGCTGATCAAAATACACTGTTTAACAAATATGTAATTTTCTAACCACCTAGACTGTACTTTTAGCCAATGACTTCTATTTGTAGCCACTCTACGTTTTTAGTAGCAAATGGCTACAATGGCAGGGCGAGCCCTGAATGCTTGCCGGGCATGGACCAGATACTAATCCTTTTAGCTTACAAACATTCCTTATGACATTGAAGTTTTGCTTCTTTCTGCTTGAATTTGGGGGTTCCCTTAATCATTGTATAAAAATGAAACAAAAAATAAACTAGAGGACTTGAAGGTCCTGCGGCACTCACCTGATCTCTTTAATAATGTTAAAATAGGTCAAGGTCAACTACAGCTTATAATGAAACATTTTTGTTTTACCATATATGGGGGTTGCAGCCATTTTGGTCAAGTGACCTAAAACAATCTAATGAATAATCCATCAGTGATTTCTGTGAAAAAGATGTTTAGATAGGTATGTGGCAGTCCAAATGAGTGGCCTTGGATTAAAGGTCACAGGTCAGCTTGGCATTTGGTACTTATATAAAACCATGGTCTCATCAGGTTAAACATTTCTGGCAAGTATTATGACTTCGGCTTAAACAGTTAAAGAAAAATAAACATTTCAAGATTTTCCCCATATAAATGCATTATGAATCAAATTTAACCTTGCCATAAAGTAGGTCTAGGTCAACCTAGATTCATCATTTGTGCAAACCTGGTAGGGCCCACATCCCCAATGCTACATACCAAGTCCCAAGGCTATTGGCCTTTTGGTTCCAGAGAAGAACATATTTAAAGAGTATTTACCATATATGGGCGTGGTGGCCATCTTAGTCAAGTGACCAGAACAATTTGTTTAAATTTTGGCTAACCAATCATAAGGAGTTGTCATATGAAATTTGAGTTCAATTGGCCAAGTGGTTTCTGAGAAAACTGTTTTAATAAGTTCATGGGACTCCAATATGAGCGACCTTGGCTAAAAGATCAAAGGTCAACCTTGACCTTTGAAACTTATTTATAGCCAATATCTAATTAGATTGAACATATCAAGCGAGAATAATGTCTTTGGCTTCCACAGTATTCAAAAAATCAATTTTTCAAAAAATTTGCCATTTAAATGCATTAGGAAGCAAATTTGACCTTGACGTTAAGTAGGTCAAGGTCATCTTAAGATCATCATTTAAACAAACTTGGTATGCCCCACATCCCCAATGCTACATACCAAGTCACCGGCCTTCTGGTTCTGGAGAGGAAGATTTTAAAAGGTTTTTTACCATATATGGGCGTGGTGGTCATCTTGGTCATGTGACCAAAATATTTTGTTTACATTCTGGCTAACTTATCATAAGGAGTCTGCACATCAAATTTGAGTTCAATCTGGTCAATGGTTTGTGAGAAAATTATGTTTTAGTATATTGATGGGACTCCAATATGAGCGACCTAAGCTGAAGGGACTTATTTATAGTCATTGTCTCATTAGGTTAAACATATCAGGTGAGAATAATGACTAAGGCTTCCACAGTTTTCAAAAAAATCAACTTTTCAAAAAAATTCCATTTAAATGCATTAGGAAGCAAAATTTGACCTTGACGTTAAGTAGGTCAAGGTCAACATAGGATCATCATTTGAACAAACTTGGTAGGCCTCACATACCCAATGCTACATACCAAGTCCCAAGGTCATCGGCCTTCTGGTTCTGGAGAAGAAGATTTTTAAAGGGTTTTTACCATATATGGGCGTGGCGGCCATTTTGGTCATGTGACCAGGACCGTTTGAACAAACTTTTGTTCCCCCGTCCTAAGGAGTCTCCATATGAAATTTGAGTTCAATTGGCCCAGTGGTTTCAGAGGAGAAGATGTTTGAAAATGTTGACAGACGGACGGACGGATGACAGACGCCGGAGTGACTGGTATACTATTAGCTCACCCATGAGCCTTCGGCTCAGGTGAGCTAAAAATATACATGGCACCCCTGGTTCATCTGGTATCGCCAAATTGATACTATTAAATTGCAAGTGACGTATATTGCCTTTGATACCCTGTATAGCATATTTTGTACTGTTAACTTGGAATAAATTTCAATCTCTTCTTTAATAATAATTACTGATAATCAAACCACTGGACTACAAGTTCCTGTACCTCAATAATAATGTGAATAATATGCAAACTAAAAGAATTAAGATAAGCTACATTTTTCTAAAATAATAATTAACAATTAATTAGGCAAAACTTTTGAACTCTTATTTACCAGTTTAAGCAGATTTTTGTGAAAATGCCTAACTACAAAGTGGTTAAGAGCCAAATATTTTAATCATTAAGAGATTCTGGGACCCACTAAAATGTACACAGTGATAACCAATGTAGACCCATATGAAAGAATCAAGAATCTACACTGTTTGCTAGAATATTAAAAACTCCTGGGAAAATACAATGCAATTTGTTAACAGAAGCATGTGAACCTTAAAAATATATAATAGAGGGCCTGGATGGGGTTTCTGATAATGGCTAATCATTAAAATGTTAGCTACTTAATTGCTTATACTAGGATAATTATTTGCCTAATCATAAAATTCACCAGTTAATTGCCAATTTAGAAGGTGTTTAATAGCCTAGGTAATCACAAAATATGCCTGTGAATAGCTTACCATTATACCTAATCCAGGCTCTCAAAATAATTCATCCCAATTTTGTTCCATCAAAAACAATTGAGCAATCAAGAAAGGGGCAGCATTGTCCTTAATTCCAGATAAACAAAATAGTTTGGCATAAAAATGTGAATACTTTCTTGTTCACCGGTTTTAACATTTGTTGTGGGTGATCAAAAGAACCGTCTCATTCCGACTGTTCTTTTGAGTACCCACAACATATGTATTGGTTCAGAGCCTAGCGGTACCCATGGGTGTGGCTCAATAGACTACTTTGTACTTACTATTCACCAAAGATGCTCTTCGAAACACACGTAAATTAATATTTCCCATATTTGTGAGCCTATGTTATCTCCCTGATGGATAAAATTAATGCTATCTATTCAAAAGTTTATTTTTATATTGCCTTGTTTATTGTGTTTTTTTCTCTTTTTTTGCATGCTGTGTATATTTTCATGATTTTTGCCATCACTGTAGTTTTTCAAAATTAACGTTTACTAGAAGTTCTTATGGGAATACCATCAGAGAGTCAAACAGTATGGATTCATATCAGGCCAATATTTTGTCGTGAGCTGATCTAAGTTCAAAGGCTTCGCAGAGACACTAACAAGTAAGGAATTAAAGTGAAAAAACACGATAAGTATATTATTTGACAATAAAGACATGTTTTTACTTCCTGTTTTAATCTTGAGTAATTGCTACAAAGCAGTATATCAAAGAGAAGAGTTCGATGGAGGTATCATAACTATAAGACAATCAAAAAAAGAAAAACCTTTGGCAATTTGAAAGAACCTACAAAATTTGAAAGCAGGACACTTGTAAAACACGCTATATATCAGGTGCACCCTGATGCTTGATACACCCTGATGCACGATACTGAGCCCCCTGACACACAAAAAAACTCTGTCTAAGACACCCCTCCCCCTGTAAAAATAAAAGTTGCAATCTATAATTTTCCCAAACTTGTTTAATAAATTCAATAATACATCAGCACTCATGTAATGTAAGATCCACTATCAAAATAGGTATTCTTAGTGTATTTTTGGTGAAAATGGGAATATTTTCTTATCTGTCTCACTGAGATGAGTGTTTTCAGTACCCACAACAGAATATGTTTTGAAAATATACACTCTTATGTAAAGGCCTGCACTACTGTAAATTCGGAATTTTTCGTGAGGGCTTATTTTCAGGAAACTTCGCGGATGACGAAGTTTCGTGAAAATAAACCCTTGACAATGGCAAAATCGGGCTATTGTTTACTGGGCTAGGCAAATCATGCCCTAGTCACAAATTTCTAAGATGGCAAATATGTCCTTCAACACTATTCACGAAGTTAAAATTATCACAAAAAAATCCAAATTTACAGTATGTATGAGCATGTCGCAATAGGTGCTTATAAAGACATCATACAAATAGGCTTATCAAGGTGATAACATTACAGAGGTGTCATATTTAATCTAATGGTATGTTTCTATTATATTTCTCTTAATTATCAAACCTGGAAACAAGATCTAAGCCAGTTCAAAATGAAAGTTTACAGGTGCAATAAAACTTTGAAAAGGATGGCAAAAAGTTGACAGTTTTATTGGTGATGTGTGAAAAAATATTATCATTAGCAGACATTAAATAACATTACTGTTGGTTTGAAGATACTGTCGTGCCAACCAAGAGTGATGGTGACGTAATACTTTGTTATCCCCACGCTTTTTAAAAAAAGCGAAGGGGATATTGTTATCGCCTCCATCCGTCCGTCTGTCCATTATGCTATCTCCTCCTAAACCATTGGGCGAAATTCAACCAAAATTGGTGTGTGAGTTACTCACATGAATGGGGCGTGCAACGTGAAAATTTTTTTTGCCCCCCCCCCCCCCCCCCACCCCCCGGGCCCTGGGGAGGGGTCAAAAGGTCTAATATCAATTAATTTCAATTACAAAGTCAATTTCAAATATTTTTCATTCCAAACTTTGTGTGTGTTCTCACAAATGAAAGATACAAAACATATCAGACGGGTTTTTTATTCTGTTGCCTGGGTCATGCCCTAGGGGTGGGACTTGGGGGTACTTAGGGGCCAAAATCAATTCCGTCCTGCTGTCTGTCCGTTATGCTATCTCCTCCTAAACCATCCGGCGAAATTCAACCAAATTTGGTGTGTGAGTTACTCACATGAATGGGGCGCGCAATGTAAAAAAAAATTTTCGCCCTGCCCCCTGGGGCCCTGGGGAGGGGTCAAAAGATCAAATATAATTTAATTTCAATTACAAAGTCAATTTCAAAGATTTTTATTCCAAACTTTGTGTGTGTTCTCACAAATGAAAGATACAAAACATATCAGACGAGATTTTTATTATGTAGCCTGGGTCATGCCCGAGGGGTGGAACTTTGGGGCGCTGGGGGTGCCCAGGTGGTCAAAAAAAGTTATTTTCAAACATGGTCATGAAGCATATCAAATCAACAAGGATGACAAGCAGAACAGAATGCAAGTTAATTTTCATCATAGGGTCAAACTGGTGACCTTGGGATGAGGTCAAAGGTCAAATATCATTAAATTCCGGTTACCATGTCAATTTCAAAGATTTTTATACTAAACTTTGTGTGTGTTCTCACATATGAAAGATACAAAACATATCAGACGGGATTTTCATTCTGTTGCCTGGGTCATGCCCCAGGGGTGGAACTTTGGGGCACTGGGGGTGCCCAGGGGGTCAAAAAAAAAATTTCAAACATGGTCATGTGGCATATCAAATCGACGGGTATGTCGAGCAGAACAGAATGCAAGTAACATTTTCATCCTAGGGTCAAACTGGTGACCTTGGGGCATGGTCAAAAGGTCAAATATCATTTACATGTCAATTTCAAAGATTTTTATACCAAACTCTTTGTGTGTGTTCTCACAAATAAAAGATAGAAAACATATTGAACAGAATTTTCATTCTTTTGCCAGGGTCATGCCCCGGGGTGGGACTTGGGGTGCTGGGAGGAGTCAAAAACTTTAGTGTGGGGATATGCGATGGCGCCACATCCACTGCACGCTCTAGTTTACAGTTGCTTAGTAAAACGTTAACGTGTACACTTCACTTGAGCTAACGCAAATCAATAGATCACTTGTGTATTAATCCTATCCACAGGATAGGATTAATACACAAGTGATCTATCGATTCTAAGTCCCCGATAACTTTGTAAACAAAACTTGACACCCCATTCATGTGAGTAACTCATACACCAAATTTGGTTGAATTTCGCCCAATGGTTTAGGAGATAGCATAACAGACAGACGGACGGACGGAGGCGATAACAATATCCCCTTTGCTTTTTTAAAAAAGCGTGGGGATAATAATCCAGGTAAGAGGTGTTTTATACGGGTATATATCCTATACGGCCTTTACCTGTGATGATATATGATTTACCTGCAGTTTCTATGAAAAATGGTATAGTCCTATTATCATGCATCTTTGAACCAACATTAAACCCCAAATATCAGACTGTTTACAAAGAATTAAATTACCTCAGCAGGACAATTAAGCCTTTGATATAAAAAAAATAGTTCCTAGAAGAGTAAGGTGCAGACAGATCAAGGACTTATATTAGCTTTCTTAAAATATTTTAGTCATGTTGGGATGGGACCAGTACAAAGCAGTAGATAAAGTGTCTTGCTCAAGTACACAAACAGTGACTCCACCGGCGGTGATACTTGACTCTAGCAACCCCTCGATCCCCAGTCCAATGCTCTATCAACTGCGCCACTGCGCTCTGCACAGCTAAGATCAGTCTAACTCAGATCAGACTGATCTGATGCCTCTGTGAATTCATGTCACTTATGGTGTTTCACCTGTGCTCTTTCCCAATACTGATCCAACTGTTCTTTGGCCATAATACAGTAAAACCTCAACTTCGATTTTTCGAAATATTCCCTAATTCAAAATAAATTTGGGACACACTGGATTCAGATAATAGGACCTATTTATGCTCTATTTTAATAACTGTCTATGATAACATAAGTTTTGGTTGCGTAAAAGAAAACGTCCCGTTCAGACGTTTCTTTTACGCGCCCAAAACTTATGTTTGACAGAAAAAAGCTGATAATAATCATTTTTGGGGAATATATATTTTTATGTCTTAGTAACCTCCCTATAATTCGATATACTGATAACTCAAAATAAAATCTCCAGTCCTGAGGAATTAGAATTAACGAGATTTGACTGCAGTACTAAATTCAAAAACTATGTTGTTCAGTGTTTTTGGTAAGTCCCAGCTGTGAAGCCCTCAACTACACACTTTGCACCCTGGCATTCAGTCCATCTAGGAAACGTGCTTTACGCACATTTAGTTCTTCCAACAGTTTCAGTGCCGGCCCCAGGGTTGGGGGGGGGGGGGGGGCCTGGGCGGCACGCGCCCCCTGATGAGGCCGTGAGTGCCCTAAAAAAAAACCTTTTTCGCGCATTATATGATATTGCCAGTATATACGATAATGCATAAATTGGGAAACTAGATTACCTAGATGATAACAAATTACCCACAATTCTGCTGAAAAAAAGGGGGCACAGACAGGGCTGTCAGTGTGACCCGGGCTTGTAAATGATGGGATTTTAAATCTCCCGTAGTATGGTCACGGAAGATAAAACACTTTTGTGCCTCCTCCCAGTCCCAAACAAAACTCAGAAATTTGGGGTGGGTGGGGGGCACTTATCCCCAGTCCCAAGGCTGTGGGGCTGGAGTGTGTGCCCCCACCCCCATCTTCCATTCCGTTGTTGCTTCCATTGCAAATCCCATGTAGTCAAGTAATCGCAAAGTTAATAAGTATATAATAGCTGTGCCCCCCTTCTGCGACCAGACTCAGAGAAATTAAAAAGAGAGCCCCAGTCCCTAGGCTGCTGCCGTGCTGGGTCTATGTTATTGGGTTGGGGGTGAATGAAAAAGTACAAAATACAGGGGAACCTAGGCCCAATTTTTTCTTAGGTGTGGACTTGATTGTTTTTCCAGCATTTATTTTTTCAAATTTTAACCCCCCCACCCTCCCCCTCACCGGGGCTCTGCTGTTTTTTCTGAACATTGGGCTAACTCAGACTTGCATTGCAATTGCTGTGCGGTAACAGTAACTAGAGCGTGCAGTCGATGGGGCGCCATTGTAAATCCCCGTACTAAAGTTTTTGACTCCCCCAGCACCCCAAGTCCCACTCCAGGGCATGACCCTGGCAACAGAATGAAAATTCTGTTCAATATCTTTGTGAGAACACACACAAAGTTTGGTATAAAACCTTTTAATTTGACATGGTAACCGAAATTTAATGATTTTTGACCTCGCCCCAAGGTCACCAGTTTGACCCTAGGATGAAAATTTTACCCGCATTCTGTTCTGCTCTTCACCCCTGTTGATTTGATATGCCACATGACAATGTTTGAAAAAAATAAATTTTTGACCCCTTGGGCACCCTCAGTGCCCAAAAGTCCCACCCCTGGCGACAGAATAAAAATCCTGTCTGATATGTTTTGGTATAAAAATCTTCGAAATTGACTTTGTAATTGAAATTAAATGATATTTAATATATCTGATATTTGATATATATTTGATATTTGACCTTTTGACCCCTCCCCAGGGCCCCAGGGGGCAGGGCCAATTTTTTTTTGTCGTTGCACGCCCCATGCATGTGAGTAACTCACACACCAAATTTGGTTGAACCTGGCCCAATGGTTCAGTAGGAGACAGCATAAGGGACAGACAGCCGGACTGAATTTAATTTTGGACCCCTAAGTACCCCCAAGCCCACCCCTAGGGCATGACCCAGGCAACAGAATGAAAATCCCGTCTGATATGCTTTGTATCTTTCATTTGTGAGAACACACACAAAGTTTTGTATGAAAATCTTTCAAAGTGACTTTGTTATTGAAATTAAATGATATTTGTTTGACCTTTTGACCCCTCCACAGGGCCCAAGGGGGCGGGGCCCAAAAAAATGCCGTTGCACGCCCCATTCATGTGAGTAACTCACACACCAATTTTGGTTGAATTTCGCCCAATGGTTTAGGAGGAGATAGCATAAAGGACGGACGGACGCGATAACAATATCCCCTTCGCTTTTTTAAAAAAGCGTGGGGATAATAAGCTAAATTTCCCAAAATAATGATGCACAATCAGCCACCCAATGCCATAAATGCTGGTGCGCTGTTTTCATCTTTAAAATTTCATGATTAGTTTGCCTTCTGATCCTTAACATTTAACCCTATCATCTTTTACTCACCCTCACTAACAATTCTTACCGGCGTCACTGCGTTGTGTCCTTGAGCAAGAACATTAATCCTAGCTTAGTACTGGTTCAACCCAGGAAGACCCGTTCCTTTATAACGGAAAGATTGTTGATGGGACGTAAAGAATCAAATCAAACAAACTAACAATTCTTACAGAAACTTTTTTACTTTTATAGCTGTAAATTTTCTGGTGCATATAATAACCAGAATGGACCTGAATGGCCCCCCATAACCGGAATGGACATCAAAATTAATTTGTTTTATGCAACTTAATTTATATTCTTACCCTAATTTATCTTGAAATTTCAGTTTCTAATGATATTGCACCTTTTGAAGTGCATATGAGCACCATTGGTGGTTTGTTACATGGTTGACTTGTACCCATTTAAATTGTGTCAGTTCATATTGAACATGCACATTCTACAGAAATAAGGGCTCAGAAATAAGTCTGAGCAAATGACAACTGTGTACATTTTAGTCCCCATGTCAATTCTCACATGATTGTCACTGGTCTATACAAATAGTCAAGCATATGTAAAGATATAACTTTTATCTTAAGAGCCACTGCAGCAAGGTATGCCCCAGCTAACAATCGATATGGTACCCACAATGTTGGGATGTTGAAACCAGGGGTTGTTTTAACTGGTTATAACCGCCCTGGTCAATACTCCAGAAGTGGTCATAGCTGGTAGATTGGTGGTCCAATGAAGAATTGAGTGGTTGATCGACTTTTTTTGTGTTTTTTGTGTACCTTTTTTGAAGATGGCAAGGGATTATGAACTGTTGCAGAGTTTCTATGACTATATTCACACTGATGCACAGAAAAGCCTGATTTAGTACATGTAGATCTGAAAGAACCCTTGCAGTAGTAACTGAACAACATTGACAATTTTGACTAAAGGACAGAGGCATTATATACGTTGTATGTCTGTGATTTAATCGACCCAATCAACCACTTCAATTGACCACCAAACGACAAGTAATGACGCGTTTAACCACTGGTCCGGTTAATATGAGTATTTTGCCAACTAACACTGCACAGATGCACACCTGCACGTAGACAGCGTGAGGGGGTGATGCAGTATGGATATAGATGGAAAAATATTTGCATATATCTAGCGTTCTGGAAAGCATTTGGAGTTATTAAGGGCACTTTATCGAAGAATGTTAGTCTTGCTGCCATCCTTCTGTCTTGAAGTGATGAAAGATCTTGATCATTCAGCATTATTTTTTTCTCTTAGATTCTGTCTTGTGTGCTATTTAAGAAATGTCATATCTGCAGGTTAAGTGACAATATGTACATATAGATATCCTGGTGAATGATTGTCAGTTTTAGCTTTCATCAGTAATCTATCTTGATATCCTGCCTACTTCAACACGACACTCGGATGTAAAAAAAAACTTGTGAAACCATGACCAAATACATAACAATGCCAGTGTGTGGGGATGGACCTAGGGAACCAGACTGGATAGCAAACCCAGTCGAGACAAAACTGACATGATTTTTCTATGGTTACAATCCTTGCACTTCGTTTCAAGTTACCCCACCCACCGTTGGAATAGGCCAACATTTGGGTTTCTTGTTGGCATTGATGAGTAACTAATTATCAAACAAGTTTCCACTTACGTTGGTTTCTGTAATTGAAAAAGAGAGCTGCCAATGGCACTGTGGTTTTCAGTTGTCGTGCTTTACTTTTAAGGTGGTGCAAATATATTTTACTTTTCTTGTTTTTACTACAAACTCACTTCCGGGTCAGAGAAGTCTACTCCCCAGTAGTGATGTCACTTGTCACTTAATCCGAAAGGAAACTCCCCATACGTTATACCTTCTATGTGGCCTGGCAGTGGCCTCAGTAGGAGAAAACCTATTATAATGCGGACTTTTCAGACACCTACAGTTGGTACAGATATTTACAAAGGCAGCTTCTTTCCACAGAGACTATTCCGGATTGGAACGCCCTCCCAGAATCTGTAATTTCCTCTGATGAAATAGAGGATGGTTTTGTTGCTAAGTTTACTTCTCTGGTGAGAGCTAATGACTAATTTCCCAAACTACAGGTATGGTGAATAATTGTCACTTTTGGTGCATGTGCGGATCCAGAGGGGGGACAGGGGGTCCGGTTCCCCCCTGAAAAATCACGAAAATATAGGGTTTTCTAGCAATACAGGTCCGGATCCCCTGAAAAATCACTGCTACCAAGCCAGCATCCAATGTTGGGTCATCATCGGCACGCTAGCGAAACGCCATTTAATGGCGTTTCGCTGGCGGGCCGATGATGGCCCGCTTATATTGGTACTTAGATCTCCCTCACATCAACTAGAAAAAAAGTTTTCAAAGTTTGACCCCCTCTGACAAAACTTCCTGGATCCGCGCATGTGGTATTTCATCATCTTGAATAGCTCGGTTGCGAACTGTAAGTTTGGTACAGGTCTGAAACCAGGTACACCCTAATATCAACTCAATTGAAGGCACTCGACCACCCCATGCTCTAACTCAACACAAACTGTTTTAACCTGTTTTAACGTCTTGTACACTCTTTTTAACACTATCATCTTTTATTCATTCGTTTTTCCATACACTTGTTGTACCGTGGCTTTAAGACGCACTCCACCTGCACGTAATCCTCGCGAGGGGGTGTTGCAGTATAGAAAGAAAGAAGAATAGCCTTGCTACAACATTTGATATTGTGTGTTGACCTGATAAATTTAGAGCCTTGAACAGGGGTCAAGTAGGTCTACTATTTTCAAAAGGTTCTTCATACAGGTAAAAATATCTTGTCAGACTTAGAGTGCTGGGCCAGCACCGACGCAGCCCTTGAGGGCATCAATCGACAGTGCTGTAACTGTGGGACAGGCACCTAAGACGGGCGTATAGTTGAGGGAAAGAAAGAGCTCTTGTTGGCATTCACGGAGCAGTATGGTGCCAGGAATCGGATCTCGTGGCCTCTGGTTGATGTGCCTGAATGATTAAGATAGTTCTCAGCAGGGATGTCGATGAGATTATTGACGATTCGGTACATCATGATTGTCTTACACTGCTCACGGCGATGGTGCAGATCTTCCCATCCCAGATTCGACGCTGCTTGTTCGGCGATAGTCATTCTGGCATAATCTTGCTGCACGTCTCTGGACAGCTTTGACCTTGTTGGTGCCTGTCTTTGTTGATGAGTCCCAGACTGTAGTCACATACTCTAGCTGTTGTCTTACGAGGGTCTTGTATCCTTTGGGCATGATGACAGGTTTCTCTGTAGAAAGGAGATAGTCTGGTCGGCCCTTTTTGTCACCATATCAATGTGGCTGTTTCAGATGGTGACTCCAAGGTACTTAGATATGGTTGTCTCCTTGAGCCTGAATAATCTTCCTTTTATTGGGTTAAATACCATCTGCCAGTCCATCTACCACTCCTGAAGGTGATCAAGATCTTAATTCAGAGGGTCTCTGTCTCTTTTTAATGTCGCCACGCCCGAGCTGTCCCACTTCATACCCTTAACATAGGAGTAGAGTTTCTTGTTCTTAGAGCCAAGTTCGCTTACCATGTTCCGGGTGCAGTCATTATGAGCTGTTCGCATGTATTTTGTACATCGTTCTGTACTTGTTTGTATCTCAGCCAGTCAGAAGGGTGCTTGGAGTTACATGCTTTCTTGCGTGCCCTTCTTTTCCTTCGTGTAAGCCGACGAAAATCACGATTACACCAGGGTTGGCTTAAACGTGTTGATGTGTACTTGGAAGGCACATACTTGTTGACTCTTTCCATGCATATTTGCTTAAAGGTGGTCCATAGTGTATTAACCCCTGTTTCTGTTGTGCTGGCATGTACAAACTATTCTGTAAATTCTTTCAAATCGTCTGACATAGAACATTTGTCTGCCCGTTTCCATAGGTAGATTTCTCTGTTGACCGGCATTTGACGAGTTGGTAGGACATTTGTAATCACCAAAACGATGTCTTGATCACGGGTGGCATCTGTCAACTAAGGAGGGGCGGTTGGTACAGAAGACGTCAAGAATGTTGTTTATTCTAGTGGGGAAATTTACCATTTCTTAACAGCCGATCGATGTGGTTGAATGTGTGTATATATGTCTGGTTTGTAGAAACTGGGTAACTGTGTCCAGTAATGGATCTGTCTTCCTGTCTATATCGGGTGGGTTAGTTTCTCCACCAAGCCTTATATCTTACAGACAGGTCAGTCACCGCATTGCATATGTCCTGTGTGTAGTCATTATTGTTGTCAGTAGGTCGGTACATTACAACCTAGGATGACCTAGGCTTCTTCAGGTCTTTGCAACTGACAGTCTGCATGCCTAGTTTTAAACCCAATTTTGTACGGTTTTTAGATATGGTTTCCTCTTTAATTGCACGACGGTGGGTCAGGCCTCAAACTCTATGACGGCTCTAACGTAAAGCTTTAATCGGTGAGTTGGCGCCTGATGCTTATCTGTAGCTGGACCCACCGTGGCTCAACTTGAGATTTTCTTTAGCTCTGACTATCTGTGAGTCATGAGCCCTTTTCTTTGTTTCATCATGCTGTGTTTGTTTCTCCATGATGATACATTGCATTAGTTAGATGACCTCCATGCGAGCTGAACATTTCTTGTACTTCAACAACCGCAGAATCTAGGGCGAAGATTTGGTACCAGTAAAATGCATTTAAGCCCTCCTGGTGGCTTAAGCTGCTGTCCGTTCTAAGGCCGTGGTTCTGCTGTTGTTGATTTTTTGTTTATTGTTATTGTTACTCCCATTGAGGGAGTCTGTAATTGTTCTATGTTTTGTTGTACGTTACTTTATGTCCATTCTAGTATTGCAATAATCTTGATGGGGAAGAGAGAGCTGGTTGCTTTGCTTAATTTGTCTTCCTGGTGTCTCGTGATGGTTGAGCGGCTCTTCCTCGCGGTGCCATTGGGTTGTCTGTGGTTTGTGATTGTGGTATTTCCTGATCATACTCACTTACTATTCTTCATGTCTCTGCTACGAATTCTGAAGTGGCAGTCGTGTCTACTTCTGATGCGTCCATATCATGCTTGGCTATGATAGCTACTCCACAATTACTGCTGTTGGGCCTGTCCTTTCTTGCTACAAATTTGTAATTTGCAGTTAGTACTTCTCTTTCAGCGATTGTGGGGTTGAGCCAGGTCTCGCTTGCAAGGATAACATCTGGCTCACAATAATCTAGCATTGCCCAAACACGTCCTCTCTTTGAACGTATTATCTGAAAATATATAACTAATATACAAGCTTTTTTTTCTTGGAGAGAGGGACATTCCTGTGTGATTTCGGTGATGATGTATATTCAGGTGATCCAATACTACTTTCTGTATTCACAGAAGAAAATGAGGTATGCTTGGGGTGCTACAAGTAGAGTTGTTTGTTTCAAAATCCTTAGAAGTTTGGGAGACCGCAACCGCAACGTTTAAAAACTTTCAGTTACTTTATCTTTCTCTTTAAGAGATAGGCGATCATGTCTATGACACTGCTTCCTTGTGTTCTGCCATCTTCTGCAGAAACAACGGGCTGTCATTATAATTTGATAAATCTTAGATTTAGAGTAAAGGTACCAAGTAGATGCTGCATACTCGAGTTTAGGCAAATTTATGTATGTGATTTCCTCAGTTTTCTTAGGTTCAAAAGCAAAGTTCCTGTGATGTACGAAACCAAAGGCCCCGGCAGCTTTGGAAGATGTTCCAGAGATATGTTGATAGCGATCAATGTTCTCATTGATGATTATGCATATATATTTTGCTGACTGATCATTTTCCAAAAGTAGCATATGAGTAGGACAAGGAAATACCACAATCATGCACTGTAGACCAACCCATGGTACCGTGAGCAGAACCACAGAACAATTACAATCACAAGACACCTGGAAGACAAAGTAAAGCAACCAGCTCTAGATGATTGCAAAACTAGAAGGGGCACAAAGCAATGCACAACATGGAACAAACACAGAACCCCATAATGGGAGCAACAATCAACAACGAATCAATAAAGTTTGCTTATGTAATTAATAATCAAAAACGTGTTGTTCTCATAGAGTGACATTTGGTCACTTTCAGTTTTACTTTTGCCAATTGACTTCCAACTGTCCTCAGCTATAGAAAAAGTAAATGAGTATGAAGTCTTCTTGTAAGATAAGACAATCGTTTTCGATCAGACAGGCGACCAGAAGACCGGATGCTCTCCAGTAATTCATTTACAAAGGTGAATAAGAAGATCGAACCAAGACCCTAGGACAAACCGAAGAACATCGGGACTGTAACTGAGGTTTGGCTATCTAAAACTACTTGATGGTTGCACACAGAGGACCATGAGTTGATCCAATTGCTTATTCTATAATGATAAAAGTTTGTTTTCTAGCCTCCTGTATGGAACCTTGTCAAACAGAAAGGCATTTACGAATTCCATCGGATGATCAAATCCACGATTCACAGCACCATCCCCAGGTGGGGGGGGGGGGGGGGGGGGGGTACTCTGATATATTCATACATACGTAGGCTCCGGTCATTTTGGGTTCAAAATTTTGAACTTCAATATTTTTTGGGGTTTTCAGAAAAATAAATATTTTTTGGGGTATGAAGATTTTGTGGATATTTTTTGGGGTCATCACAAAATTGGACTATATTTATGGGTCATTTCTTTGCATTTTAGGGCTTTTCTTAAGATTAAGTTACAGAATTGGGATATTTTTTGGGGTTGCTAAAATTTCAAATATTTTTTTGGGGTGCTTGAAATTCCTGATATTTTTTGGGGGGTGAATGGTAGATGCTGGGCCCGAGCCTATGTATGCAGAAAAAAATGAGAGTACCCCCCACCCCCCCCCCCCTTGCCACCATCTTGGCAACGACATTGATGATATAAGATATAAACACACACTGAACAAACTGGGTTTTACAGGACCCCGGACTTCTGAATCCATGATTACAGTCAGAAGGTAACTGTCATTATAAATTTTGTCCGTTTATGTTACTATTGGGTTTTGAAACAGACGCATGCGAGTGACACCAGTCTGTAGTTTGCAGAATCACATTATTTACCATTTTCAATTATCAGGGAAACATTTAAATTTCACTAGTTATCTGTACATCGCCTCGAGCCGATGATTCATTTGTTAATCATTGAAGATAAGGACCAATATTAATATAGGAAAGATCTCAAGAGCTATACTCTTCCAGCACTGTCATTTTCAGTTTATTCAGACCAGGTGATTTATGCACTTTAAGCCCGTCCAACAGTTTGACAACTCCTTTTTGGGTCAGCTGTCATGTCCCCCATGAAGAACGAACCAACCCTTTCCGAGGGCAGGTCAGAGTCTGCTTCTCGTGTGAAGGCTGGTTGGATTTGCTTATTAAAAAGGTTGACTTGCCTTTAAAATCTCATTAACTCTAAGTTCCCAAGCGCGTCTTTCTGATGTGACATATGACCAAAAGCTTTTGGAGCAACAACAAACAATGAACTTGCAACAGCATAGTTCGGACAGCAGCCACAGCCACGCGGGTAGGGACAGGGTGTGGACTTAATGCCCTATAGATTCTGCTGTTGTTAAAACACTTGAACTCGACACATTTTATTCACTAGCAAGTAAATTTGTCCTTCAAAGTAGCGATTTACAAACCATTTCCCTAGCTTTGAAGTCTTGTCTCATATAACTTATTGGAAGGTACATGTATGGAGCACCAAAAATGAAGTTGCTGAGTGCAAACCCCTAAATCCAATACCGATCCGATAATAAAACCAATTGTTCAGTTCTGTTTTTGTTTGTTTTGTTTTTTGATAGAAATGTATTTTTGAAGAGACTATTCAGAATATTTCCTTTTTTAGTTTTTAAAAACAAATTTGACATGTCCGTATCATTGGGTTTTATTTACGTATTGTTCAGATTTTACACATGTCTAGTTATGCTGTTATATCTCCATAAGTACATACAGATAATCATTTGATTTTGCCAATGGGGAAACATCTATCAAAAGTGTGTGTATCAATTTAATAATCTCTAAATTGTCAGTTTACCATTGTAGCGTAATCTTTTGAATGATATTGCATCACAGAAACTGCACAATGAACGTCAATGCCATTTGACGTGCTCCGATGTGGTGGGCTGCCCGTCATCTAAAAGCTATTTAACCATAGCCATTGACCATGACGATAAGATATTTCAGCCTAAGTCTCATTTGATGTTGCACTGAATGACTATTATATTGTGTATTTAATACTGTTAAGTCTTTTGACAAAATGACCGGATAGTCTCAATAGTTTCAGAACAAGCCTCGTATATTCACATGTAGTTTTACCATTTTATTTATGAAGTTTTTTTTTATTTGATATTATAATCTCGGACCCAGTATATAGGGTCCGAGTTATAATGGAAATTGAGGCAATTTTTATGAGTGCCAGGGCAATTGTAATGACTTGATGTAATTCTAATGAAAAGGTAAGCATGACCAGCAAATGCCACAATCACACACTGCAGACAAACTCGCACACCGTCGAGGCGCGATACTCAGTAGTGTGTAATGTTTGAAGGGAGTGAGGGTATCAAACTGTTTCCATGCGAGTAAGTCAGTACGTTTTCTTTTCTTTTGTTTTTTTTTATCTATTTTTGTTCTTTAAGAAATGCATAGCCAGCTGCCTTCTAGATAAGAGTACGGCAGCACTGAGGGGACATGTGAAAAAAAATATTTATCTCGTTCTCACGACATAAGATCTCGTTCCCACAACATAATTATCTCGTTCCCATGAGATAAGATCTCGTTCCCACGACATAAGATCTCGTTCCCACGACATGATTATCTCGTTCCCACGACATAATATCTCGTTCCCACGACATAATATCTCGTTCCCACGACATAATTATCTCGTTCCCACGACATCTTCATCCAATGAAAATGAGCCATTACTGACCTTCGCCATTTTTGTTAGGCCTACAATGTGTTAGATACCATTGCTAGATATATAAAAGGTAACTTCGTTTTGCCATGTTAAACAAGCTGTTGATTTATTTAAGAACTGTTCTAACATATGCTGGATCAAACGATCCACATTGTGAACATGACCATACAAAAGCTGATCTGAATTTAAAATGGTAACGCAACTCAATATCAATTTGGGTACCATCAAACTGATCCATCTTCTGGTCGATCTATTCAATTGATTTCCCTTTCTGATTGCATGATATGTTTTGTCCTGAAAATGTCATCTGCTAATTATGTCTGCTGCATATATTTAAACGACTCTAAAACCACTATAAACATGGAAGCAAACATTATGAACACCATGAACCGTAGGAGCAGTCTGATATTGGTCCATATTTTTAGCAATAAATGCAACTAAAGCACATCAGCAGATGAGAAAACAGACGACATGTTAATTCTGGGAAATGGGGTTAAAACTAGACCGTACACATTGCCTTCTGCAACAGACAGTGCATACCAAAACCAACAAAACGACCTGTCAAACAAGTGAATACTTTTCCAGGGTGCATGGAAAACTCTTATTCCTTAAAATTGTAACTACCTGTACCCATTCAGTGTACACTCAGATTTATCTGGGTTCATGCAAAAAGTATTCTGAATATTCGCTGGGCACATATTTCATTGTATTCGTTCTGTCATGTACGGCATCATATACTTGTACAAGCAAATTTTAATGAATGTTCTGTCAAAATTGCAGATTTTAGCGAGCCATGCAAGTATTGGAGTGCCTGTATCATTTTTGTTGTCTGGTATTTTTTTTTTAAAAAAATGGTTTTAATTATGGCTATATACAGGGTGTCCCAAAAGGTATGAAACGTTTCTAAACTTGAATAAAAGTCCAACCTTTAAGCTTGGCATACCTAAATACACTAAATATAAAATAATATATGTCAAAAATTTATTCCAAGTCATTGCTAGCATTATCCTTTGTAAACAGTATGTTTCTGGTAATAAAATATAACGTCAAATATGGTGTCACCAAATAAGTCAATTTAAATGACTTTTTGAACTGAAATAGGCATAAATGTGATATTTTAGACAAAATGCATTACTTATAATGAAATTGTTCACTATTTAAAGTAAGTAAGGGTGCAAAGATCAGGAATCGATACAATCTAGTACCACACCTGACCTAGGATACCATTGTGAAAGTGACAAACTCACAGTTATACACCATAAACGAGATCCAAGAGGTCAGCTCTTTCCCAGCAGGTGACCACAAGGCACAAATAAACAGACGCACACAAAGGCATAACCAACACAAGACAGAAAAACATAAAAAATACACAAAAGAAGTACCGCCTTGGAAGGGTCAGAACAATATTTTACTTAAGAGCTTAAACCAGTTTCACGGCGCCAACCTCACCCTTAATTCTGATGGAGACTAGGACACAATTGGGAAAGTGACAAAACACAACACACACAACAGCCAAGAGGTCAGCCCTTTGCCAGCAGGTGACTACAAGGCTACACGGAATAGACGTGACAGCACAACACACATCAACATAAAGCATAACTAACAAAAACGATCCACAAAAGAAACACCCCCTTGGAATGGTCAGTGTAATATTCACTGGAGGGCTTAAGCCGGTTTCACGGCATAACCCCTGCCGGGCGGCGTAGCGCAGTCGGTAACGTGTCTGGCTACAGATGCGTGTCTGACTGCAGATCCAGTGGTCGTGAGTTCGATCCCGGTCCGGTCCCATACTTTCGTGGAGATTGATCATGAAATGATTTCTACGGTCATTCTCCCCCTTCCGCTGATTCATTCAAGAAGGGTTGTTGTCAGTTACAAGCGAAAGTATGTGCACGAATTACTGGTTAACCGCTTGTTCAAGCCTGCCCAGGAAAAAGTGTGGTTAGGTGAACTGACCATCCCGCAATGACCATAGCTGTTGACTTGGGACGTAAAGCAACAAACAAACAAACAAACAAACAAACGGCATAACCCCTAGTTTTTATGTTAAGGCATAAAACAAAACAATAGTGCCATACAAACACATCGATTGGTTTTGTTTTATTACATGCACACTTAACTGTCATATGAAGGTTCAAACTAAACACCAGGTATCAGTGGCCTTTATAGAGAAAAGTGGGTGGGGTAACAATAAAGTGCACACCTAATGATATTGTCAATACATTTAGTTTAAGCAACTGTATCATCTAAATGAATTGGGCCATATATAAGAGCAGTCTCTTCAGTATTTTTACATAACATTAAAATTACAGCGTGTTGGTTACCATGGAAACAGACTTGATGTTGTAAAACTAAAAGGTCTTTACTTGATTGTATCGATTCCTGATCTTTGCACCCTCACTTACTTTAAAAATACTCATTCTGAACAAGGTTGTTTATAATTTGAGTCTTGATTATAAAACTTGAGAAACACTAAGAAAGGCAAAAGCTATAACAAAAAAGTGTAGACAAAATATACATTTACAAGAGCATAATGAAGATCAATAAAATGCTGCAACAAGAATTCATTGATATATAGCCAAAGAAGTAAAAACTGTGTAAATCAGAAAATTAGAACCCATTTTTTAAAAGCTCAACCTTGCATTGTCATAAAATAAAATCAAGTCGGTATATTGCATTATATAATTTTTATGTATAGTACGTTAATCAATAAGCAAAGTAAGTAAGGGTGCAAAGATCAGGAATCGATACAATCAAGTACCACACCTGACCCAGGATACCAATGGGAAATTGACAAACTCGAAGTCAGACACCGCAAACGAGTGCCACGAGGTCAGCGCTTTCCCAACAGGTGACCACAAAGCACATATAAACAGACGCGCACAAAGACACAACAAACACAAGACAGAACAAAGCATAAAAGATCCACAAAAGAAGTACCGCCTTGGAACGGTCAATTTAATATTTTACTGGAGGGCTTAAACCAGTTTTACGGCGCCAACCTCGCCCTTAATTCTGATGTGGACCGGGACACATTTGGGAAAGTGACAAAAAACAACAAACATGACAGCTGAGAGGTCAGCCCATACCCAGCAGGTGATCACAAGGCTACAAGGAACAAACACCACAGCACAACACATGCCAACATGAAGCATACCTGTAACTAACAAAAACGATCCACAAAAGAAGTACCGCCTTGGAACGGTCAGTAAAATTCTTTTACCGGAGGGCTTAAACCGGTTAACGTCGCCAACCTCACCCTTAATTCAGTCGGGATCATGACACATAGATATTTGGTTTGCAAGAAAAACCTTAACTTATCAATGCATCATCTTCTAAAACATATAAATCAATATGTAACAAGGAGATAAAGCAAAGATAAGGACTCAACAGTAAATAAAACTGAATACCGGAGCAAAAGAAATCCAACAGGTAAACCCCAAAGTGTCCGACAAACAGCTAAAGCATCAGGCCCCTACCATCTAATCATTAGATCTCAGTGGAGTCAAATCTTAAAAGACTTTCAAAACGTTTAATGTGTTTTGGGATACCCGCTACTTGTAATGCAATTGGTCAGTGTACACTCGAATGAAATTTTAAAAAAATCTGTTTAAAATTGCACAGATTTCACATTTGTACATACTTTGAAATCCGTGCAAACTTAAAAAGATTTTGTACTATTCCAAAGAGTGAAACAGCAAAGTAGAGATATCACCAAATGGATAATATTATGTTTCAACATGTTTTGTCAGCTTATTTTGAAACTGTTAAAGTGCATCTGGGCTTCCACTGTGCTTTGGTATAGAAATGAAAAGCGACATACATAACGGATACCAAAGATTATACAATTTTGAATGTTGTATTTCTATTGAATAAAATACAAAACGCAATTTTGGGGCGAAAGGCTGGCCACATTCTGAATCTTTTTAACATTTTCCCAGCTTTACCGAGGAGGACAGTATCAACTCTTAACTTGTTTACAACCTTTTTGTTTACAACTTTTTTTTACTATTCTGTCTGTGAGAAGGGATTTATTCACATACACGATTCATTGTTTAATGTTCCTCCCATTGGATTGTGGGGGCTCTGTGTTTGGTCCTTGTTTTGTTATGCATTACTTAAGTTTTGTTTCTAGTTTGCAATCATCTTGAGGAAGAGAGAGCTGGTTGCTTTACTTTAATTGTCTTCCTGATGTCTTGTGACTGTTGGTATTCTGTGGTTCTTCTTCCCAATGCCGTGGGTTGGTATGCAGTGAGTGATTGTGCTATTTCCTGATCATACTCATTTACTTATTGCGACAGTATATCCTGCGACGGCATTATGCAACGTCTCGTTTCAATGCCTGACAAGTGGTTTTATGCAGCTGGCAGCTTAAGGTTGTAGGCGCAACATACTACATTGTCATTGTCTTTTTGAAGGAAAATGTTACTTGTTGATTAGAATGGGGATAACCATACTAAAAGTTATCATTTGGGGAGGTATATCGTCGGATATGCGTATAGAGGTCACGTTTCTGGCTCTGCTAACGTGTCACCAAAAAATTAAATTTTCCTTCCATATGTCTAACGATAACCACCCAAAATAAGAATATTGAATACAGTTATCCCATCAATGTTTTTGTTTTAATTATAATTTATCTTTTATATTTTTATGGTGATTCCTCAGATTGAATAGCTTGGCTTGGTTTTTGTCCTCACTTTAATTTTGACATTTTTAGAAATTTGTCTTTACCTGGCTTTGTTGTTCCTGCTTAATTTAGGTTGCCTCTTTATGCACTTTGTGAACATGTTTTAAGCAGGACATGAGAAAGTAAAACTTATTTATCACACCTGATGTGTTAATTCACAGCATGCCTAGCTATCCAAAGTGGCTAGATGCTCAGCTTTTGGTCTGTGTCTCACTCATCGATTTCCATACGTTGTATATATATATATATATATATATATATATATATATATATATATATATATATATATATATATATATATATATATATATATATATATATATATATATATATATATATATATATATATATATATATATATATGAACAAGGTAGGTTGGCCCGTCAATTAGTACCAAAATGTTATGGGATGGCTCATTAGCTATCTTTTCCGAGAATAGGATTTTAACATTTGTAGTTATATTGAGAAATAAGACTGGTGGTTCCTTCCAATTTGACCCAACTTTTGTAGGTTCTTTTTAGTTTATGTTCTCTAAACATTTGTAGTTATATTGAGAAAAATGAGGGGTGGCCCCCTCCAAATTGACCCAAATGTTGTAGGTTCTCTTTATTTTGTGTTCTCTAAACTTACACTGTGCACGATACTTGTGAGTTTAGATCAAAAGAGATGACAGGTACACTCCAATCCCTTTTGGTATAACTTACATTTACTAACAACTTGAAACCAACATTTCTCCAGTGATAAATGGTAAATAGTTTTACCCGTTATTGTTGGAGTCATTATCAGCATCAATACAATAGCACAGAATATAGTTTTTGAATCAATTGAAAGGTCACAGACACAAACGATGGTGGGTACACTTATTTTTACGGTATATGTATAGATACCAAATAATGCCAGTCGATAAAACGAAAAGACGCCAAGTGAAAAGGACTAAATTGAAAAGACGAAATAACATCTGCAAAAAATGCAATAACGCTAAACGAAATTTGAGAAAATAATGCCAGGCGAAAAGACGTCAATATAAGCTTAAAACATATTAACCTGCTAACCTAATACATGTATAATTACAGATATTAAAGCCATGGAAGACATTATATCCTGATAACATTTCCAAAGTTTAAGAAAAACAAGATAGCGCTTGAAATTAAATGGTGTCCTGAGTTATTTCGACTCATACTAGGCTACACATTGTGCATGGTCAGGTTTCTGGATGTCTTATTAGAGACACTACATCGCCAAGCTGGAATAAACCTCAATAACAGAAACTAGTCACAAACTATTTTTTAGAAAAGTAGGCGTATATCTGTAAAAATATAAAAGTAAATATGGGCCTACTTTTTCTATTCTAAGGGTTTGTTAGCTCCTGTGGCCTCAATGTCGAATTTATCACCAGAAGAGATGCATAGAATTATAACATTTTCTGAGAATGGAATTTGGTCAATTGTCCTGAATTTTTAGTATCAGGCTTTCGGTCTTTCCTCTGTCTGTCTGTCAAAATGAAAACAACAACACCCTGGTCGTTATTTTTCTATTATAGTCTGGCCCGGTATCCATATCTAAGATGTGCGGTATTTTTGATGTGGCCTTTTTGAAATAATTTTAAAGCTAATCTCTCATGGCACTGACCTCTAAACGTGAATTATATCACAGCCATCGCATCCTTTAGCACTGACTTATTCCGTTTTCTGCCTAGCCCAGTGTTTTTTACGACAATAATATGAAAGAATGTCATTATTACAAGAAGAAGTTAAATTCTACCAACGCGAAATGACACAACGAATAATCTAGAAAAATGGTCACTTTAGAAATAGAGAGAACCTACAAAAAGACAGTTGCTTTTCACCAATTTCTTCTGATTGGTTAATTAAAAGAATAAAAGTGAGAAGGAGGGCAAAGATCAGGAATCGATACAATCAAGTACCACACATGACACAGGATACCAATGACAAAGTGACAACTTCACAATTAGATATCACAAACAAGAGCTAAGAGGTCAGCCCTTTCCCAGCAGGTGACCAAAAGGCATCAATAAACAGACGCACACAAAAGCATAACAAAAACAAGACAGGAAAATCATAAAATGATCCACAAAAGAAGCACTGCCTTGGAATGGTCAGTAAAAATATTTTACTGAAGGGCTTAAACCATTCATGGTGTGCCAACCTCACCCTTAGTTCAGATGAGGACCAAGACACTTAGATGTTTGGTTTGCATGAAATACCCCTAACTTAACGATGCATCATCTCCTAGAACATATAAATTAAGGTATAAAAGGAGATAAAGCAAAGATAAGCACTCAACAGTAAATAAAACTGAAAACCAGAGCAAAAGAAACCCAACAGGTACAACCTGGTGGGCCTGACAACAGCCAAATAACCCAAGTGTAAAATTCTGGCATTTATTTAACTATTCCGTTGCTATGGTAACAAAATGGCTGACGAAATAGGCTTAAAAAAGAGAAATTGCCATTTTGGCTCAATTTTTGGCTTTGGGAGATGGATGTTTAAAGAATTGGAAATCAGCAGATAAATACAAAAAAAAACTTTTAATATCTTGTGTTTCGTGATTATACTCATCATCAGTTTAAATATCTTTTTGGTATTTGCTTGTCAGTGCTCTTTGTTGATTTCTCTGTCAAATGTTTCAAATTTGGTCAAAAATGGTCACTTTCCTATCTGTAGCCTATTTTGGTGGCCATTTTTGTTAGCTCACCTGAGCTGAAGGCTCAAGGTGAGCTATTCTGATTGGTCTTCGTGTGTCGTGCTTCCTTTCGTAGGTAATCTTTTTCTTTAAACAAAATCTCTTCCTGAACCACTAGTCCAAATTTAAAATTACTTCACATGAAGGTTTCCAATAATGCCCTCTACCAAAATTGCATATAATAGTTCTAATCCAACGAGCACAAGGGCCGCCAGAGCCCATATAGAAATATTTTAAATGACATCTCCTCCTAAACCACTGGTCCAAAATCAAAATTATTTGACAGAATTGTTCCTCTTGCATGATACCCTCTACCAAAATTGCACAAAAAGGTTCCACTACGCTGTAAAAGGGGCCACCAGAGCGTCAGATAAAAAATAACTTTAAATGACATCTCTTCCTGAACCACCACTCCAAATTCAAAATAATTTCACAGAATTGTTCCTAATGATGTCTTCTACCAAAATTGCACAAATGGTTTAACTCGGCTGAACAAAAGGGCTGCCGGAGCTCCAAATAAGAATTACCTTTAAACGACACCTCCTCCTGAACCACCGGTCTAAATTCAAAATAATTTCACAGAAATGTTCCTCATGATGCCTTCTACCCCAATTGCACAAATGGTTTTGCTCCACCAAACAATGGAGCTGTCAGAGCTTTAGATAAATTATGTCTTTTAATGACAGTTTCTCTTGAACCACTGGTCCAAATTCAAAATAATTTCACAGAACTGTTTCTAATAATGCCCTTAACCAAAATTGCACAAATGGTTCCACTCTGCTGAACAAAAGGGCCGCCAGAGCACCAGATAAGAAATATATTTTTCTTCAAATTCTGTCCCTGGGGCCAAAAATTCCCCCATATAAAAATATCCAAGATAGACTGAAGTGGTGGAGAATGGGATTTATATTTTGTGGTAAACATCATCTTCTCCTGAAAAGGATTCAGGTGAGCGGTCTTGGGCCCATAGGCCCTCTTGTTACTATAGTCATTAACGGTAAAAGTCGAATGAGTACCAGACTTTTACACTTGGGCTAATGGGAAGAAACTGGTGAAAAACAATTTTCATTTTTAGCCTCATAGGGGGGGCTAAAATAGCCACTTAATGTACGTAGCTCTTTGTACATAACATACTCGTTTTCATAGTATCTGTTGGTGATTATTAGTAGATAAGGCGTCAACTCTCAATTTAAGTCAATTTAAGTCCCCTTGCATCAGTTTAAATTGATTCCACTATCTGCCAGAACCCATTACGAGTTTACATGACATTATATTTTACAAGGGACGTTCCAAATGTTCTGATCTTTACCTTGAAGCTTTGTCCAGAGACATTTTGGAGAGGCATACTATGCAACATTCAAAAGAACTTTCCTTTTACCTTTATACTGATGCTAATAATATTTTCTCACTGTTCTGTTTCGTCTTATTATTACAGCATATTATATATCGCCCACTCGTTTTCATGTTATAGAATTATAATAATACATTGTATTTGAATCTGAATATTTCAAGCCCGGCATGCTTAAAATCACCAAATAAACTTGCATTGTAGTTTTCCTTTTTGTTACTTATAATGTCAATTCAAATGTTAGAATGGCGATAGGTCGTGTCAAATCAATATTTATAGCACAATGCACAATTCTTATGACGTCACTGAAATTGACAACCACGTCATTTTTAATACATTGCAGAATTTTTATTTCTAAGAATTTTATATTTTTGTCTATCAAGTTGGACTAAACATGCCTAACCTAATATCGGCCAAATATTTAAGACCAATATCATTTTGATTACAAAATATTGTAAAAAGTATCATTTTTTACCAAAAAAAATGATTGATTTTAAATAAGAATTTTTAAAATTGTTATTGGTTTCAGATTGATGCTTTGTGCTCAATTAAATCCCATATTGCATCATTTTACGATGTAGTGCACCTTTGGACAATTGATTGGGTTTTATTTTTTGAAATACACATGCAAATTTTTATACCTCCGAATATTGACCTAATTTGTGGTCTCGTTTGAATTACTATCAGTCTCTGGCAATACTGACTATTCATAATTGCTTCAGACAAAAGTAAATTCATATGAGTTTGCCTCAATGTTTTTTTTACCTTTAATACAGCTGTTGATATGGCAGTTTGGGCTGGTCAAAACTTCAAATGGTCAAAATTTGATTATAGTTGACAGTTGCATAACCATACATTAAAGGGCTTAGGAAAACCAGATCATATAGAAAGTTTGCCATATGTACAGGACATGTTGACTTATGAATGAATATTGAGCCACCATGAAAACGAATTGCTGAGACTGCTACTGTCTGAATTATGAGGTCTCTAATATGCACAGTCTGCTTGATAGGTCAGTGCATTGAAGGTATGACTGTTTTGGGGTAGATTTATGGTCGCTCCTTCAAGTAACATAATACTTGTCAAGTGGTGACAGACAAAGAATATATCATTATTTGGTACAATTTTCAGCCAAGCTGCATTTCTGGTAACAGAGATATCACACCAGGATCATAACTTTCAGAACTTCCTTTGTATATCAATTTTCCCTAGTTAAGCCTAATTGCCTTTTTTTCTTTTTTCAGATGAATCAGATGGATTGCAGACTTTATTAGGATTTGTGCAAGGATTAGGTACCATACCCTCTCTTTGGTTTGACTATACTCCAAGGCTTAAATTTCATCATCTGAACCCAGTGGATGAATACGACGGTTATGCCAATATGTTAACTGTTACTGTCTTTAGGAGTGATTATGACTTGTTTTAGGAAATATATTTTCTTCAGCTATTAGTTTCTATTGTGTTTTTGCAAATGCATAAATTGATGTCACCAAAGAATGTCATGCAGCTTACTTACAAATACTATTGTTGTTTAGGGTGATTTTTAAGATTATCATGGTATTTGAACTATTTGAAACTATTATTTCAATTATGTTCTTAAACGGGTATCCGTTGGAAGCAAAGACTGCACCAAAGAACTGAAAATAGAGTGTGCATATTTCCTGGGCCAGACTGGCTAGTTTCTGCCATTTAGGCTTCATCAGTGACCCTCTAATATTTTCAAAGTTCCACAATGAAACCCATGATCCCAAAGGACAAGAAAATAAAATCTACACTTTATAAGTAATACAATTATTTTGTTTTAATTGAAAGAAAACCTGACTAACTAAGTGATTTTCTGCATCTGATCGAGCACAGTGTTTAAAGTCTTATCAATTACACTGAACATTTATCGACATGAGGCATAGTATGTCATTCTTAACAAGCCCTTATCTGGAATGAACTTTTACAATAAAGATAAGTTTTGTTTTCTTCCAAGAAGTCATTTAACATGTATATATACACTGCTCAAAATATTTAAAGGAACACCTGATGATTTTTCATAGGTGATAATGTTAACCCCTGTCCAATAGACAAGTAATGTATTTCACTAGACTATAAGGCAGAATGCCAGTTTCTTTTCCCATTTGTGCTACGATAGTCAAAGTTTTGGATCAGAAAAAGTTTTTAATAAAACAATTGCTGCTTTAGTTCACGGCTAAATTTTGTAGTTTTTAATTTTCTTGAAAATGGCGATTTTTTTCTGCAACATTGAAAGGCTATTGACTGTACAGAAACAATGCTTTTGTGGTTCTTGGTTGAAACATCCTCTTAAATTTTGGTTTTGAATAAAGGGGTATTATTAACAAAATTCCATTTTTATTTAAAGCGTTCCATGGAGATTTCTAGAAAGGGATTACTTCATTTTTATTAACAAGCATCATCCTTGATGAGTTACCAAACTAATCACGACGAAACATGTTTTTGCCTTATTAATCCAACTCTGGTTATGAGTCATGAGTCATACTATGAGTGACTTTGTATTGTGATCAATGGCAAAATACACAGTGTTCCTTTAAATATTTTGAGCAGTGTATATGCTTTATTGCAAATATGTTGAATTTGGCAGAAAACAATACAAATTATTTATATTAAATCTATGCTGCGGAAAAATGATAACATTTAAGTGCCATTCTATTCCATTGTGTCAAACGCTCTTGCTATTTATGCTCACAACTAGGACCTTCATCTTTAGAACACGCAATAAGAGAAGCAAAAACTTTTTTTTCATTAATATCTAAAGCCTGCAAACAAGTATATATGATTAGAGTCATAGTTTACTGGTATATATCTGAAATTGCCTTTTTACAGTTAATTAAGACTTCCACTTCAGTTTTAATCTGATCAGAAAACCACTGGTCGTGCAATTTTAATCTGACGAGTACAGGTAAAGGGTATATAGGTAAATTGCTCTAAGGTTTATATCATACGGGTCGTGCAAGATTAAAGTGCAGATCAAGGACCCTGTAAGACTCACATAGTGACTATAGTGCAGCCCCAAGGGTCGGTCAATATAGTGCAGACCCAAGGGTCATGCTATTTTAATCTGATGATTTAACCAAGGTTCATGCAACATAGTACAGACTTTAGGGTCGTGCATAATCTGAGGAGTACAGTTAAAGGGTATATAGGTAAAAATGCACTAGTGTGTATTTCATATGTGGTGGTCTAGGAGGCTTTCTTGTAATCCAACAGCCTGGCGCACAGTGGTTCAAATCCTGGCATGACCAATATTTGTTTTCTTTATATATTTTCTTTTCTTTGTCATTTTCCCTGCCAATTTCAAAAAATGTATAAGTAATCAAATATACCATGCAGTTCAGGAATTATGAGCATTTTCATTAACTGACCACAACCGGCCGATATGATGATCAGCAAACCTCGTCAATCAAAAATGGCTGTTATACATGCCTGTGGTTAGATAATGTTAGTCGGATGGACGGACAGATGCTTGAAACTCTTATTTATATATTTCATTTACATGATGAAGACAAGGACTTGGGCACTGGTCAGTACTAACGACCTCTAATGGTAGTTACGGGACCATGTTGTAGTACTGCCCACAGGTGGCAATTACTAGGGCTCTGAGCAGTAGTAGTGACATCTGGTGGCAGGTATTGGAATTGTGGGTAAACGTCTAGTAGTGCAAGTGTCTTTCATAAGAGGTCAGTATTCTACATATTTGTACCCTGAGTCACAGTTCCTGTCACAAGAGGATATTACTTATATTATCCTGAGTTACAATATACTGTAGTTGTCACTTAAGATCTACTCAGAGCCTCAGTATCTGTCACTAGATGTTTTCACAGCTGAATCTCAGTACCTGTCACAAGTGGCGAGTATTAACATCCTGAGTACCAGTAGCTGTCATTAGCGATTGACGTGTCTGCTCAACAAGTGAGTTTGACCAGGAAATATCACAATCACATACTACAGGCCAAGGTCAGTACTAAAAGTATGAGTACTGGCGTTTGTGACCAGATGTCAGTATAGAGTTCTAGTTATTGTTTCTACAGCAGAAAATTTATGACTGGAGTACCAGTACCTGTCATAAGTGGTACATAATTTGCCAAGCGTTCCAGTTACTGTCATCTGAGTCAAAGTACCTTTCACTTGAGATCACTATATTTCCAGTATATGTCACTAGATATCAGTGCTCTCCATCAGTCTCAGTACCTGTCACAAGTGGTCAGCACTAGCCTGGCCTTTAGCTGTTAAATTGAAAATATATACAAAAGGGGAAATTTATAAAATCTAAGACGTACACCATATGGCTAGGCTACTCTATTGTCTCAATTTTAACATAAATTTAAGTCAAGGTGTGTAAAACGTAGACACGCTATCAAAAAGGGCCAAGCAGTTTCTAACTTTTCAGAAAAAAATCAAACTATTATTCATTAGACTAGAAGTTAGTCTATGTCAGCACTAATACCCTGAGTACCAGCACATGGCACTAGCGGTCAATACTTCTGCCCAGAGTTCCTTTCGTTGTCACTAGGTGGTTCATACTATAAGTCCCAGTACCTGTCACTAGATGTCAGTACACTACCCTGAGACACTGTAATGGCCGGTACTAATACCCTGGTTACCATAAGAGATCACGACTACTGTCTAATCTCCAGTACTTAGTTGTCAGTACACTAACCCGTAACCCAGTGCCCGACACTAGATGTCAGAACTCTTTTCAGAGAAATAGTACCTGTCACAAGTGGTCAGCACTACTGTCAAGACTTCCAGTAGCTACCATTAGAGTCTGAGTCGCAGTACCTGTCACTGGATGTTAATACACTGCACTGGATCTCAGTACCTGTCACTAGACCAGGAAATGCCACAATCGCACACTACAGACCAATCCACGGCACCATGAGGAAGAGGCAAAGAACATAATCCCTTCATGGGATCTAATTTCATAATCATCTCCTTAAAATTTGCCTTTGATCTGCCTGACATTGCCCCTAGTGAGTGGCACCACTTTTAGAGTGCAAATCAGATATTTAATGTACACTACGCTGAGTCTCAGTACGTGTCACTTGATGTCATTACACTATCCTAGATATCAGTACATGTCACATGTGGTCAGTACTTGTAGCCTGCGTATCTATACCAGCAACTAGCAGTCAATATTGCTGTCCAGAGTTCCAGTTACTGTCACTAGAGGTCAATACACTACCCTGAACCCCCAGTACCTGTCACAATTGGTCAATACTAACAAACTAAGTACCAGTACTTTCCTCAGAGTTCAAAACTACCTCCCAGAGTTCTGGTATATGTAACTGCCACTAGAGGTAAGTAAACTACCTAGAGTACTATAACTTGTCACAAGATGACTCTAGTAGCAATGCCTGTATTTAGGCCCAGAACTAATGCTAAGAGTTCTGTAACTGTCACTAGAGGCCTGCACTGCTACCCTGAAAGTACCTGTTACTAGAGGTTGAAACTACTAGTACAACGCTGATTCCCAGTGCTTCTAACTAGAAGTCAGTGCTAGAGTCCCAAAACCTGACACAAGAGGTCAGTATAATACCCTGAATCCTAGTACCTGTCATTAACTGTCACTTTTTCTAGAGTCATAGTAACTGTTATGAGATGTCAGGACTATTGTACTATTGTACAGAGTTCCCCCGTCCCTGTCACTAGAGGTAAGTTCTACTGCCTTGAGTTCAGTAAATGTCACTAGAGGACAGTACTGCTACCCAGAGTCCCAGAACAGGTCACTATAGGCCAGTGCTTATACACTGAATTACAGTTACTGTCACAATATGTCAGTACTACTACCATTAGTCGTAGTATCTGCAAGTAGAGGACAGTAATATTAAGCTGAGTTCCAGTACTTGCCACTAGAGGTCAGTACACTACCCTAAGCTCCAGTACCTGTCACTAGAGGTTGGTGAAATGCTATGAAGTTAGAAAGAGGGCAAAGATCAGGAATCGATACAATCAAGTACCACACCTGACCCAGGATACCAATGGGAAAGTGACAACTTCACAATTATATATCACAAACCAGAGCCAAGAGGTCAGCCCTTTCCCATTAGGTGCCCACAGGACATCAATAAACAGGCGCGCGCCAAGCATAACAAAAACAAGATAGAAATAACATAAATGATCCACAAAAGAAATACCGCCTTGGAACAGTCAGTAAATATATTTAACAAGAGGGCTTAAACCGGTTTGACGGTGTGCCAACCTCACCCTTAGTTCAGATGTGGATCAAGACACATAGATGTTTGGTTTGGCTGAAAGATCCCTAACTTATAAATGTATCGTCTCCTAGAACATATGAATAAAGATATAAAAGGAGATAAATCGAAGATAAATACTCGACAGTAAATAAAACTGAATACCAGAGCAAAGAAAATCCAACAGGTAAATCCTGGTGGGCCTGACAAAGCCAAAGCATCAGGTCCCTACCATCTCATCGATATATGATTGTCACTTATATCAGTACTAACGTTCATAGTCCCAAGCCCCAGTCACAAGAGGTCGGTATTTCCACTGTAAATCACAGAATGTTGTTTCCTTTAGATTGTATACATGCTTCTTTTTCAGAATGTATTGAAAAATCGTGTATTAAGCATGACCATCCTATAGCATTCATCATAGTGATCTGAACATTTAATACCATTAATCGACCTCCAAAGTAAATCCATTTACTTAATATAAATAGCAAACAGCCAAGGCTTTCTGTCATCATTCTTTGTGTTCGTGATTTGGTTTTAAACCTATCATTTTCAGTAAAGGTTGGGAAAAAAACCCGAAAAGACTCAAACCGCTGGCCACTATTCTCTTCAAATATTTGATATTTCTTCAAATAAAATTCAATGTTAGAAAATAGCTGACCAATACCCGTTTCACTGGAAGATTTGTCTTTCCATATTTTTATGCAGTTGAAATCCTAATGTGTTTCCTTAATTGTTTAAGCTGATAATATGTCTGTTGCTTCTTGGGCATCAGATGCTGGCACCCAGTTTTTATCTTTCATGATGAATATGCATGCAGAGTAGATATCTTCGTCACATGGAATGATAGGGCGAAATTCTGCTTCTTCTGCAAACAATTGTATGTCATCTGATGAAGCTTGACAAAGATTATCTTCACTGTTTCATAGACTGGGTACAGTGTGCATTGCGTTGGGGCGCACATATGGTACTGACTGAAATAAAAATGGAATCAATTGAAGCATTTAATATGAAAACTGCGAAATACCAGTGATGAGTTCATACTTCACAGTTCAGACGTGATGCTTACCATTTCATAGTTTTCTTAAACGTTATTGTGTGTGTGTGTGTGTGTGTGTGTGTGTGTGTGTGTATGTGTGTTGGAGAGAGAGAGAGAGAGAGAGAGAGAGAGAGAGAGAGAGAGAGAGGGTGATACTCCATTTCAAAGGTCTCAGTTCACACGAGCACTCATATTTCACACTTCATAGTTTTCTAAACTAAACGTTATTTAAGGTATAGAAGACAACAGAAAGTGACATTTCAAAGTTCACAGTTCATACTTTATAGTTTACACTTCACTGTTCACATTTTATCCTTCACACTTCATAGTTCTGACTTCACATATCAGACTTCATACTTCATACTTTATCAAACGTACCATAGCAAAATCACTCAACATGTTAATCAGTAATACGTCACAGTCAAGTGTTTAAAGATTGGAGACTGTGAGGTGTGAAGCGTGAAGTGTAGAGCCTGAACTATGAAGTAGGAACAATGAAGTGTGAAAAATGATGTCAGAACTATGAAGTGAGAAGTATGACGTCTGAAGAGTAATGTTTGAAGGGTAAACTTTGAAGTATGAGGTGAGAAGCGTTAAGTATGAACCAAGGAGTATGAACTGTAAATTGTCATTTTCCGTTGTCTTCCATTAATTAAATTAAGTTTATGTTTCAAAGTGTGAAGTATGAAGGCACCACTGGTCTTTCATACCAGCGGTTCATCTCCTTGGTCTGACAGCCTTTTCGGAATCATATCTCAAGTACCATTTGTAATTATAGCATGCAACTTCATAGGCATGTGCGTCAAATAAAGGCAGGGTATCTCTAACAAGAAAGGTGCCTCAGTTTTTGAAATATCTCTCTTGGTCTCAGATTTACCGTTTGGGACTACGTCTTGAAACTTCACAGGTGGCTGAAACACATGGAGGTGCAGTCTGCGATGGATCTTTAGAGACTCTAACTCCTGTGGTTTCACTTTTGGAAGATAGGCACATTATTAAACGTCATCATAAATATGACATCATTTATGATAATGTTTGACGTCATAAGTGCAAAAAATATTTTAGCTTTGAAATTGTATACAAAAAATATCATCTACATATCTTTTCACTGTAGCCAAACAAGTTTTTTTTTATTATTACTGGGACTGGAACTTTTTCAAAACGGTTCTTAATGAAAAGTTTTTTTTCAGACATAACACTACTGGCGTTATGACGTCAATTTCAAAGCAAATGACGTCACCTTTTGGCTGGGCTATCGTTAGTTTGCACATTACGCCAATCCTTAGCCCTGCGCACTTGAAAGACTTTCTTAAAAGGCTGACGTCTTTAGTTTCATTCGTTAAAATGTTATTCTTAGCCATTTTCTAGGTGTAAACTATGGTGAAAACCCAATGTTACCCGAAACTACCAAATCGGACAAGAAACGACCAGAAAGTTAAGTTTGCTTTCTTTAATTCTCCTGAGTATAAAATGCATAAAATCAAGAGATTTTTTTTCGGTAAATACAAAACGTTCGGTGAAAATATCAGCAGATACACTCGTGCTACGCATTCATAATAATATTGATTTTTCACCGCACTTGACGAAATATATTTAGCATTCATCATAAACAGTAATTTGTGATTTGTAAACCTTACCTAAATTAATAATTTGAAAAAGAACAATACAAGATTCCTATATAAAATGTCTCCAGTGAAATTCCCAATGTCTAGTACAGTAGGTGCTTAAACTATTCGGTCAAAGATTGCATGTGTTCCTTTCGTAAAGATCCCCACCAGCTCTCAGTATTTGGTTACTTGTACTTATACCATATATGTATGGTATGCCATCATCAGGATCGATGCGCCTTAGAAATGTTCAAAATACTGCTACATGTAAATAAAAATAAGGAAGAGGACAAAGATCAGGAATCAATCGATACAATCAATGCCCACACCTGACCTAGGATATAAATGGGAAAGTAACAAACTCACAATAGACATCACAAACGAGAGTCAAGAGGTCAGCCCTTTCCCATCAGGTGACCAAAAGCCATCAAAAACAGACGCACACGAAAGCATAACAAAAACTTGTAAGACAAAGATCCACAACAGATGTACCGCCTTCGAAGTGTCATGTCCGTTTTCTGTTCCGTAGTCTGTCCTTATTTTTAGAGGGCACCCACCATTAGCTTTAACATCTAAAAAGTAGCCACCAATGATTTTTTTGGTCATTGTTGGTCTGATTAAAATTTAACCAACTAATTTTGCGAGAAAATCCACATATGCACCCGTTGATACACAAATCGTCTATATGCCATATAAACTTTGGTCTGAATGCATGCTGAACACATCTTCTCATTGATTTTGCCTCACAAATCTCGAAACTACCCTGGCTGGATCCAAATAGTGCAGTATCAATCTAGCATCTTTCATTTTGATGTTGATTCCATATATTCATTACAACGTGACCACATCATGCGATGCCATGAAGTTGTCCTGATCCAGAAAGCTATTAACAGCTGCGTGTACGCAGTGATAGTTTCTTCTTTGAAGTTGAAGATGTCTTATTCTTAAAAAATCGAATGTTCGTGTTTCAATACATACTGTATATCTCTGTAACATAATCCTTTATTTAAGTATTTAGTCATCAAATAAGCCACAGTCTCGGAATGCATGGCGTCCATCATGAATCCATTAAAAGTATAAGCTAACCTGATTGGCGGATTATGTCGTGGGAACGAGATATTATGTCGTGGGAACGAGATAATTATGTCGTGGGAACGAGATATTATGTCGTGGGAACGAGATAAATATGTCGTGGGAACGAGATAATTATGTCGTGGGAACGAGATCTTATGTCGTGGGCACGAGATCTTATGTCGTGGGCACGAGATCTTATGTCGTGGGCACGAGATCTTATGTCGTGGGAACGAGATAATTATGTCGTGGGAACGAGATAAATAATTTTTTTCACATGTCCCCTCAGTGCTGCCGTATAAGAGTGCATAATTAAAAAATATTTTTTTTGTCTTTTTTTCTCAACCAAAATATATATTATGGGTAGTCAAAAGAACAATCTCAATTATTTCAATTATTTCTCCACCAGAACATATGCTTTGGTAATTCAAAAGTACCGTCTCAACTAGACGATTCTTTTGAGCACCCAAAATCAAATGTTATAACTGATGGAGGGCAAGAAAATATTAACAATTTTACGCTGAAAGCTCAAAGTTTTGTTTATCTAGACCCATGTTTTAGAATTTTTGATGACTTGAGACAAATAAGAATTTAGGATTTCCCATGTCGTCCTTTTTCACTGTTTGACTAAGAGGCTTCTAAAACATTTCAGTAGACGGCTAAAGCAGACGACATTTTGTTATGATTGACGGCAAGATTGCGGTAAACATATGCACTCCGCCCCCTCCCCCCAAACACACCTTCCTGGGTGAGATGACTGGAACATGAATCACCAATGCCTACATTTAATAATTAGGAAACCGTGCTTTCTCTTTGATATAAACGACCTTGACAAGAGAGAGAGAGAGAGAGAGAGAGAGAGAGAGAATAAATTTCACTCCAATGTTCATTTTGACGTTCAACACAAGATCTATATTTGACTCTTTGCCAGTGAAATATAATATACGACATGGTCTAATTATCCTCTTAAAACAGTCTATATTTATAGACGGTATTTTTATTTGACATAACATAAACACAAAAACATATCTTTCGGAGAAGGCTCCATTTTTTCTTTGACAGGTATGTAATTATATATTTTTGATGTGTGATGTTTATGGTTTTCGCATTTTTTTTTTTCTTCAAAAAGGCCGAATAATAGACATTGAGTATACACTTAAAAGCAAGTTTCATAATGCAACATAATCGCATCTATAGAAGGCATTACGCAGCATATACTTCATTGATGTCACTTTGAATGAATAAATAAATCATCAATTATTGATATATCGTCCTTAACTTTAATGATATTTAATAAATATATAAGGGAGTTTCACCTGCTGGGAAAGGGCTGACCTCTTGGCTCTCGTTTGTGATGTCTAATTGTGACGTTGTCACTCCTGGGTCAGGTGTGGTGCTTGATTGTATCGATTCCTGATCTTTGCTCTCATTCTTACTTTTCACTAGTCTTCTTTGGTTGCCTGGTAACAAGACGAAAAATGGTTAATTCCCCACCATAAAATGGGTCAGCACCTGGAATTTGGACGAGCACCTAGGCTGCACAGACTGCGCGGACTCACTAGAAACTATATATTGATCGCGTTAGACCTCTAGCCCTATGAATAGCCGCGTATGTATTACGTCCCAGTCAACAATTTTTCAGTTATGTCGGGACGGGTCTTCCTGGGTTGAACCATTACTAAGCAATGATTAATGTGTCTTGCTTAAGGACTAAACTCAGTGACGCCGATGAGGCTCGAACCCGCGGTCCTTCGGTCTCGAGTCAAGCACTCTACCACTGAGCCACTGCGCTCCCTTCCGTGTATGCACGTGAAAAAAGTGACTGAGCGTATGTGATAATTGGCAACATTCTAGTCTTGCAGTCTTTGGGCTGCATGTCGCAGCGTTGACGTAGCGTGATGCCTTCCCGAGCTATTCGAATATAAGCCAGGTTTTGATTTGGAAATAATCTGGTTGCAAAGGCTAAGCTATGTGTGGACGCACAGGCTGAACTGTCTCTTTATTATTTCACTGACGCTCACCGATCGAAGACGGTGACTGTTGGCTGGTTCATTGTTGTTGGTCCTAGTGTGTGTGTGTGTGTGTGTGTGTGTGTGTGTGTGTGTGTGTGGTCCTTGTTATGCGATATAGCTTTTTGTGTAAATCATCTCGCTGAGGTAGCGGAATGCTTTACTAGTGGCAGTTACTATCACTACATTTGTTACAGGCGTCTTGCAAACAATACTCAAACTGTAGACCAAAAGACAAAGTGGATGGATACAAGGAAAGAACAGAAAGTACAAACACAGTTGGTACGAGTGAGAAAATGGAGGCTATTTCCGGGAAGAAACCAGTTTCTTTTTAATGGAAGGTGCATGACTGCTCCAGACTGGTATGGGTTTGTGTGCTGTCTCATCATCTATATCTTGATAGGTATGTCTTTTAATGGCAGGTGCATGACTGCTCCAGACTGGTATGGGTTTGTGTGCTGTCTCATCATCTATATCATCATAGGTACGTCTTTTTAATGGCAGGTGCATGACTGCTCCAGACTGGTATGGGTTTGTGTGCTGTCTCATCATCGATATCATGATAGGTACGTCTTTTTAATGGAAGGTGCATGACTGCTCCTGACTGGTATGGGTTTGTGTGCTGTCTCATCATCTATATCATCATAGGTACGTCTTTTTAATGGAAGGTGCATGACTGCTCCTGACTGGTATGGGTGTGTGTGCTGTCTCATCATCGATATCATGATAGGTATGTCTTTTTAATGGCAGGTGCATGACTGCTCCAGACTGGTATGGGTTTGTGTGCTGTCTTATCATCGATATCATGATAGGTACGTCTTTTTAATGGCAGGTGCATGACTGCTCCTGACTGGTATGGGTTTGTGTGCTGTCTTATCATCGATATCATGATAAACATTTCTCTTTTATGGCTGGTGCATGACTGCTCCCGACTGGTAAAGGTTTGTGTGCTGTCTCATCATCTATATCTTGATAGGTATGTCTTTTAATGGCAGGTGCATGGCTGCTCCAGACTGGTATGGGTTTGTGTGCTGTCTCATCATCTATATCATCATAGGTACGTCTTTTTAATTGCAGGTGCATGACTGCTCCTGACTGGTATGGGTTTGTGTGCTGTCTCATCATCTATATCATCATAGGTACGTCTTTTTAATGGCAGGTGCATGACTGCTCCTGACTGGTATGGGTTTGTGTGCTGTCTCATCATCGATATCATCATAGGTACGTCTTTTTAATGGCAGGTGCATGACTGCTCCTGACTGGTATGGGTTTGTGTGCTGTCTCATCATCGATATCATGATAGGTACGTCTTTTTAATGGAAGGTGCATGACTGCTCCTGACTGGTACGGGTTTGTGTGCTGTCTCATCATCTATATCATGATAGGTACGTCTTTTTAATGGCAGGTGCATGACTGCTCCAGACTGGTATGGGTTTGTGTGCTGTCTCATCATCTATATCATCATAGGTACGTCTTTTTAAGGCAGGTGCATGACTGCTTCTGACTGGTATGGGTTTGTGTGCTGTCTCATCATCTATATCATCATAGGTACGTCTTTTTAATGGCAGGTGCATGACTGCTCCTGACTGGTATGGGTTTGTGTGCTGTCTCATCATCTATATCATCATAGGTACGTCTTTTTAATGGAAGGTGCATGACTGCTCCTGACTGGTATGGGTTTGTGTGCTGTCTCATAATCGATATCATGATAGATACGTTTTTTTAAATGGAAGGTGCATGACTGCTCCAGACTGGTATGGGTTTGTGTGCTCTCTCATCATCAATATCATCATAGGTACGTCTTTTTAATGGAAGGTGCATGACTGCTCCTGACTGGTATGGGTTTGTGTGCTGTCTCATAATCGATATCATGATAGGTACGTCTTTTTAATGGCAGGTGCATGACTGCTCCTGACTGGTATGGGTTTGTGTGCTGTCTCATCATCGATATCATGATAGGTATGTCTTTTTAATGGCAGGTGCATGACTGCTCCTGACTGGTATGGGTTTGTGTGCTGTCTCATCATCTATATCATCATAGGTACGTCTTTTTAATGGAAGGTGCATGACTGCTCCTGACTGGTATGGGTTTGTGTGCTGTCTCATCATCGATATCATGATAGGTATGTCTTTTTAATGGCAGGTGCATGACTGCTCCTGACTGGTATGGGTTTGTGTGCTGTCTCATCATCTATATTATGATAGGTACGTCTTTTTAATGGCAGGTGCATGACTGCTCCTGACTGGTATGGATTTGTGTGCTGTCTCATCATCGATATCATCATAGGTACGTCTTTTAATGGAAGGTGCATGACGGCTCCTGACTGGTATGGGTTTGTGTGCTGTCTCATCATCGATATCATGATAGGTATGTCTTTTTAATGGCAGGTGCATGACTGCTCCTGACTGGTATGGGTTTGTGTGCTGTCTCATCATCGATATCATGATAGGTATGTCTTTTTAATGGCAGGTGCATGACTGCTCCAGACTGGTATGGGTTTGTGTGCTGTCTTATCATCGATATCATGATAAACATTTCTCTTTTATGGCTGGTGCATGACTGCTCCCGACTGGTAAAGGTTTGTGTGCTGTCTCATCATCTATATCTTGATAGGTATGTCTTTTAATGGCAGGTGCATGACTGCTCCAGACTGGTATGGGCTTGTGTGCTGTCTCATCATCTATATCATCATAGGTACGTCTTTTTAATTGCAGGTGCATGACTGCTCCTGACTGGTATGGGTTTGTGTGCTGTCTCATCATCTATATCATCATAGGTACGTCTTTTTAATGGCAGGTGCATGACTGCTCCTGACTGGTATGGGTTTGTGTGCTGTCTCATCATCGATATCATCATAGGTACGTCTTTTTAATGGCAGGTGCATGACTGCTCCTGACTGGTATGGGTTTGTGTGCTGTCTCATCATCTATATCATGATAGGTACGTCTTTTTAATGGAAGGTGCATGAGTGCTCCTGACTGGTATGGGTTTGTGTGCTGTCTCATCATCTATATCATGATAGGTACGTCTTTTAAATGGGAGGTGCATGACTGCTCCAGACTGGTATGGGTTTGTGTGCTGTCTCATCATCTATATCATCATAGGTACGTCTTTTTAATTGCAGGTGCATGACTGCTCCTGACTGGTATGGGTTTGTGTGCTGTCTCATCATCGATATCATCATAGGTACGTCTTTTTAATGGCAGGTGCATGACTGCTCCAGACTGGTATGGGTTTGTGTGCTGTCTCATCATTGATATCATCATAGGTACGTCTTTTTAATGGCAGGTGCATGACTGCTCCTGACTGGTTTGGGTTTGTGTGCTGTCTCATCATCTATATCATGATAGGTACGTCTTTTTAATGGAAGGTGCATGACTGCTCCTGACTGGTATGGGTTTGTGTGCTGTCTCATCATCTATATCATGATAGGTACGTCTTTTAAATGGAAGGTGCATGACTGCTCCAGACTGGTATGGGTTTGTGTGCTGTCTCATCATCTATATCATCATAGGTACGTCTTTTTAATGGAAGGTGCATGACTGCTCCTGACTGGTATGGGTTTGTGTGCTGTCTCATAATCGATATCATGATAGGTACGTCTTTTTAATGGAAGGTGCATGACTGCTCCTGACTGGTATGGGTTTGTGTGCTGTCTCATCATCTATATCATGATAGGTACGTCTTTTTAATGGCAGGTGCATGACTGCTCCTGACTGGTATGGGTTTGTGTGCTGTCTCATCATCTATATCATGATAGGTACGTCTTTTTAATGGCAGGTGCATGACTGCTCCTGACTGGTATGGGTTTGTGTGCTGTCTCATCATCTATATCATCATAGGTACGTCTTTTTAATGGAAGGTGCATGACTGCTCCAGACTGGTATGGGTTTGTGTGCTGTCTCATCATCTATATCATGATAAACATTTCTCTTTTATGGCAGGTGCATGACTGCTCCTGACTGGTAAAGGTTCGTGTGCTGTCTCGTAATCTATATCTTGGTAGGTATGGTGAATAATAATAGATATTGAACTGTGTTTACTAACTTTGGTAAATAAGCAATTATTTCTCAGTAGTAATCCTGGTAAAACATGGGATCCAGTTCTGATTTTCATTTGAACTTTCTTGTGAAAATACATTTTTAAACGCCTTAAGTGGGTCCCACATTATTTGGAAATACTAACATAGGACACACATGGGATTTTTGGGGTCTAACCTACCAGTTAAATAGCGCAAGAAGGCCCAACTGGGTCCGGCAGGACACGTGATATTGTAGGGATTCAGATTGTTCTTTTAAAACTATTAAAAACAGAACTATTGTTTAAAAAAGTTCCATGTGGATTAAATAAATCGGTATTAAATCGCTTTGTTGAGTACAGAAGGTCCAGTTGAGCCTGTGCAAGTATGAATGTTGATAAAGACTCAGACCTTTACATGCGAGGATCCAGAGGGGGGACAGGAGGTCCTGACCCCCCACCCCCTCTATAAAAATTACAAAGATATAGAGTTTCTTAGCAATACTGGTCCGGATCCCCAACAAATCACAAAGCTACCTAGCCACCATTCAATGTTGGGCCATCATCGGCATGCCAGCGGAAGTCCATTTAAATGGTGTTTCGCTGGCGGGCCAATAATGGCCTGTTTATAGTGATATTAGGATCCTCCCTCCTTTATCAACTAAAACAATTGTAAAAGTTGGACCCTCTCTGACAATCTTTCTGGATCCGAGCATGTTTTAGCCTATTAGATATGTCAGCATGGGTAGTTTTCTGGATACATCAGCATAGATATTCTAAGGAGGTACAAGTACCAAAATCTCACGCACTGGCCCTATGTACTTTCTATATTTTCAGGGGTTCTGTTTTTTGCCTTTGACTGTCGGTACCTGGCAGTGAATGTCTCACCTGCTATACCTGTGATAGGAGCTATACTGTATGTGTACATTCTTGGTGCATTGTGTACTACTTCTCTCACTGACCCGGGCATCATTCCCAGAGAACTCGACACACATACGGAACAGTTAACTGTGCAGTTACAACAAACTGAAAACCAAAACAGTTCTTTAACAAAATATATAGAAACAGAGATAAGAGGCTGCACATTTAAATTGAAATTTTGTCAAACCTGTAACATATATCGACCACCAAGATCAACCCACTGTAGACGGTGCAACAATTGTGTAGACAGGTTTGACCATCACTGCCCAATGGTTGGTAACTGTATAGGGAAGAGAAACTATCGCCACTTTTATTTCTTCCTAGTCTCCGTGACAGTATTCTCATTATATGTATTAGGATGTAATATAACTATATTAGTAATGAAAGCCAAAAATACAAGCCTTAATGATGCATTGAAAGATTCTATTACAACAATCATTGAGATGATTATTGCTGCAGCAGCCATACTTATTGTTGGTGGATTTTTATCTTTTCATAGTTTCTTGATAGCCACTGAAATGACAACTAACGAGTTTCTGAAAGGAACATATAGGAAAACCAAGCACGAAAACAGCACAAATCCTTATCGCAGGCAGTGTTGCTGTTCTAACTTTGTTTATGTTCTTTGTTCTGCAAAATACCCAAGTCTTATAGATAGACGAGGCTTTGCAGAAAATTTGATAGAACCACCTGCCAAACATAATCCCAATACCAGCACTGGAGGTGCACATATAGTTTAAACCTTTGTTTACCAATGGAATTTCCCATGAAGTTTGATACAGTTAAGTCAGAATGGTCAGTCCATTGTATATATTGAGGGTTTACAGGTTATAATTTCCCAAAAATATTACATTTCTATCTCTGAAGATCGATTTTGTCTTAGCAAACAGTGCAGACCCTGATGAAATGCCGCTTCATTTCATCTGGGTCTTCACTTTTCGTCGTAGTACCCATTAAGGGATTTCCAGTCCTCAAAGGGTTAAAATTCTTACATATATTTGCTGAGTTTCATCATGTATAGGTGCTCAAAGACATAACACAAAACACACGTTTAATGTTTCCATCACACACACACACACACACACACACGACATGTTCTTTACTTTTTTTAACTATTAAGCAAAGCCGCAATTGTACCTCTTTTTCACTATTGTGCAATTGTACCTCTTTTTCACTTACGGAGGTCTTCGTTTATTCGCCATTGCTCATGCACTTGAGAAATTGGAGCACAGTGGCTCAGTGATAGAGTGCTTGACTCGAAAGAAAAGGGCCTGGGGTTCGAGCCTCACCGGCATCGCTGCGTTGTGTCCTTGAACAAGACACATATATCCTAGCTTAGTACTGGTTCAACCCAGGAAGATCCGTCCCTACATAACTGAAAGATTGTTGATGGGGCATAAAGAATCAAATCTAACAAATTATGCACTTGAGTAGAGCAATAAGGCCAAGCAAAAAATGTTTTCTATTTCGTGTGTGCAAGTTAACAACTTGAAATAACAGATAAACATCTTGAAATTTCTGATTATCTTGTAATTTCAAATAAATGTCTGAATTGAAATTTCAAATTAACATCTTGAAGTAAAAGTTTCACAACTTGAAATGACATTTTAGTATCTATAGTCAATGGATGGAGAATGGGGTTTAACTCTTTGCCTTTTGTCGTCTGCTGATATTTTTCAAAATCAACTTTTTCAAAACTTTCTTTCAGAATACCATCTGAGTGTCAAACAGATTGGATCCAGGCCCCGAGGTTATAAAACTTTTTTCCTACTCAACTCAGCTGAGCACAAAACTTATCCTGCTCATAAATGTTAAAATGCCAACAATTGTTGGCATTTTAACATTTGTTAGCATGATAAATACAACATCCAAGAGGCTTAAAGAAAGAAACTACTGTATTTGTCAGTATTTTAGTTTTTATGAGCAGTTGAAATTTCATGCTCAGTTAAGTTGAATATGAAAAAGTTTTATATACCCGGGGCCAGATCTGGGTCCAAACTGTTTTCAAAGCAGATGATACTAGTAGGTAATGAGTTAATGATGCGTCTAATTCCAGTAACTAGTGAAGGCATACTTTCATCAGTAGAAAGGGAATGATCTCTTTGTGTGTGGTGAATCCAGGGTTCTTCCTCGTGGTGCCATGGGTTTGTCTGCAGTTTGTGGTATTTCCTGATCATACTCACAATTTTTGATGTCACGACTCTTGTCTGTGCTTTGTGGTTACTGCAAAAAGTTTCCCCGTACTTGCATTTAATGTCATTATTATTACTATAGTCAGGATCATTCATTGCATTTACTTCCCTATTGGTATCACTTCTTCCTTGCAGTGCCATGGGTTTGTCTGCAGTTAGTGATTGTGGTATTTCCTGATCATACTCACTAGTTTAGAACACACGTTAGATTGTCAATCCAACTTCCCATCCGCTGGGCTACACAGGCTGTCCATTTCAAATGTAATTGACTCAAAAGACAGTCACATATCAAGAACAGTTTTATTTTAATAAAAAACTACAGTGGTTATAAACCTGTCAATCAAACAAAAATATAGTGAGCTATGACATGGTAAAAGGAACTTTGAACATGTATGGACCAGCTTATGAGATTTTGGTACCTATTATGGCTAGGCGTAAAGACACTCTTAAACATGAATGCCCTGCCCAGCTTTAAAGTGCGCCACATACCTAAATATTTGCATGAATCTTCAAATTCTTTCAGGCACACTATCAGTGTCAAACGGTTTTGGGGGAGCACAGTGGCTCAGTGGTAGAGTGCTTGACTCAAGACTCAGGGGCCGCTGGTTCGAGCCTCACCAGCATCACTGCGTTGTGTCCTCGAGCAAGACACATTCATCCTAGCTTAGTACTGGTGGTTCAACCTTGAAAGACCGGTCCCTATATAACTGAAAGATTGTTGATGGGACGTAAAGGATCAAATCAAACAAACAAACAAACGGTTTTGGATCCAAACCATTTGTAAAGGTTATCATCAGACAGCAAAAGTAAACACAAGCAAGGCAAAAGTTAAACCTGCATGCCCAGCCTAGCTTTCAAGTGGGCTACCGACCTAATTATTTGCCTGAACCTTCATCTACTCCCATTACTTGTTATGTGAGCAGCGAAAGCTCTGGCGAGACTGTGCTAATGTACAGGTTTGTCTTAGCCGCCTCTGCTGGCATAAGCAATAAGTACCAAAATATCATGTACTGGCTCATATAAGCAACCAATGCCTGCCTCCTGGATTATGCAATCTGAACTGGTTTACCAAATCTTTGCATTGTCTATTAACCCATAGCCCACCAGTCACGAATTTTGTCATCTGTTCCTCTTGTCTGTTTATGTTCTTAGGTAACCTATATTGCAAACAATATGGACCCAGATCAGACTGCTCCTTGGGAGCAGTCTGATCAGGGTTCATATTGTTTGCATCCACGAAAAATCTGGTCGGAAGTGAACTCGAAAACATGTAGCAGACGTAAACAGCAGACTTTTTCATGACCAAAAATTTGCAACAAAACAAAAGTGGTGGGATAAGACACTGATCAACTCTATGCCATTTATTTGTTTTGCATAAGGCATACCTCAGACTTCATTACTGTTTACTAATGCTCAGTCCCCTTTTCCATGTCACTGCTCAGATTAGGCCATTCATGTATTTAAGGCCATTCATGTATACAGTTGTTCTAGTATAAGGAAAACATCACCAGGCCAGCCTGTGCATTTATACATTATTTTGTAAGACAAACTTTGGCCTTAACTCTTCGCATTCAATGTAATTTTTCATGATATTTTGTTGTCTGCTGTTTTTTTTTCAAAATCAATGTAAGTTTTAAGTAAATTCTTTCAATAATATCATCAGAGTATCAAACAGTTTGGATCCAGATAAAGCCTGATGTTTAGTCAGGCCTGATCTAGGCCCAAACTGTTTACAAAGGTTATCAGCAGATGGCTTTAACAGCAAGGCTGTAGCAGTGATATATATACAACGTCATGTTATATTTCTCCCCCATTTTCTAATGACTTTGAAAAGTCCATCACTCTACCCATGTTGCTAAAAACAGGCATCTGCTTTTCATGTAATGTTTCATATGCTTCAGCTAACACAAATAATGGGGGAACTAAAACCAAAACAGACATTTTCCTGTTATTATAAACATGCATTCTAATTCACATCCTTTTCGACAAAGCTATAAATATTTGCTCACAGCTATATGCATTTACCCTTTATACATGTTATACAATTGATAATTTATGGGGGCCAATGCAAACTGAACATAAACAGACTGTCTGTATATAATATGGACAACTGAGCTGTATAATTGATCACTCCTTTCAATGTCTGACTGTCAATTTGGTAAAAATCAAAGCATGTCATAAGGTCAGACAATAACTGGGCCAATACCTGATATGTTGATACTTATTCATGTAGGTGAACAGCCAAGTCTCAGCCTTCATCTGCACCAATACTGTAAATTCAGAAATTTTGACGAGAATTTTATTTTTGCGAATAGCATTAAAAAAATAAATATTTGTGATGTTAAAAATTTGCAACTTGTGTCATGATTTACCTACATCAGTAAACGGCAGGGTGATTTCGCCATTTTGCGAGGGTTTTCACAAAATGAAACCCTCCTGAAATTTTCTGAATTTACAGAAATTTGTGAGTGCATGAGCAGGGAGAGCTCTGACAATAATGGCTGCACTGGATTGACTAAGCCTTCACTGGTCGCCTATGTGATAAGTAACAAAATCTTATGTGTTTGCTAAAAATAGAAAATAGCCATTTGTATCACATCAAATAGCTATACATATATTTATTCAACTTAAAACATTTATTGTGTTTATTTGAAGCATTGGAGTATTGACATGAAAATGTGATAAAACCAGGTATCTGAATACACCTATCTATTCTTAAGACCCCTTCCAAACTCACTTTGTGCTCGCTTTACAAGTCATGTGCAGGCTAGTATGAGTTGTATAGTTTGCATATGCCTCCAGACAGATATACTTATGACATAAATAAATGGATGATCACGATTCCTTCTTTAAGAAAGTAACAAAAGTACAACCAACAACAAAAATGACAGACTACAAGAATACTTTTCAACTACAAACATTGAAATGCAAAAAAAAATTCTGGGGCTAAATATAGCTATAACTATCATGAGAAAACTTGCCTTTGAATTTGAAAAACAGTTGACTCATCAAAGTTTATAGGACCAGCACTTGAACTTCCAGTCATAATTTTTAACCTCTATTTGTATACTAATGGAATCTTCCTTCTGGTTTGATACAATAAACTTGGGATAGTCCATTGTACATAACTAGGGGTGTCGGGTTATAATTTTCAAAATAAATATTGTATTCTTTTGTCTGAAGAATTTTTTTACCTTTACAAACAGTGTAGACCCTGATGAAATGCAGCATCATGCTGCATTTCATCTGGGTCTTCAATGTTTGCAAAAGTACTTGTTAAGGGTTTCCCGAATACAGAGGGTTAAGCTAGCAGATGTTGGACAGTAAAGAAAATATAACAAGAAAAAAATGTCATTTTGATCAGGGCTTTAGTTAAGAGTGGGTAGCAAAAATTAATTTTCTTATTTCTCAATCAAAACATATGTTGTGGGTACTCAAAAGAACCATCTCAATGAGATGTTTTTGAGCACCCAAAACATATGTTAAAAATGATGCGTAAGAAAATATTTATATTTTACGCTGAAAATTTTTGTTTATCTAAATATACTGTTTTTGACATAATAATGACACGTTTTCTCATATCCTAGCCTATCATCCTCTAGTGTAAATATGGTGTATCAAGGGTTTAAAGCAATAGTTATCTCTGCCTATTACAGCACTATATAAACAAGAAATACATAAAACAAAAAATAAATTAAACCTAACAATACAAAACATATCAACAAAAAATTACAACTTGACAGACAAATTACAAAAGTTTATTTTATAAATCATGTATTTAATAAATAGCATGGATTCTATTTTTTGTGAAATTTACTGATTGAACCCCAGAAAAATCCCCAGGACAGTGTAAGGCCCAGTTTGTGAGTGTCTCATCAGAGTTTACACACTGATAAATTTCATGGCCATACTCAGTTTGTGAGTGTCTCATCTGAGTTTACCCACTGATAAATTTCATGGCTATATTCAGTTTGGGTGTGATCTGAGTTTACACGCTGATAAATTTCTTGGCTTTACTCTGTGTCACATCTGTGTTTATATAATGATTACACAAGTTTGCAAGCACTTTTACAAACATTTGACTGTATAAAAATAAATTCCACATATGCAACTAGTATTAAATTTGTTGCTTTAATTCCATCTTTGTAATCATAATGCCATTTTTTGCCATTATTTCGTATCTAGAGTCAGGGGGAAGTAACTCATGGAATTTAGGCCATAGTTTCAGATAAACAGATATTTTAAGCTTAAACTTGTGGATATTTCCTTATCCATCAGTTTAAATAGAGAATACTAGGTGAGTGTCTTTTTGTATCAAATTTACCAGGCAAGGCTTTGAGAACGCTTTTCGACATCCTGAGGCTTGCAGAGCGATTCAACATGCGTTCTCAAAGCTGAGCCTGGTCAACTTGATATCAAACGATGCGAATCTGGTATTCTATTTATCATGTTTACTCACTGTTTCACTCTTCAAACTAGCCATTATGACGTAATTTTCAATTTTTGTATTGATTCAGCGTCATTAGGGATGTCATTGAAAAAGTGCAACGTCATCATGACCTGATAAAGGCACAGGCCGTGAGACAGACATTTATCAGGCAACCTGCAACAATGCAGTTAGTATGGAAGGTAACTGATTAATAAGAGAGGTAACTGATAAACATTCATTTTGGGTGCCCAAAAGAACCATTTCTTTGAGATGTTTTTTTGAGTACCCACAACATACATTGTGGTTGAGAAATTAGAAAAAATATTGTTTTGATTACGCCCTCTAATCAAGAGGCCTGTGTGAAAATGTAAAACTCCCTCCAGCCAATTAAATTGGATAAAATAGACAGCTTGAATTTTTGGTTTAAACAATATTTTATTTCTTTATATACATACAAATATTATCAGCAATTTACATGATCAATGGACCAGGATCTGAATTTTTGTGAATCATCTTTAAGATGATTATTTAGAAGAGTGAAAGTTTGATATATACTTTAAAAAAAATCTTTAACAACCTTGTACTGAGAATGGCAAAATACGTTAGTAGATTTTTTTTAAGTCATTCTGAATGCTGAAGACTTACGAGTTAGAATCTGTCATGGACTTATTCAATGTCATGTACAGCGCATGTTGGAAATGAAATGCTTTTTTTAGCATCTTAACCCTTAAACTGCCCCTATATTTTTGTTCTGAAAATGTAGCCTGCTTTTTACATCTGCTGCATATATTCAAGTGCACTTCAGATTGATTTTATCATGGAAGCAAACACTATGAAAGTCAGAAAGGTGGCAAAGATCAGGAATTTATTCAATCAAGTACCACACTTGACCCAGGATACCAATGGGAAAGTGACAAACTCAACCCTGAACCCTGATCAGACTGTTCCCATCTGGATCCAAATTGTTTACAATATAGGCTACCTGTTAGTCTGTTTCAGTTTTATATCATGTTATTGTCATATAAAAATATAAATAAATAAAACTAAATCTAAATGATACATTTATAAAGATAGATAATTTGGTGCATATATATATCACTGCTATAATAAACAGTGTAGTCTCTATATAACATGCAGATGGATACAACACGATCATTTGGCTCTCATATTCTTTTACCATGGAATTCTACAAAGGAAGAATAGGAAAATGACCATGAAAAGGTTATTTTCCTATCATTCTTTTGTAAAATTACCCCTTTTATAATACAATTCACATTAACACAGTCCATTTCCATGGACTCCAAACATAGCATTATAAGGGGACTGCAATGTCATTTCATTACCAGATAAGCCAAAACATTTTCCAACTTATCGCATTGAAATCCAGCAAAAGCTCTGACTAGCAAGTGCATCCTCTTAGTCTCGTCAGATCTTTCACTCCTTGTACATAAAGTATGGAAGTAGATGAGATGAAAGACCAGGCCAAAAACTAAGTACAGCGTAAGCCTGTTATAACACACCAAGTTACAACACAGATTTCGATATACAGTAAAACCTGTCTTAAGCGGCCCCTCAAAAGAAGACCAAAAATTGGTTTTCAAGACCAATCATCACTTATTACAGGTCAAAAGTATTGCAGAATGCTCCAAGAGAGCATTTTGCAATACTTACGACCTGCATTAAGCTACCATCTGTCTTTAAGACCGTTGTTTTTTTCCTATTTTTAAGTGGCCACTTAAGACAGGTTTAACTGTAATGTGGTCATGTTGTGGCTCCCATTTTTTTTACCATGAAATTTTATACAAACATGATTCACTTTTAACGTGGTCCATTCCTATGGACCGCATACATAACCTCATAAAGGGACCACACTGTAATTCAAATCACATATAAACAGATCATATTTCACATTATAACAGAATAAATTATATCTAAGTGTATGACACTTTACAAGCATACTGTAAAAAAAAAAAAAAAAAACAACTACCAAAAAAGTAGGTACAGTTAGTTAAGCTTGTCTTAAGCTGATACTCAAAAAGAACACCAAAAATTGCTTTTAATACCAATTACTGCTTAATACAGGTCAAAAGTATTGCAGAATGCTCTCTTGGAGCATTCTCCTGTACTTTTGACCTCCATTAAGATACCAAGTGGCTTTCAGGCCTTCGTTAAGTCTATTTTTGAGTGGCCGCTTAAGACAGGTTTTACTGTATGTTGATGCATTTACTAGTTTTACTTCTGAAAACACGTCTGAAAAAAGCTTTACTCTAAAACTTTTTAATTTATCAGTGAAAAAGTGAGCATGAATATTCTTTGTTTAGCTCTTTGCATGCTGGGGAATTTTGCATGCTTCTTTGTCATCTGCTGATTCTGTTAAAGTTAACAATTTCAAAAAAATATTTCAGGAATACCTTCAGTGACAAACAGATCCAGGTCAGGCCCCACAATTTGTCAAGCCTGTTCAGGATCAAAACTGTTAGCAAGGGTAATCAGGTAAAGACAAGTTGCCACAAGCAGGTAAATAGATAGACTGTTTGGTCACCAGGCCACAAGGTTGTAAAACTTTTTTCATGCTCAATTCAAATGAGCACAGAATTTCAACTGCTCATAAAAACTAAAATACCGACAAATAAAGAAATTTCTTGCTTTAACTCTCCCAGATGTTGTATTTAAGCTGCTTATAAATGCTAAAATGCCAACGATTGTTGGTATTTTCACATTTATGAGCAGGATAAATTTCGTGCTCAGCTGAGTTGAGTATGGAAAAAGTTTTATAACCTTGGGGCCAGGTCCCAGTATACACTAAATTAACAAGCATACAAGCCACTACATGTCTCTAGATAGGAGTGTGTAATAAAAAAAATCTTATATTTTAACCAAAATATATGTTGTGGGTACTCAAAAGAAGAACCATCTCAATCAGATGGTTCTTTTGAGAACCAAAAACATGTTAAATATTAAGCATTAAAATTCAAATTTCTACACTCAAATTTTTTCTTTAGCTAGACCTAAGGGCTACATTCAGGTGATGGTAATGTGAATGATATACAATACTTAAAAGCGATAACTTAAAAAACAAAAATAAAAAATAATACATACGTCAGTAAACAAAATAATTTTGAGTTGATGCTTTACGTCCAAGTCATCAATTATTTAGTCATGACAGGTCTTTTCTTGGGCTGAACCAGTACTACTAAAAAAACTGAAATGTCTTGCTCAAGGACACAGCACCCTTCCGTGGGTGGTACAAAATGCTTGGTCACGAGGTTGGCACTCTTCCACTGGACTTAGGTGCTTCCTAAACAAGAAAATACGATCAATGTCTAGTACATGTAAATAGCCCAAGGCTGACCTTAAAAAAGTTTGTTTGTCGTCACCCTACCTACCAAGTGAAATTAATATTGCTACCTACCCCCAAAATTTGATAGCTGTTCAAAAAGAAGATTATTTTTATTTCATTTTTAAAAACCTACCTGCAACCACCTTTAAAAGTGTGTGTAGGGTATCAGCAAACACAATATTCTTAAAGGATGGCCCAAGTTATATATATACTAATATGGCAATCCATGTTTACTGGTAAGACAAAAAAAAACTTTCAAAAGTTTGGGCTACAATGTTATATTCTATTGTTTAAATCAGGGTTGGCTTGATACATAAGCCTTGTCTACATCAACTTGGTTCTTAGTGCAGTCTGACTGAAGATTTTTCTTACATATATTTTAAAAGAAGCATAGAATGCCTCACTCTGAAAGAGAGTTCCTGACAGAAAACCCCATACTCTTGGTTAATAAGTTGAATCATAATGACACAAATCTTTCTGGTTATTAGTGGTTATATCACAGGTATTTTGGTTTTGAATATGGTCCTTCTACCTGGTATATTCTTCAACTAGATAAGTTCTATGAGTAGAGTTAAATAAAAGTACAGATCAGTCCCTTTATAATACTACGTTTAGGGTCGACAGAAATAGATCATGTTATAACTGAACCATGTTAAAAGGAACAATTTTACAAAGGGATTATTGGAAAATGACCATTTCATGGTCTTTTTTCTATAATTCCTTTGTAAAATTTCATGGTAAAAAATTTGGGAACCTCAACATGAAATTGCATTTGATTTGATTCTTACATCCAAGTCAACATTTTTTCAGTCATGTCAGGACTGGTCTTTCTGGGTTGAACCAGTACTAAGCAGAGCATAAAGTGTCTTGCTCAAGAACACAACACAGTGCCTACGATGAGACTTGAAGCCACAACCCCCAATCTTGAGTGAAGTACTCTACCATTGAGCCACCGCGCTACTCAACGGGGTGTGTTATAAAGGGACTGTACTATACATGAGAATATGGTACTAATCACAATGGCGAGCAACAAAGCACATATGTAGTCTTAACAGGGCCTAGGCTGCCTGCATACATAAAGTTTAGAAGTGGTTAAAGGCTCTGATCAAAAGTTAGACTTTTAGCCCGCGGATAGCCCTGTATATATGTATAAAGCATGACCTTACACATATGCAATTAGTACAAATATCTTGTGTACTGCCCTATATGTTGTCAGTACTCACTCAAAGAACCATCTCAATGGTCAACACAACAAATCTTTCCTGACAAAAAAAAATAACACAGTAAAACCTGTGTAAAACGGCCAATCAAAAATTGACAAAACGCAGATCTTAATGACAAATGGTAGCTTGATGAAGGTCGAAAGTATTGCAGAATGCACCCCTTGGAGCATTCTGCAATACTTTTGACCTGCATTAAGCAATAATTGGTCTTAAAAACCAATTTTTGGTCTTTTTGAGAGTGGCCGTTTTACTCAGGTTTTACTGTAGTACCCTCGTGTCTGAAGTTCTGATGCATTTGCTGTCATGGTAAATATTCTTAGAATTTCAAAACTTGCTGCCTGGCTTAGAAAGAAGAAATAATGCAGAGCATGATCATACTTCCTAAAGGAAGGAGCAGTTTGATCAGGGTCTCCAGTGCATGCTTAGGCATTTTGTAAATAAAAGATCTGATAACCAAACTTTATTGAGAAAAAGAACTCTAAATGTTAGAACACTTTTCATAGTTATTTCTTTTACACTACATTCAAATTTGTGACAAGCTATGGATAAGACTCTTCTCTCACTTCCTCCTCTCTTTCTATCTCAATATTTACTCCTATTGTATTCTTGTCTCCATGAAAACATGTGCTGTGAGTACATGTACTCACTGGATTTGCAGGCAATGCTAAAGACTACCCATACATAATACTGTAATTATCCTAAATATATGGTCACTCTATACAGGTCCAGTACAATACTGCAAAATTTTTGAGTGTAAAATGGTAATAATTTTCTTACCTATTAGTTAAAACCACTGGCACCTGAGTCCAACACCTTAATTTATATGATGACAGCACTAACGGCACATCATCAAAATTCAAAATGCATGAAAACATCGAAAAAACATGATTTTATAAAATTGTGCTCGCTACTATAAGTATAAATAGAGACTCTATTAACACTAATAGTAACGAGCACAATTTGATAAAATCATGTTTTTTCGATGTTTTCATGCATTTTGAGTTTCGATGATATGCCGTTGGTGCTGTCATCATATAAATTAAGGTTTGGGCTCAGGTGCCAGTGATTAAAACATGTTTGAATGCTGAAAAGAACAATCTCATTGAGACGGTTCTTTTGAGTGCCACAACGTATGCTTTGGTTGAGAAATGAGAAGAATTCAAATCTTAAAACTTGCAGTATGTTCACTAAATCTTAATATAATCAAGTTTAAATGGTCAATTGTCTTTAGATAAACTGAAATAAATAAATCAGAGAAGTTATCATAATCTGCTTTATTCTGGATTTTGAGGCTGACTTTCCATAGATGGTCAGCCTCAAAATCCTGAATTCAGGAATAATCCTGAAAACTTTCACCCATGGGATATTCTAAACTATCAGAATTTGAATTTTCAAATTTTCATTGTACCTATATAATAAAATAGTCATTACACTGATGTCATGAATATGATCTCTTATTACTATATCGCAGGAGGCAGGCTTATATCTCATGGGTTGATTAATTCATGGTAATAACAGTCTACTTGGCACTTCTCAATAGCTATACACATTGGTGAAAGTTCAACATTTTCAAAATCGTTAACTTTAGAAAATCAGAATTTAAAACATTCTGTATGCCTCCAAAATATTAAAAAATCCAAGTTAAATGGTCAAATACCTCTAGATAAACTGAAGCTAAATCAAAAAAGCAATTATTACCTGCAGAATTCAGGATTTTGAGGCTGACTTTCTATGGAAAGTCAGCCTCAAAATCCTGAATTCAGGAATAATCCTGAAAACTTTCACCCATGTATACACTCAGACATCTTGAACGGTTGAGTTTGTATAACCCTGTTGAGCGTGTTCATCTACTGTTTCAACATATCCCCTTCTGTCTAACAAACTGGGGTGTCTGGGTGAGCAAAGTACATAGCAGCAGTTATACACACAGTTACCATGGCTATAGGGGTTCTTGCTGTTCTTGTATCGCTTGTCAGAGTAAGTTCCCTTTATATCCTCATTAGTTGTCATTTCATTAGCAACAAGGTAACTATGGTAACAAGAAAGACCCCCAACAGAGGCCAAAGATGCTATACACACTATGCCCTCAATGACGGAGCCCACAGATGTTTTGAAGGCATCGCCTACGTTTGTCTCGTTTGCTTTAAGCACTATCACAGCTATATTGCATCCTAGAACAAATAAACACATTGTCGCCGTTGATGTTATAAACATGTAAAAATAGCGGTAATTTCTTTTACCGATGCAATTTCCAACCATGGGACAATGATGATCAAATCTTTCCACACAATTGTTACAACGGCTGCAATGGGAAGATCTCGGTGGTCGAAACATCTGACATGTCTGACAGTATGTTAATTTAAATGTTCTTCCTTTAACCTCGACTTCCAGGAACCTTGGTGGGGTATATGATACGTATGAATTTTGGTTATTAGCATCTTGGTTTTGGTTCTCCTGCTGGTGCAATCTGTCTGTATCTAGAGCCTCGGCGAGAGTTGCTCGAGGGATGATCCCGGGGTCTATGAGGGAGGTCTGACATAGTGATCCGATAATGAATATAAAGAATAATCCTCCAATAACTGGTATGGCAGGTGTGACCTTCACAGCAAGATATGGACAGTCAAAGACAAAAAATAAGGCTCCTGAAAATAGATAAGAAGCCATGCCTTGAGGTAAAAAACTTTTTGTCATGCTCAACAGAGCATGAAGTTTAGCATGCTCATAAATGTTAAAATGCCAACAATTGTTGGCATTTTAACATTTATTAGCATGATAAATACAACAAATGAGAGCTTGAAAGCAAGAAAAAGTCTACTTTTCAACATTTCAGTTATTTGAGCAATTGAAATTTCATGCTCAGTTGAGTTGAGCAAGAAAAAAGGCTCCTGAAAATAGACATCTGTAAGACTCAAACCAATCTACAGTAAATGTTCTAAAATTTTCTGTTCTCAAAAAAAGTTAATTATCAAGTGGGATTCTCAAAATGTTTGTCAGAATAGCCAACAGGGAAGACCCTGACCAGACTGGGTCTGCACTGTTTGTCTTGATACTAGTGTTTGAAATTTTAGAACCCAAATCAAGTGTAAAATATATTATGTTTTTGGTTCATTTGTTAAAATGAAAAAAGTCAATAAGCAATGCTTATTAGATACCCCCCGCACAGTAAGGGTCAGTGAAAAAACTTAGTTCTGGCAAGTGATAGTTCAAACCAGCAGACCCTAGTTTTGAAAAAAAGATTTCTGTGAAAACAAGATTTAAGTAGAATCTGTGCAAATGATCTTAAAGCTTGCAATCTGGAACATTTGTTAAGATCAAATACATAAAATTATTCACACCTGAAAGCTCTATATGTCAAAGCTTATACCGAAAAAATAGTCTAAGTTCTCATAGGTGTCATTTTATCAAAAATCATTTTTTCCGAACCAAACTCCTTCATGCATATGTTCAATGTGTCTATATTGTAAAGGCAACATATCAAATTGCTCCATCAAAAGCTGTGGTAGAAGTTGATCGGCCCATGAAGGCACCATCTATGCATATACAGAAGCCTTGTTAGGGGAAAATTGTCTAAGTTCTCACAGCTGTCATTTTGTCAAAAATTATTTTTTCTGAACCAAACTCCTTCATGCATATGTTCAATGTGTCTACATTGAATAGGCAAAGTATAAAATTGTTCCATCAAAAACTGTGTTAGAAGTTGATTGGCCCATGAAGGCACCATCTCTGCATATACAAAAGCCTTATTAGGTAAAATTGTCTAAGTTTTCACAGCTGTCATTTTGTCAAAAATTATTTTTTCTGAACCAAACTCCTTCATGCATATGTTCAATGTGTTAACATTGTATAGGCAAAGTATCAAATTGTTCCATCAAAAACTGTGGTAGGAGTTGATCGGCCCATGAAGGCACCATCTATGCATATACAAAAGCCTTATTAGGTAAAAATTGTCTAAGTTCTCACAGCTGTCATTTTGTCAAAAATTATTTTTTCTGAACCAAACTCCTTCATGCATATGTTCAATGTGTTAACATTGTATAGGCAAAGTATCAAATTGTTCCATCAAAAGCTGTGGTAGGAGTTGATCGGCCCGTGTATGGCCTATAATAGCATAAGCATAAAACCCTATACAAAAAGCCATTTAGAACTACAAAGGGAAATAACTCTAATAATATTGGCCCCTAGCCCTTACTTTTTTGTTTAAAGTATTTGTCTTGCATATATGAACATGTTTGCAAGGTTTGATGAAAATCCAGCCATGACTCTTCAAGATATTAAGGAAACAAAGCGTTACGGACGGACGGACGCACAGACGGACGGACAACGTGAAAACAGTATACCCACCACAAACAAAGTTTGCGGGGGGTATAAAAGTTTGCGGGGGGTATAATGATTACAAGAGATGAATTTTCATAGGTTCTTGAAACTAAGAGTCCATCCTTAAAAATTCTTTTTTGTCGTCACCGGACCGAATCACCCAAAATGCCACCTACCCAAATTATTTTTTGGCCATTTCAGAGAATTTGTTTTTGTTTTTAAATTCTAATTTTAGACATTTTTTTCTTCATTTTTAATGTCTTTTTAACAAATCAGTGAAAAAAATGAATACCTACATACCTGGAAAATTATAAGTAGAGTGCAAAGAAAGCAAAGAAATTGCTTTTAAAGTTGGCCTGTACACATTAGTTTAGATCAAACATAGCTTGATACCCTTTTGGAGTCACTTAATTTGAAATGACCTTATGGTGTTCATATTTTTAATTTGAAATTCATTTTTAAATTAGTGCTGTAAAATATATACTGAACAGCAAAAGAAACGCATATTTTGCATATTTGGTATAGTGTATAAATTGGGGTTTAAATACTGATCTAATGATATGCAAGGTATCAATGATGCATGGAACATGTGTATAATCAATTGCAGCACAAATGGATAGCTCATTTCAATAATGATAATAAAGGGGGTAACTCTGGGCGTAACGAAATAGCGAATAATAAAGGTGACTTCCGAGATGGTGTATGCCTAAACCCACTGGACGGATTTGCCTGAAAATCACACTGTGTGATAATCTGGACATACAGACTACTTATGAAGATTAAAATGTCCGGAATTCTTCAAGGTGGATCATTGTGACCCAGTTACATTATCGGACAATCAACCGGAAGTGTGCTTAAGACAGGCAAGAAAGTGTCCAAACAATTGTTTTGAACGGTTCTGTTGGACAGTTCCTTACTTGACATCAATCATACTGTGCCAGATTTTCTTACACCCCAAAGACTCCAGTGGTTTACAATACCGATGCAGAAAATGCAAAAATGAAGATTTTTGGATTGGCAGTATAAATCCTACAGCAATGAATTTTAAAGTTTCATGCTGTTTTCTTATCTGTTACATTATGTTCTCGTGACATGAAATGAAATCGGATTCAAATCATGTTTTTTTTCAATGTACGGCACTTTTTTGCGTTTTTGCATTAATTAACAAAAAATAATAATTAACCGTGTTATGACAAAACAAATGGTCTGGAATGAACGCATGAGTCCGTCCAAACATGTCCATATCATTTAGAGTAAAATTTAATAAGATTTTCTGGTATTAAAAGGATATTGGATAATATGCGTTTCTTTTGCTGTCAAGTATACATAAGCATCAAAATGAATGTTGTAATGGTATTTACACTAAATATTTGGACACCATATGTTTAAACAGACAAAAAAATTTAGCATAAAATTGTAAATATTTTCTTACCCATCAGTTTTAACATATGTTTTGGGTGCTCAAAAGAACGGTCTCATTGAGACGGTTCTTTTGAGTACCCACAACATATGTTTTGGTTGAGATATAAGAAAATTAATTTTTTGGTACGCACTCTTATTCTTAAACAAAGTCCTGGACACCTTAACTCTTTGCATGCTGGGTAATTTTTCAAGAATTTTCTGTCCTCTGCTGACTTTTGTCAAAATTAACTTTCTTTCAGGAACACTATCAGAGTGTCAAACAGTATGAATCCAGATCAGGCCTAATGTTCTATTGAAAGCCAGCCTCAAAATCCTGAATTCAGGAATAATCCGGAAAACTTTCACCCATGTGACTATTAGTGAAAATTAAGTTCTCATGAACATTAGCTCCTCCCCCAAAAAATCCTTGTTTCCGGAAACATCACAATATTTTTGAGAGTTGGTACATGTAGGAAGGCAATTCTTTTTAGGATTTGTTTTTTCTGTAGATAAAGCCTGAAAATCATTCATCATATCCTAAAAAGAGAAAACAAATTCTAAGCTGTCCTAAAACATTTAGAGAAGGCACCAAAAACATAGGGACGGTAGGGTTTCCAGAAACAAGACATTTTTTGCTTAACCCTTAATGCGCCAATCACAACAAAAGTTGTCTGCTTTTCTCGTCTGCTGTAATGTTTTAGAAGCCTCTATGGCAAACAGTGTGGGCCCAGATCAGACTGCTCCTATAGGAGCAGTCTGTTCTGGGTCCACGCTGTTTGCTTCTATACTAAATTTGTCAGTAATGCTAGGCAATCATTTGCAGCAGACGACATTTTCAGATGCATTTTTTTCTTGCCGCTTTAAGGGTTAAAATGATTATAATACTCACCTGTCACCACTATGGTTATCAGGATAAAGATGAACGCATGGTAGTCTGGGGCACATATACAACGGCCATCACAGGCAAAGCGGTTCTTCCCAGGAAATACTGTCCATTTTTTAGCAGGCTTGCTGTCCGGTGTTTTGGTACCCATACTTTTATTGGTTACTCCTGGAGATGTAGACACTCGACACTTTGCCATACTACCTCAGTTTCTGCAGAAAATAAAGTGCCGACAAATAAAATCTGAAAATTGCCATCAGCTTAAGTAGTCTGCTGCATACATTTGCTAACATTATTGACTAATTTAAGTTTAGAGGCAAACAGTGTTGATCCAAATCAGACAGCTCCTACAGGAGCAGTCTGATCTGGTATACACTGTTTGCCAAAGATGCAGTCTAATCTGGGTCTACACTGTTTGTAAAGATGCTTCAAGCACATTTCAGCAGATGAGAAAACAGACAACCTTTGTTGTGATTGGTTCTTTAAGGGTTAATGGATTCCAAGTTCACCTATAAATATACATGACCATGTAAAAGCCATCACAAGAGATTTTTGTCTTATAGTCTAATCAGTAGAACTGATAAGGTTGAACTAATTGCAACAGAATTTTTTCAGCAATCCTGCCACTGTTTGGGTTATCTTGAGCAACATACTAAAAGTTGCAAGTCATATCCTGTGGGGAAGTATATATATTTTCGACTTAAAAATGATCACTTTTATGCTTAAAGTGGCCATTGAAGATTATTGTGTATTCATTGGGAAACTTCTTCTACAGTTGTTTTAAGTCCTTTATGCTTTGATTATAGAATTTGATTTAATTATACGAGTATTACACATGATAAAAACCATATCAAACCATATCAAATGAGCCAAAATGTTAAAAATCAGGGGTTGAATTACCCCTCCCACCATATTACAATTATATTAAGATAAGAAACATAATAGTTCTATTTACTTTTCTATTACAACATATAAGTATTATTTTAACAGTGTTGAGTTTGTTGTGATTGGACTTAATGACCTAACAACATATCATATTGTATTACAGTTATATATGTTACTTACTTTCAAATGTATTAATATTTAATACGGTACTATCTTTAGATCATAGACTGCCAAAAGACCTCTTAGGAATCAGGTTTGCTGACTATTTTCTAAAACCACATTATACTAGTCACATAATAAAGTATATTAGCTTTTTAGCAGTTGAGGCGTTACCCTGCTATAGCACAATTCACTATGTTCCCCTAAAATAATTGGAAATCCTATAGTGTTATTATATCAAATTATTCCTTATTCTTACATATCAATATTATCTTTTAATTGAAAGCAAATGATGAGCAATATGATTTTACCTAATTTAGACACCTGCTATTACAGTTATATACGTTACTTTCTATCAAATACAATATTTTAATGCAATAACAGCACTATATGAGTTTACACTATTAATGCATGTAAATTACTGTCATTGGAGTGCCCAGTAATGAGAGAAATGATGAATATTGTATTATTTGACAAAACAAGTAACTAAGAATAAAACCCAACAAAGCATTACTGATAAAAAGGAAGAAACGTGAACCTAAATCACATAAAACGCCATTTCAAATCAGAGTGTAAACAGCATTTTTAGAAACTACTTATATTTAATGATCAAATTATGTTTCTTAAATGCTTACATAATATCTTTTTATCTCTCTGAAACATTTATGTTTCCTTCTTTTTGTATTTGGAATGATATATACAAGATATTTTTAACTGGATACAGCTTACATTAAATGACACATTGATATAAAACAATTGTAGTTGCCTTGTAAGCCACCAAAAAACATATTAATTATAGCTTATCAGCTATCGACTTTAACAACTATATTGATAACATTCAGGGACAAACCCGAACCCAAAACTCCTAAAATTAACGTTGTTATTTCAAACAAAAAAACTCTTTTTAGCATATCCAGTTTGGTGAAGAAAGAATACAAATTATTTTAGTGACATATACAAAAAGAGTGGTTACGAAAATGGTCATACTTATCATATGCTTTGTCTGGTTCTACAATATTGTGAAGCATTGCAACAGGACAGATTCTGTTCTAAAGTTTCTTTTTGATAATTCATTTGAAAGATCTAGGCATATTATTTAGAAAAACTCTCTTGCATTGTAAGTATTATATTGTAGCCATTGCAAAATGAATGGACTCCAATAAATTATTTGTAGTTTTGTTTTACATTATTTCTATCAATTAGACTTAGTCTAAGCGTGACATTTTGTTCATATAAAATCATTTTGATATTTAGCATGTCAAATGAGAACATAATCATTCATACGAAAATTACATCCAATTCATCCTTTGCACGTTTCAACGCAAACTATATTGATTATAAATAGTAAACAAATAATAAATCAAATGAGCAAGCACATTTGATTTTGGTTCATAACCCAGTGCTGAGCAATGAAGGACCAGGCGATCCTGTGAAAATGTGTAGTTAGACACACCATAACCTTTGCTGCTCTTATGCACAAAGTAAGTGTGTAGATGAAGACATGGGCCACATTTTAGAACGCTATCTCTGCTGCATCAGTATGGGTGATTAAAGATGCATTTGCCAGGTGCAATAAGAACCCAAATCTCTTGTGCTGCTCTAAATTTTCGTTCAAGCTTATATTAATTACATAAAAAGCGTTCAACATTATTTTTTCATCGAAAGGTAACGAAATTCATACTTTTACTACTGTCAAATAACAAATCGACATGGTATTGATTATTTGATAAATTATATCATACACACATAACAAAAACGACAATAGAAACACTGCTTTATCAACCTCTGAGATTTATAATAACCTTAATACAATGTACAAGTAAAAGAAATATGATTTCTTATGTTGATGATTGAACAAACCGAAGCATGGCAAATACGATATGTATATATACTTTCATTAAGTTCATGTGCATTTTCTAGACATTACATTTAAGTCTATCATTGGTGACAATGACTGTACTGAATTAAGGGCCCTCTTAATGCTAATGTTTGTAAGAACAGTTGATTTTTGCGGGTGTCTATTAATCAATACCCTCAACATTTTGGGCGCTTTTACATAATTTCCTATTTACAAAATGGTCAGTCTTATTAGAGACGTTGCTGCTCACATGTAGTGCATTTGTTTACTGTTTGAAGAAGAAAAACATTTCTGATACATTTTACAGAAAAAAAACTGTGTTGATTTTGATTTTATTCCACTTATTCATTAAGTCAATACACTGGTGAGTTTACAATTCATTCTAATGTTTCATATTCATATAACGCTTTGTTATCAAGGATTCCATTGACATTATTCCTGTAATAATTAGGCCATACCACATTCTGTATAGTGGAAATTAGCATCAGCTATATAAGCATTGTTTGCTAAATCTAAGTAAGATCTCATGACTGCACGTTTTTTAAACATTTAACTTTCCATCTAATAAAAGTAAACTGTTACCGACTATGTTTGTATAATGTGAACAACAGTAAACTGGGTATACGAAAAATATTTTTAAATAACTTATTAGATTTCTTTCAATTAAGTTTTTTTTTTCAGATAAATATTATAAAAATCTACATCCACACATATATTAGCTTTTCAGGCCCAATTATATACTTTATTTAACAGTTTGGACAAACATTGGTTCTTATGATGATATATTCTATAAGGTTATATATGTTACTTTGATATATTTGACAGAAAATTGGAATGTATTTTCCTATTGTAATTTAAGAACTATCCTTTTAATTGTTATGAGTTTTAAAATCTTTAACTTTGGACAAAATGAACATTTGTAGATAACAAACGTCCAAAAATTTACCATTTCACAAATGTAAATGTGTGTAGATATATCGACTTAAGTGTATAGATATAGTTTCTTGAGAATAACTGATACTTATTTTAGGACAAACTGGTATCTTGTTATAAATTTAACACAAAAACTGTTTTAAAATGAAATAAAATACCATATGATCTATAAGATAAGGTATTTAGCAGTATATATAGCAAGTCTCAAAGTTTGTAATGTATGTTACATATTTCCGTACAAGCAACAAAATGCTACTTTACACCAGAAACAATGTTATGTATAGCTTTTCAATCGTATTAATCCATCAAATATTCATATATGGGGTTTAAAAGTTAATGATAGCATAACATGATAACTGTTAAAGTGAAAAAGTTCTTATTTCATTCAACATTTAATTCAGGATCATCATATATTCAACAGCTTATAATTCTTAAAATATTTATGATATAAACAAGCTGCTTGCAGTTTTGAAATAGTCAGTTAACTGTCGTTTAGGAATGTTGTATCTAAAACCCAAATACTCATTATAAAGCCTATCAAATGAAACTATTGAACACATTTTAATGATTTCATAAGGTGTAGTTGGAAATGTAACATAAATGTCTTAAATAACATAAAGGTGTGTTTCTGGAAGCAAACAATTTATTTTGATGCTTGTTAAGGCCTCAAAGTAAGCTGTCGATAGTAACGAACAACTGTATGCATCAGCTGAACACCACCTGGATACCATTTCTTATTCAAATGTCGCAATTTTGTTTTAAAAGTAAAAAATGGGGTAGGGGTATAAAACGTATCCTCCTGAAAAACTGCTACAACAATATGACCATACAACGTGTCTAGAAATGTTGTAGAAGGCTAGTCTTAACTAATAAAGTCAAACCTTTTCTGGCAGGAAAATTATGCCAATCGAATTTTTCAAATATTTAGCTCCTTGACTAGTAGTGAGTCTGATTGATAATCTGACTTTTACATGTTTTGACAGCAATAGGGGGATGTGAGCTTTAATTTTAATAAGGATACATACTTTCATAAAGATTATTATCTCCCTGTCACTGATTTTCAGTTACTGATGACAGTTCAGGGTGCTTACTAAGTACGGGTAAACGACTTGCGGACCAGAGCAATGATAAGTGATCATCATTGTATGATTGAGAAAAAAAAACTATTGAAAGCGACATCGTCCAATCACAACAATAACAACAACAACTACTACAACAACAACTGGTATGTTTATTGTGAGAGTCACTAAGGGTTATCAGTTTGTTATGAATGTTAGAATAATACTAATAAATTGCAATAGAAATGTAAAAAGAACTATTGTGTTTCTAATCTTAATATATTGGTGGGTGGGGTAATTCAACCTCTGATTTTCAACATTTCGGCTAATTTTATATGATTTCATATGTGTTTAATAACATATTTATAATGTGTATTACTCATATAATCAAATCAAATTCTTTCATCAAAGCATAAAGGTCTTAAAACAACTGCAGAAGAAGTGACCCATTGAATAAAAATGATCTTCAATGGCCACTTTAAGCATAAAGGTGATCATTTTAAGTCGAAAATATGAACACTTCCCCACATGATAGGTCTTGCAACTTTTAGTATGTGATCACAGGCATATTCAGGGAAAAAGACTAACAGGGGCCCAGTAGCCCAGTGCCCCTGAATTTTGGGCTGGGCCCCTAAAACTAAATGCTTAGGAGCCCAGCTTGCCCCTGACAAAAGGGTAGTATGTAAAGGTATGAAGTTTTGTCAAATCTGACACTAGCTGTTGGATGTTTACAACTCTTCATTCAGCTGATTCCAAATACTGGTAAGTAATTAGAGGAATAAAGATTTTGAGGGTCTCTGACTTCAATTATGAGTAAAGAAAATTCTTGGCAACGGGTATTGAAATAAGTTTAATTTTCCGCCGAATCCTGGGCCCCTTAGTTTTGGGCTGGGCCACTAATCATTTTGTTTTAGGGGCCCAGCTTGCTCCTGAGGAAAAAAGGTTAGTCTGTATCCCTGATATTAATATAGCAAATAAAACTAATGGCATTTCTGTTGCAATTAGTTCAAGGTTAGCCTATTTTTGAAGCCCCACCGACTAGTCTATTAATCAGGGGTGTGGAAATAGTATAATTTTCTACTTGTTCAGGGACACGTAAAAAGCCAAAATGTACTTGTCCATAGAAAATTTTACTTGTCCGAAAGAACAAATTAGCTTATATCTTACAGTGCTTAAACAGTTTATTCTTTCAAAAACAGTTTGAAACCAGATATATATTAACTCTTGTAAATAGTATGGATCCTGATCAGCTGGCTTTTCTTGTAAACAGTGTAGATCCAGATCAGCTGGCTTCTGAAAAAGCCAGCAAGATGTGAGCTTATAATAATTTATCAAAATATGAAATACAGAATTGAATTTAATTTAACTTAATACATTTGTACTTGTCCAAGGACAAGTAAATAGAAATTTTCAACTTGTCCTGGATGAAATGGGACCATGTCGGATAAGTCGGGCATGGTATTTCCACAGCCCCGACTTAATGCATTGTCGAGCAATGAAGGCTCCGATGAGCCTGGCCAATTGTGCAGACCCACCAGAGCCTTGGCTGCTTGCATGCACAAAATATGGATGTAGATGAAGACTCGGACCAAAATCTTGACCTCTATCCACACTTGATATGTCAGCATGGGCATCTAAAGAAGATTTTTACATTGATGCCATGAGGATCAAAATCTCATGAGCTGGCCAAAATAATAAGTGATATTTGGAAGCCAACATGTGTGACAATGAATTTAACATATATGCACTGTAGCTACAGGCAAGATGGTTTCTAAACCCTATTTGAGCTCAGTGACTACAGTTGTGCATCTGACTGCAGATCCAGGTGTCACAAGTTCAATCCCGGCCTGGTCCCATACTTTCTTGGAGATTGATAATGAAATAATTTCTACGGTCATTCTCCTCCATTCCGCTGATTCATTCAAGAAGGGTTGTTGTCAGTTATTAGTGAAAGTATGTGCAGGAAGTACTGGTTAACTGCTTGTTCAAGCTTGCCCAGGAAAAAGTGTGGCTAGATTAATGAGCATAGCTGTTTACTGGGACGTAAAGCAACAAACCAACCTACTATTTAAGCTTACTTTACCATATTTAACCCATAGCCAACCACTCTCAGACACAACTTTTGCCATCTGCTAATCTAGTCTGCTTATGTTATTTAGGTAGCCTATATTGCAAACATTAACTAGAACTCATTGGATGGCGCGCCATTGCAAATCCCAACGCTCTCGAAGAAATCTAATGGTATTTGACCTTTTGGCCCCGCCTCAAGGTCACCAGTTTGATCTGAGGGTAAAATTTTTCATTGTATCCTGGTCTGCTGATCATCCCCTTAAATTTGATATCCCACATGACCATGTTCAGAAAATGTAAGTTTTGACATCCCCAGCATCACCCCTGGGGCATGACCCAGGCGATCGAATGAAAATCTCATCTAAAATGTTTTGTATCTTTCATTTGTGAGAAGAGAAACAAAGTTTGGTTTGAAAATATTTGAAATTGACTAACCAGTTGAAATTTAATGATATATGATTTTTTTGCCCCTCCCCAGGGCCCCAAGGGGCAGGGACCAAAAAATCGTGCCGTTGCATGTGCCTGCATGTGAGTGACTCACACACCAAATTTGGCTGAATTTCGGAAAAAATAATTTTTTACCCCCCCCCCCTCTGTACCACCAGTCCAACCCCTGGGGCATGACCCAGGCCACTGAATGAAAATCCCGTCTGATATGTTTTATATCTTTCATTTGTGAGAAGAGTCCAGTGATTCATTCACAATTTTGGGCTTGTGGGTCCTGGGACTTGCTTTTTCCCATATCAATGAGTCCTAACTGCAAACTTATGAGTCCAGAACACTATTTTAATGACAAGTCTGCAATACTATTGCATCCTGGGACTCACTGAAATAAAAACTTTGCATCCCAGAGACAAAATTATCTGCAAAAGATGCAGGATGCGCAGCAAAATCACTGGAAGACACACAAAATTTGGTTTAAAAATATTTGAAATTGACTTAGTAATTGAAATTTAATGATATGTGACCTTTGGCCCTTCCCCAGGGGACGGGGACCAAAAAATTGTGCCGTTGCATGTGAGTAACTCACACAACAAATTTGGTTGAATTTTTGGAAAAAAAAATTTTTTTGACCCCCCAGCCCCCCTGTACTCCCTCAAGTCCCATCCCTGGGGCAAGACCCAGGTGATGGAATGAAAATCCTAACTGATATGTTTTTTATCTTTCATTTGTGAGAAGACACACAAAGTTGGTTTGAAATATTTGAAATTGACTTAGTAATTGAAATTTAATGATATTGACCTTTTGGCCCCTCCCCAGGGCCCCAGGGGGTGGGGCTAAAAAAAGGTGCTGTTGTGCGCCCCATTCAAGTGAGCAACTCAAACACCAAATTTGTTTGGATTTCGTCCAATGGTTTAGGAGATAGAGTGACAGACGGACAGATGGACGGACAGACAGACGGATGCGATTGCAATATCCCATCACTTTTTTAAAAAAGTGTGGACCCAGACTGCTCACAAGGGAGCAGACTGATCAGGGTTCATATTGTTTGTTCTCATGAAAAAATCTAGCCTGATGTGCACTTGAATATCTGCAGCAGATGTACTACAAAAATCTATCTGGAGTGTGAGTGTGGGATAGAAAAATCCGTCCCGAGGATCACTGTTTGGCATCACGAGGCTTGTCCAGTATCACATGGCTTACCGGTGATGACAAACAGTAATCACGAGGGACAAATTTTTCTATCCCATCCTCACACTAATAATGGATATTTTTTCTTTCTCACTATTGACTTTTTATTTTTAAGTAAGCTTCCAGAAGTCTTTGAATGCGCTGCGATGCAGTTTCACATGATGATGTCATTTTGATTAAACACTGACGTCACTTGACGACCATGTGTGTGAGACTGAGTTCCAATACAACCAATGAACAGTCCTCTCATGACAGCCTGGGTCAGATAGCATGGGATAAGATTTTATAACCCAGGGTAAAATATCAGATGTCCTTATCTGGTGTGGAAGAAAAAAGCTGACGCAAATTTACAGAACAAAAAGTATTGGCAGGATAAGGGTTAACTAGCACCAATCACAACTAAAGTCGTCTGCTTTTCTCATCTGCTGAAATGTTTAAGAAGCCTCTATGACAAACAGTGTGGACCCAGATAAGACTGCTCCTATAGGAGCAGTCTGTTCTGGGTCCACGCTGTTTGCTTCTATACTTAATTCGGCAGTAATGTTAGGTTATTATTTGCAGCAGACGACTTCAGCAGACGACATTTTCAGATGCATTTTTTTTTTCTTGGCGCTTTAAGAGTTAACCACATCATAATTCTGAGAAATTTTGGACATTCTGTTGCTCCTCACTGCGGAAACCAAGACAGAGATACAATGTGTACATGGACTATATTATACGTACATAAATGTGTTATATACTTATGTAACTAGGGGTGTTATTGATTGAACATGATTTAGTTGTTGTCCTCAGTTATGGACTCTAAAGATCCCAAATGATTCAAGTTTATAACTAGAGGACCTGACGGTCCTGAAGGGCTCACCTGATCTCCTTAATGTTAAAATAGGTCAAGATCAACTACAGCTTATAATGAAACATATTTTGTTTTATGGGGGTTGCGGTCATTTTGGTCAAGTGACCTAAAACAATCTAATGAATACTCCATCAAACAGCCCAGTGATTTCTGAGGAAAAGTTGTTTAGATAGGTATGTAACAGTCCAAATAAGTGGCCTTGAATAAAAGGTCACAGGTCAGCTTTGACATTTGGTACTTATATAAAACCCTTGTCCCTTTAGGTTAAACATTTCATGCAAATATTATGATCTCAGCCTAAACAGTTATAGAACAAGTAGCCCAATGGGCAAGGATCCCTCACCATGGAGCCAGCATAATGTTTGGAGACACCATAATTTATAAAGCTCAACTTGCTGTCTACGTCATCAATAATCATGCACTTCTTAAAAACCCAATTTTATGGGAAGCCAGACATGCACAGGGCCCGTGACAGGGGTGTAAAATTTCCAAATAAGTTACTCGCCCTTCATGTCCTCAATTTTTCTCCGAGATGCTGTAAATAAGAAAGTACTATACAAATTGTCAAAACTTTTGCTTGCCCTGCATAACATTATACTCGCAAATGCTAGAGTGCGAGTGAAATTTTACACCCCTGATGCAATACTTTTAAAAGAATGATCAAAATAAACAAGAGTATCTCGTACATTTTACAGGTAATGAATAGCTATAAATACTGCAGAACTAATTATTGATTTGAATCACAACTCAACGGTGGGACTGTTGTTGTTTATTCATTGTTCGTTGTTGGTCCCATTGGCTATAGGGTCTTATATGTTGAGTTCTTGGTTTAACCACGTGACAGTCATGGGAATTTGAAGTAGAGATGACAGCCAACACAGCAGAACTGGGATAAATGAAAGAATGTTTATTTGCTACCTAATTTCTACAAAGTTTTGGGGATAAGAAAAATATGACTAAACAACACTGTGTGAATAAATTGCGCAATAAAATCGGTGGAATCGTCATTTTCCAAATGATGAAGGCGAGCGAAAGTAGAGTGCTAAGAGTCCCGAAAAATTCCATGCGACGTCACAAGTTTATGTGTAGACATCACGAGACACAGAAAAACAACACAGCGTGATTATTGTGTAGCGTGAAAACACTGTAGTCATTCCACAACAGCAATTTGGGTCTCATCACCCACTCTGGTGTTATAGTAAAATTACCTTCACATAAAGGCTGACAAAATGAGAACTTTCCAAAATGATTGCTTCGAGATTGCATCGTCTAGTTAACAACCTCTGTGTTGTTTTGCCAAAACAGAGATAAAAACAGATTTTCAATGTATTTTTTTAAAGTTATATTTAAAAAATGTCAATTACGGTTTAGTCATAATTATACGGTTTCGTCATTGATTAATTGTCCATGATGACGAAACCGTAATAAGTTATTTCATTCCTCGTCATCAAACGTTAAAGTTTTCATATAATTTTAAAGCTAAAAGATCAGGGATTCAGTTTGGCGTCGGCAATCAGACATAGTCCGAAAATAGTTCCAGAAGTCCGAGAGTTTGCTGTCCAGTTTGGACAGTTTTTCTGAGACGATTTTCGGAAACGCACGCTGTACGGTTATGCACGGTGATGCAATAGTATTTTTGCTTTAAAAACGATCGCTGATTGGCCAAATTTATGTAAGCTTCTGACTGGTTCGCCTTATTTTACCCTGCAAATACTTATTCATTAGAGCGAACCAGTCATAGTGTTTTGTTACACCGCACCTGATTGGTCTATTGCATCCTTAGTTTTCTTCCCTTGACTTTATCTCGAAGCGGACAGCATGTTTGCATTTGCATTTACCGATAAAATGGCTAAAAAAAACTTAATTGCCACCAAGAAACAACAGGAACTGAAGTTTTTTTATGCACCAAGACAGTTTGCCCGCTTCATCATTACCTGAACAGTCATTTTCTGTGGCTAACGAGTCATGCAGCGGCCGCAAAAAGCAGCAAAAAACAGTACCCCACCCACTTCCACCGACAACGATCGACAAGCTCCACTCACCTCATGAAATAAAAAGCCAGACAATCAATCAGACCGCACTTACCATCCGAAATGGTAGCAAAACTACCCCTGGTTTTGATTTGAGAAGGGCAGATGGCAATTTCTGTTTATGGTGGTAAAAATTAGTGTTGAAAAAATGTCCAAACAAAATTGGGGCTGCTTGGACAAAATGTCCGAAGTGAATTTCAGTCCAGCTGAAACCCTGAAGATACAATGTAAATTTGATGAACAAAAATTAATCGGAACCCAAGCATTTTGGGCGTTTATCTGTGATTAAATGAAGAAATTGAACATGATGAGAAAGTTACCTTAACACCGGAATAAGTGACGAGACCCAAATTGCCGTAGTGGTATGACTACAGTGGAAAAAGCATAATCGGAGGACAGAATAGAATGTGTCTTGTAAACAAGAGACTAGCCAGTATTTTAAACACCAATGATGCGGCCCTTCCCAAAAAAGCATTACCTCTATATGCCATTTTTACTAAGGGTGTTATAATCTAATGTTTTTATCTATTAGTACGCTAGGGGATCGAACTTTAAGCTCCTGCAGTCCTGTGCATTGTGGAATTTAGTGCTAAGCGATTTGGGAAACTAGGCTATATAAATGTAAAATTTAAATAAGAAGCTCTTGTTCAGAATCTATAGACGTACAATACATACAAGAAGTGAATAAAACACATAAGAACACGAACAAAGGAAGGTTCATAGCCTTACACGGATCATTTTTTGGAACTTAGTTGCCAAAGCAAAACACCGGAAATGTTTAGAAAGAAACGGACCTAACAAACCTACATGAAAAAGAATGAACCGCAATCGATCGAGAACGTAGTGTGCAAGTCAAAACGTCCTCAAGCCAGAACGTCCTAATCCATATGAAAAAGAATACCGAATGTGGGAATGAATTTAACATTATCTAAAGATTTTTGCAACCGTTCATAATCTCATGGTTTAGGTGTGTTACTTGATTGTATCAATTTATGATTTCTGCCTCCTTACTTACTGTAGCTGCCAAGCTCACTTGTCCATGCAATACGCTTTGTACATCGAATTCACATCCCCAGAAATGGAGGACATACTTACCTGGCGACTGTATCGATAAACCGATAAGTAAGGCGGTCAGAAAACAATGGTCCGGTCTCGAGGGAAAACCAGCATACCACGCAAAAGGCGCAGACCAGCCTGCGCATCCGCGCGGTCTGATCAGTGCTTTTAATTTTTTGCTAAGACATAAGACATAAGACAAATTTTATTTAAAGTCAGAGAGTATAAACAGAGATAACATTAGCTATGTATAGCTATTTACCGACTAGTACAAGTTACTTGACGAGAAGATACATATAGGAGAAATATCACAGTATATAGCATTAGCACATTTAAATATGACACATCACAAAATTATTATTTACAATAGCCTAAAAATGAAAATGTTGCCTGCAACCTTAATACACTGAAAAGAAATTATATGTGTAAAAACACAATGGTGTTAAAATTGATACTATTACATCATAAAATGCGTATGAAATTAGATATTTATGGATCTTTGATGATTCTAAATAGATAAAAGGATAACTTATTAATAAGTTAAAAACATGTGTTTTGCGTGCTCAAAAGAACCGTCTCATTCAGCTGGTTCTTCTGAGCACCCACAACATATGTCTTTGCTGGAAAATAAGAAAATTTATCATAACAATTTTACAACTAAAACAAACTAACATGTAAAAAAACAACATTTCAACCAACAGAACAGAATGAACATGAACAGGACCCCCCGCTCCATGCATTAATTTGGTTTTTGAAGACACCAAAACTGCTTATATCACGAAGATGTTGAGGAAGAGAATTCCAGATTTTGGCTGCCGTGGAGCGAAAGGACCTAGAACCGTGTTTAACTGTTCTCACCTGTGGAACTTCAACTGTTTTCTGGTACCTAAAATTATAAGAATGATTTTTAACAGTTAACAAATCATTTAAGTAAGCAGGAGACAAATTATTCAAAATTTTAAAAGACTCCAAAGCTATTGTCCTCATACGTCTGACCTTCAGTGATGGGAGCTGAGACTTTATCAACAGTGACTCATAGCTGGAGCTATAGTCACTGTAGATAAATCTCAAGGCCCTTTCTTGAATTTTCTCTATTTTCTTGGTGTTTACTTCACCACAGAAGTGCCAGGTAAGAGGACAATAGTTAAAGTTGGACAGAATGAAAGAGTGATAAATGTTTAATTTTCCAAGTCTGCACAAGTGTTTGCCAATCCGTTTTAAAACATTTAACTGTTTTGGTACCTTTTTGCATATATTTGAGACCTGAACATTGAAATTTAGCTGAAAATCTATTGTCACTCCCAAAAGATTAACACTTTCTTCGCATTTAATAATGTTATTTTCAAGATTAAAAGTAATATCTTCAACTTTTGTTTTTTCACCTACTGCTATAGCCTGAAATTTTTCCGGATTGGCCTTCATCTTGTTATTTAGAAACCACCTTATCAGCAAAACACTATCCTCAGAAAGTTTACCAATGACATTCTCCAGACTATTGTCTGAGCATGATACAGTATTGTCATCTGCATAATTATACAAACTACAAGACTTAACAAAATGAAAAATGTCATTAATAAAAATATTAAAGAGAACATGCCCTAGTATGGATCCCTGAGGTACACCTTTGAGGATGGCTTCAAAATCACTTTTAATACTGCCTAATTTTACACACTGTTTTCTGTTTGTTAAATAACTTTTCATTAATTTTAGAGCATTTTCTGATAAACCTTAGTATTTATGTTTTAGAAGAAGCAGGTCATGAGGTAAACAATCAAACGCTTTTGAAAGATCCATGAGTATGGCCGCAACATATTTATTATCATCTAAAGCCTGCTTCCAGTCCTCGATTATCCTCAAAAGTGTACTCTGACATCCATAGCCAGGTCTAAAAGCCGACAAGTATGTATGAAATTTTGTTTCGAAAAAATTCATCAGTTGGGCATTTATCGCCCTTTCATATAGTTTGGATAAAATAGGTAAGATACTGACAGGAGGGTAATTCTCCTTATCTAGGGTACTGTTCTTTTTATGAAGGGGGCTGACCATTGCTTTTTTACATTCATCGGGGAACTCAGACACTTTTATAGTTTCGTTTATCAAAAATGTGATTGGTTGTAAAACAACAGGTTTAGCAAATTTAAGAATTTATGCTGACAAATCTAGACTTGCTACGAGCAAAATTTAAATTTTCTAGCTACTCTCTTAAGCTGAGGAGACTGGTTTGAGTCTCGCTTTTTGTTGGAAAACCACGAAGAGTTTTTGTCGCGTCAAGGTAAAATACCAGTACATGTACTATTGGTCTTTATCATACTGTAACAGGTAAAACACTTCTGTCTATAAATAAACCTGATTTTTTGTATCGGAAAACGTTATGCTTTACACGCTAGAGCAAAAGGTTAAGTTTTAGTGGTTCGATCACTCAATGAAATTGGGAGAGAAACCAAATTTTACAATCACCAGTTGTCGAAGATTTCACTTGTTAATTTCATGACTGATTTTTTTTTCTAAAATGGATTAAAACAAGGATATCACCAACTGATTCTGCACCCCGGATTCAAGAGCTGTCGCTACATTCAGCACACCATGGGGTAACATTAGACCAAAAAGATGTCACTGTCATTCTTCGTTGGCAAAACAGTAGATATCTTTACTGTATATATATACCAACATATGTTTGAGAGTCGTATGAGCGAAAGGAGCACCCTTCTTGTCTTGTCTTGTCTTGTGTAGAAATTCTGCCAATCCTGGCACACCTCCAGTCCGCTGGAGTACCGAATGGAATTTTATAATAAATTCTAAAATGGTATTCCACCACCCTATTTACACAGTATACGTCTCTATTTACAAGTTAAAAGTTTATAAAAGTTTGCAGATAAAAGTTTGTAGATAAAAGTTTATAAAAGTCCTGCTTCAATACTGAATAGATACTGAGTAATAACCCGCTTGTTATGTCATGGAAAACCTCACTGTGTTTAAGCATTAGTCTTTTTCTTTCTAGTTCTCTGGGGGACCAAGGCAAGTCTCTTATAGCGTTCACAATGCAGTTTATAACAAAGCCTTCTACTATGGAATTCTATAGCCTCTAGCATGTGATGGTTACATTTTGGGATGACTTGATATAAAGCACTACAGTCTAATACTATCTGGAGCAAGTCACTAGTAGTTCTAACAAGCTGAGCTTCATGCAGGGTGGTTAATGATTCTTTAATAATGTCTAATATGGGTTGTCTAACACTATGCAAAGCAGTACAACTTAACAAGAAATGTTCCATAGTTTCATCTTCAGTATTGCACAACAGACATGTGGATTTTATCTGATTCTGGTTGAACGCTGCTCGATTAGTCTGTAGTATATACATGCCGGTCACCAGCTTCAACTTGATGGCTATTCGCGGGATCTCACGAGCATTGCCAATTGTTTGCAGTACTGGATGTCTTTTACCATATTTATAATCAGCAACTTGTAAGTAATGCAGACTTGAGTACAATAGTGCGTTACTCCGGATTCTATCTGACCAGTAGCCGTTGACCTGCTTGTTGACAGTACGCTTCCACGTTTCCTTTCCAGGAGGGTCTTGTAGCAATTCCAGTGGATGCATCAGTTCATATTTAAAACATATCTCTCTGATAGCCACAAACCAGCTGTTGCTCTTATGCCCTTTAATGCTCAATTGCCTATATGCTACTTGTTTCTCTATCGATTCAGGGGCTAGTCGAGTGATGTTACCAAACAATACTAGAGCTCTTTTATGTATAGTTGCCTCAATCGGAACTGTCCCGGATAAGATATAAACCGCTGGGTCAGCTGTTGTTACTGGTATAGAGAGAAGTAGCTTCAAGTACTTCTTGTAAAACTTTTCAAGAGAATCTAGATGTTTTCCTCTTGGGAGCACCACTTCCATTCCATAGACCAGAATAGGAAGAATGTATGTTTGTAACAGATGTATTGTTGTCTCAGGATCCTGCCCATTGTTACCATGGCAGCCAGACGGCATAAGACTATATAGGGTTCTTCTGGCTTTCTTGATATTCTCGTTCACAGCCGATGACTCTGTGTTTGCAGATCTTAGCACACCTACATGCATACTTTCTGTCACCACTGGCATGGGTTCACCGTTGAGAGTCCATACGTAGTCTTCACCGTCACTATCTGGATCAATTTTCACTACAACACTCTTCACAAGCTGGAATTCAAACCTTTCCATAGAACCATAGTCAGCTGATGTATTTATCAGCGCCTGTAATGGATCAGGCTTAGAACTAGCATTAGTGACATCATCCGCACAGGCTGGCGCAGCACATTTAACTTCTCCAATCGTGACTCCCTGGAAAATATCATCCAGTCTGTCGAGGAGCGGGTTCCCATAGACCTTGTAAAGATCAGTGCTCATGATACCTCCCTGGCGAACACCCTGCCCTATGTCGAAAACATCCGATAGCTGTCCTTCCCACTTGATAACAGTTCTGGCGTTAGAATGGAGGCTGCTAATCATATTTCAGAGAGAACCTTCAATTCCTATATGGTATATTTTCCTCAATAAGCTGGTATGACTGACAACATCAAACGCAGACTTCGCGTCAAGGAAGGCTATATATGTAGGCACCTTGGCATCTTTATTATTTCGGATATATTCTTCCAGAATGAGTGAGTAGTTCATCGGAGAGGAACCTTCTGTAAAACCACGCTGCAACGGATTCTGGCTTCCCAAAATAAAGGGCTTTATTCTCTTTCTTAAGACTGACTCCAAAATCTTAGATATGGTTGGGGTGATTGTTATACAAGGATAGTTCTTGGCATCCAGATTTGATCCCTTCCTCTTGAATACTGGCGTCAGGACTCCAAGTTTCATGCAATCTGGGACACAGCCCATTCTGAACATTGTGTTAAATAAACTGACCAACATGGGTGATATAAGTTCAGCACAATGTATAAAATGCTCTGCCTGTATGTCAGAAATATCTCCAGACTTCCCTGTATTTAACGATTTGATTGCTTTCATCACTTCTTCTCCGGTAACCGCGATAAAGTCATTATTACTCTGGCATATGTCAACTATTTCGTTGAACTCAAGTTCTACCAATCTCTTGTATTCGCTGTCATACGAAGGACTGTCCTTTGGGGTCGCAAGCTGCCTGAAGTGCTGGTGCCATCCAGATAGAATTTCGCCCTCTGTTCTAAATGTTTTGTCTCCTACATGCAGTTCATTAACACAGTTGACAAATTTTCCCCTTTGCTTATTTATGAGTTTATGAAACAATTTTGAGTTATGTGTTCTTGATTCAAAAATTCCTGTCTAATCTGCACTTGTTTATTATTATATTCATACCGTATGGCCTGATGAAGAGCTATAGTTGTGAGCTTTTTGTTAAGGACCATCTGATCAGTACCATTCTTTGGCCTCCCTGCTTGCTTCCACTCATAAAAGGCTCTTTTTTTCTCCTCAACTGCTTTCTGTATGTCTGGAGTCCAAACTTTTAACTGAGACGTCCTTTTTCTGTGCTTTTTCCTCTTCGGGGCCGCCTTTATCGCAGCTTCATTCAAGATATTGTTGACCTTCCTGACAGTCATGTCAAAACCATATAGATTATCAACATCAGTGTTTATGCTGGGGATGGACTCCTCGATAGCAGCTGTATAAACTTCAGTGTCAACCTTTGCCCACTGGACCCTTGGTTTTACTTGTTTATGTATGTTAGTACTAGTAGCCTTATCCAATGAAAAGTTGATAATGCAGCAAACTGGTAAATGGTCAGAGACATTAACCTTAAGATCTTCCAGCGTGTGTAATGTCTTAACGTTTTCACCAAATGTTTTTGGATAAAAAATGTAGTCCAAAGTTGAAACTGTTGCTCCAGCGGGGGCAATATATGTCTTATGTGTTTGTGTGGTTACCAGGTCATTTTCAAGTAGAAAATCTTTCATATTCTGCTTCCTTCTAGATTGAGCTTCTAAGTATATACCCTCATTCCAATCTCCACCAATAAAAATTATATGTGTAGACATGTACTTTTGAATTATTTCATTCAATTGATCTAAACATTCATGAAAATCTTCCAAATTCTCACTGAGTCCCCGACAGGGCATATACACAGATATCAATAATAACAGACTATTTCCTTTCACTTCAACACATTGTATCCTGTTGCCTCCATCATGACAGGTGCGTATGCGATGGTCAATCTGTTTCTTCCAGAGAATACCTACACCCCCATAACCTCTTGGCATCTGTATTGGTAATATTGGATCATCCGTATAAACAGCTTTACCAGTTCCATTATATATTTCACTAATTTCATTCAGTTTGTGTAATTTACAGTTAAATAGCCAGTGTACCTGAATAAGAAAAATATCTGCATATGGTGATAATTCCTCAATGGCAAGATCTGCAGTATTTATATTTTTGCAATTAAAAGAAACTAGTTTGAGTTCTCCTGCTATCTGATTATCTGTGTTGGCGGAGCCTGGCACAAAAAAGGTGATGTAGGATTATTCACTACTGCTTTTGGTACACCATGCACCATGAAAGTATGACACAGCATTAAATGCACTTGAAGGAGTTTGCTGTCCTACCATGTAATTAGGAGGTTGAAGCTGGCTGACACTCAGTCGTTTAATGTCACTGTGAACTTGCGTATTATTACTTCTCAAATTCTGAATCGGTTGCTCTGGACGGTTGTTTCCATTATGTTCTGTATGTACACCTCCATCTGTTTGTTGTATGTTATAGTTTGAGCTCATAGGGTGTGAAATATTGACAGGTTCTACAGGGTTTTGACTACTGAATTCATGATGATCTCTACTATTAGGCACAACATGAGGTGTCCTAGGGCCTGGAACTCGTGCAGCATACATATTGTTATGTCCCTCTCCTAAATTATATGCAACATTATTACTTGTAGGCTTTATTTCGGTACACTGACGCTCTAACATGGTTATTTGTTCTGAGACTCTATTTAATATAAAACTTGTGACCTGGTCACGCACATCTGCTACTAGCTTATCTGTATTATCATTGTTCAGGGACTGAAAAGTTTCACCATGCAATCTCGACTTTGAATGATTATTAAAGTTCTGCTTGATATTCACATCTGCACTTTGTCCTTTTGAATGTAGATAGTGGTTTTGATCTTGATTAATACTTGCACTAGCGCTAGCCACCATACCATCATGCTCAAGTATACTAATCCTTCTCTGTAATGTTCTAACAGTATGCTGCAGTTCATTGTTACGCGCCTCCACCTTATTTATATAACCCTCTAACCTTCTATTTTCCTTGTTTTGTTCTAAAAGTCTAGATTCCCTCAATTTTAAATCATCTTCCCATTTTCTAAGCTTATTTTCTAATTGTCTCAGTTCCCGTTGCTTCATAGGAATACAATCACTAGGTGCTCCTTTTGTGACATCTTTATTATGCTTGATTATGCTACTGTCCTTATTCCTGTTTGAGTTATCTCCCTTATTTATTTTCATACACTGTGAGTTCGACGTTTTTAGCCCTATCCCATCAACATTTTTATTTACATTTTCGTCCAAAACCATTGCGTTCTCCAAATTAATGTCATTATTTTTGTTCTGCACAACAGCCAATACATTGATCAGTTCCATCACATGTTGTAGCACACCCTGCATGGCAGGAGTTATTACACTTTGAACAAGTAGTCTCAGTATCATATATCCTATCATCACAGACACAACATAAAGTCCCGATCTCTTCCTCCAATATACCTGAAGCCTCCGTCAAAACATTATTAGAGGGATTATCATGTACCAGCGATGGAATAGTAAGTGTTTTGACAGTCTTCATTGATTGATCAGATTTTAATTCTGTAGAATGCACAGGTTGCTTCACTATTGTATTTTCTGCTCGACAACGTTTACAGCTATAAATAAACCCAGGATCCTTTTCTAAGCGTTTAATTTCATCTTCACTCAATTTATCACAGCGATAATGTATCCAATGATTTCCGGCTTCACATACAGCACCGCGTTTCAAACAGTTCTTGGAACATCCCGGACATTTGGGATCTGGAGTTGGCTTTACATTAACGTTATTTGAGACTATTTGCAAATCAGATTCACTTTGCACATCTTTATTAACATCACTTGTGAGTTGTGTTTCTGAAGAGTCCAGTTCATTTGATTTTTTATCAGTATGCACCACAATATTCTGCCTCCGGGATAAGATAGCTTGTAGTTGAGTTTCAAGAATAATGTTCAGTTGACTAAGACTACGAAGTTGTCCGGTTCTAATAGGAGTACACATTATCTCGTGCAAAGTTGGTAAGTGGCAGTTCATGAAACTATCTATATCCTTACCATTCAGAAGTAAACGATTATTTGTCGGGTAAAGTTTCAGTGTATACCCCACAGTGAAGCCAATTTCAATTTTCCTTTTTATTTTATAAGTGGTTTGTACAATAGAGACTCCATCTTTATCATCAGTATCATTTATTTCACAAAATCCCTGATCCTCAAGAAAACTAGTATAAAATACTCGGCATGCTGCCCTGAACAGTTCAAATGTAGCTGTATCCATTGACCCCGTTATCCCTCCACCTGTTAGTTCATACTCCACCTTCACCTCTTTACAAGCGTTAATTTTGTTACGTAAAGCTCTATTTACATTCAGTGTATAATCTCTAGTACACAACACATGGGTTATATTCATTTACTGGGGTTTATGTACATTGGGAAGGCCTAAGATATTTGTGTCCTCCAGTTGTTTACCTTCGCTCATGGGCGCAGCCATCTTGAATGTGCTACGGAGTTTTCCGGAAATTACCGAAGATAAAATTTAATAAAATTGCAATTTTAATTTTTTTTATGACATTCAATGTTAAAATAGTATACTAAAACACTCAGCTCCAACAGTTATGCTGATAAAACTTTCATATGATGCTTGATATAAGAGATTTTCCAAGTAACAACAAGCGGATTGGGGCTCTCTTCCCGCCCTTCGTGCACAAATTTTCAGTCAATAAAATCAGTAAAATTTCGCTAAAACCATAAATCTGACGGCTTTTAATATCCTTTGTGCACTAAATAATTCATTGCTGTCATCACTAGCTACGTAAAACTCTGGGTTGAACACAATAAAACGATAAAATTAAAATTTCATTTCTCCCTTCACAGAAACACTGCCACCATCGTCGACCGCCACCACATTCATTCTCATCAGACGTATCTATTGATGAGATAGTAGGGGCCTGATCCCTGATTTTTTTCTTAACAAAACATATATGTACAACAGGATCCAGGCTGTCAGAGTATTGTTTAAGGGTGCTCATGTATGTATGTACGGTATGTTTTGGCTGGATACCCTTCTGTAACAGGAGTATAGAAAAAAAGGAACAAGACGAAAAAAAAAAAAAAAGATTCATTTTTGGAGCAAAATCATCCCAAGATTTGTTTGATGAAGCATTGTTCAAAATTTTTGGAGATATTCCATACTTTTTGAACCAGAGAGATGACATCCTGATTGGAGGGCCCACCTAAGCAGATCATAATAGAACATTAGAGACTATCCTTCAACGTGCAAATGACTATGGTACCACACTTTTAATAGAGAGAAATGCCAATTAGGAGTGCAAGAATTATAATCTTATGAATACCGATTCACAAGCGAGGCACTGAAACCTACGCATGAGAAATGCTGTGCTGTGAAAGAATGCAGCTCTACAAATTCAAGAAGTAAGAAGTTTTCTTGGTATGATTGGGTACCTATCCAAATTTATTCCTCGATATGGGGTGTTAACGGTGCCATTTAGGAGATTGACCAGAAAAGATGTACCATTTTCATGAACAAGGCTATCGGTATCATAAACTTAGCAAAACATTTTCAAAATTTTATAGACGATACTATGATTTTATTTCTAAATTCCAAGTTGGACTTAAATCTCTCTTGCAAAAAGGACTTTAGGAACCTGATTTCTATGGTTACTTGGTGTATAAATTGAAGAAGATTGTTGGCTCTTATAATTTTTCAGTGCAGTTCATTGAAATAATTTCCCATTATAAAAAGATTGGCTATAATATTAATGTATTGCAACAGACTGCATGCTTGGTGGTCAACCCAATCATGGTCGACAACTTTGCTTTCCTCTTTAATTGCACGCCGGTGGGTCGGACTTCAGACTCTATGATGGTTCCGACTTAAAGACTTATCTATTGATGAGATAGTAGGGGCCTGATCCCTTGGCTGTTTGTCGGGTCCACCGGGGTTTACCTGTTGGATGTCTTGCTCCGGTATTCTGTTTTATTTACTGTTGAGTCCTTATCTTTGCTTTATCTCCTTGTTATATCTTGATTTATATGTTTTAGGAGATGATGCATTGATAAGTAAGGGGTCTTTCATGCAAACCAAATATCTATGTGTCTTGATCTACATCTGAATAAAGGGTGAGGTTGGCGCCGTTAAACCGGTTTAAGCCCTCCTGAAATATATTTACTGACAGTTCCAAGGCGGTACTTCTTTTATGGATCTTTTATGTGTTTGCTATGTCCTTGTGCGCGTCTGTTTATATGTGCTTTGTGGTCACCTGCTGGGAAAGGGCTGACCTCTTGGCTCTCGTTTGTGGTGTCTAACTGTGAGTTTGTCACTTTCCCATTGGTATCCTGGGTCAGGTGTGGTACTTGATTGTATCGATTCCTGACCTTTGCACAAGCAAGCATTACAAGTGAAGATACAATGGCATTTTTTGATCCACGGAAACCAATTGTTGTTCGAACAGAAGCATGTTTTCATGAAGGACTATCAGCTGGATTGTTCCAAAGATCAGGGAAAGGGTTACAGCCTGTACATTACAAAAGTCGATTGATGACCTCTGCAGAAAAGAGGTATAGTCAAACAGAGAAAGATGCGTTAGCTGTGAAATGGGCAAAAACTAGATTCTGGATATACTTGCTAGGAGCGCCCAAGTTCGAGATTGTTACATTGCATAAACCGCTGTTTTCTATGTTCAGCAAAGCAGGTTCAAAGTTTCCACCAAGAATGTAGAAATGGATTATGGAAATGCAGGACGTCGATTATGAAATTTGTAAATGGACCTGGAAAAGAGGTTGCAGATACAATGGATTACTTATCATGGCACCCGGTTCCGGAAACTGAAAGAGATGATACAAAACAAACAATCAATGCCATAATCAGCAATGAACACAGAGTAGTGGTGAAGGGTATAAAAGAGGCTATTGCAAGTGATTTTGTTCTTCAGGATGTCATGAAAATAATGACAGAAGATGACTCGGAGAGACAAAGGACAGACCAGATCAAACCATATTATTTGGTAAAGCATGAGCTTTATCAAACAAAAGGATTACTTCTTTGATGCAGACAAATATTTATTCCAGAGAAGTTACAGAAGCAATTCATCATATATAGCTGCTCATAGCTTAGGTCATTTTGGCACGACAAGAACTAAACAGATGCTTCGGGCAAAATATTGGTTCCCTCAGCTTAACAGTTTGGCTGAAGACTATATATCCAGATGCTACCAGTGCCAGATAGCTACTGTTGAACACAGATAGGAGCTTGTCAAACCATCCACAATACCAGACACAGCTTTGGTCACAGTCTCTATTGACTTTGGAGGGCCACTATAATATAGTGGTGATTGACAAAATGTTGAGCAGACAACATCAACGTCATGCAAGGTGACATGTGATAGACTAAGAAAAATATTTCAACACACAGAATACCAAAGAAAATAGAATCTGACAATGGACCTCCATTCAGTTCGACATATTTGAAGGATTGTACTGAAGAAATGGGATTTGAGCACCATAGAGTAACTCCAGAACACCCAAGAGCTAATGGAGAAGCTGAAAGTTTCATGAGGTACTAAGAAAAACTGAGCAGATAGCACACAGCGATGGAACCTCAAGCAGCTCTGCCATACAATATATGCTTATGGGGTACCGATCTACGCCACATCCAGCTGCAGGATATTTACCATTTGAGGCCTTCATGAGAAGAAATGTAAGGACAAAGCTAGACAATGAAGCAAAGATTATAACAGAATGGAAAAGGAAATAACTTTTCGGGACAAACAATACAAAATGAAATGGGATAAATAGCATAGACACCCAAAATGTGAAGGACATCAATACGAGTTAGGCGACACAGTTCTTCTTAAGAAAAGAAAGTAATATTGGGTCCGAGAAATAAGGGAGAAATGTTATGCTGCGATATTTATAGACATTCTATTTATAGTACATTACGTCACCCCCACGTTACGTTGCTAACATCATTATTAATAATATACATGTCTAGTGTAATGATTGGGTTAACTCTACAATCATGCTACTTCTTTATTACCAAGCTACAGGGTGGGTAGTCACGTGGTTTTTGCTTGGATACACTGTACGGATGTTGAAAGAAAGTAAGCCATAGGGGAGCCAAAACAGGAGAAAAGGGACTCCATCAACATGATTCATACTTTAAAAAATGCATACTGCACATGAACCGCATGTGAACTAATACTCGTTTTTAAAAAGAAAATGCTATCAACACGTATTCAGATAACTCAAGAATCTATTCTGTTGATCAGCATTAAAATTACAAGGTAGATTGTTACATAGTTTTAACATGTCTTATATTTTTCGAAAGGGAATTTTGCATATGCACAGGCTGTTAAAGATTAATAAATTAGTTGGAACCTTATGGACATTATATATGACAGATGAACTCTGCATGGTCAAACATGTGTACTGGACAGTACAAATGAAAACGCCCTTTTGTTTTAAAGCATTTAAACTCTTTTAATTGCGGAAAATAGGGGAGGAATCCTTTTCTCTGTTTGTAAGAAAGTTTCAAATCGAATAATAGTTCTTTATGGTTGATATTAAATCAACGTTAAATCAACGGCATCTTGATCTTGGCCAAAATTTTCAGGTACATGTAGGGTTATGCGATTTAAGGGCCTGTTCTTTCTATTAAAACCTTTATGACAGGGTAAATTAATGAGGGGAGGATATTATTTGCTGTTCCTCTAATTATATGACAGTACAACACGAAAATGCATGGTCAAAACATGTATGCTGGACAGTACAAATGAAAACGCCCTTTCGTTTTAAAGCATTCAAACTCTTTTGATTACGGAAAACAGGGGAGGAATCCTTTTCTCTGTTTGTAAGAAAGTTTCAAATCGAATAATAGCTCTTTATGGTTGATATTTAATCAACGGCATGTGGGACAGGGCCAATATTTTCATTTACATGTAGGGGTATGCGATTCAAGAGTCTGTTCTCTCTGGTAAGTTCATTATGACAAGGTAATTAATATTGCAGGGAATAGCATTTGCTGTTAAAATAAAGGATTCCAAAAATGTCCCTTCCATAGCACCTTATTAGGAAAGCCATATTATGAAAAGTAAAGGTTCTATTCTTGGCGCGCATGTCACATAGGCGATGTATGGTCAGACGAAATATTTTTGTGTTAACTAAGATTCCCTAGGTTGCTGCAGAGGGCTTATCAGGACATTAGCTAAGTAGGGTATGAACTTTTGTTTTTCGCCTTGCATGCTAGGGACAAAAATAAATGGCCTGATGTATGATGAATTACACTGATATGGATTACCTAAGATTTTCTGACAAGTTAGGGTATAAATACTAGAAAGGTTACTAGTAGCGGCAGACTCTGAATAAGCCTTGTAACGATAGAGTATAAACATACAAGAACCTGGTTGTTTCGAATGTATCTTCACAAATAAAATCACGACATTTTATTTGACTGATTCTTAGTGAATTGTGTTTCAATGTCCAAATACACTGTACGGATATTCTGATCGAATGTAAGTAGATTTCTCTGTGTTTTCTCATCTATACCCAGAAGGTTAAACACCATTTTCCAGCCCACATTTTTCCCGATCAAATGCAACCAGAACATCTTCTTTAAGCTTCTTACTTTGAGTACAAACTCTGTCATAAAGAAAATAATTGTCGTCGGTACAGTTTATTTCTGTAATTCAGGCTCGATCTTTGCCACTAGAAATGTTGTGACAGAGTCTGTTCTCAAAGTAAGAAGCTTTATAAGGATATTCTGGTATCGTTAGATCTGAAAAAATGTGGGCTGGAAAATGATGTATACCTTTCAAGGTAAAGATGACAAAACACAGAGAAATCTTTACTTACTTTCACTTAAAATATCATTGTGGAATCGAAATCAGCCATTTTTCCGTACAGTGTATCCAAGCAAAAACCACATGACTACCCACCCTGCAGCTAGCAATCTATATGGGATCCATATGAGACCTATATGAGCACCAATATAGGACCCATATGGGGAGTACAACTGGGCTCCACATGGGTCCCATATGGGCTGGCCCATGTAAATACACTATGATAAAATAAAATAAATAGGAAAAGCAGGGGCGGATCCAGGAATTCTTGATAGGGGTTCAAAGTTATATCTGTATCTGTATCTGTTCGTTAAGAGACGGCAGTCACACTTGATTATTATGTCTCTGTGGTGGTAGAAAAGAGAAAGAGGGAAATTAAGGAAGGGCAGAAATCAGGTGATAGAAAGGCAGAAAAAGTTTAGAAGTTTCTGATTTTTTGGAGTCTTCATTGGGTAAAAAGACCAATCAGGCTACAGTTACTGCCACTGGGTATGGTCGCCCAACTGGCACAGCTCTAAGAACCCTCTGACCCTACTTGTAGACTGCCCCCTACGCTGGCTTAAAATGTAAGATTGGAGAGCTCCTGCTTGAAGCATGCCACAGTGGCCTGCAAATAATTCCAAACTGCGATAGTTAGAGGGAAGAAACTGTGCTTGTAGGCATCTGACTTTGATAATATCTGTCTGAGTTTCTACGTGTGATTGGCTCTTGTCCGAGTACTGGCAGGCGTGAAATAAACTGAGACTGGTATATCCACTAGATCTGGGATAACTTTAAAGACTAAGATCAGTTATATTTTCACTCTCCTTGATTCTAGTGATTCCCAATCCAGATCTTGCAGCATGTCTGTTACACTACTTGTGTTGTGGTTGGTAGCATACCTTGTTGGCTTTCTTGGCAGTTCTGTCTATGTGGCTGTTCCATGATAAATTATTGGAATAGCTCACTCCTAGGTATTTGACAGCTTCCAGGTCCTGGCCTTTGAGACATTCAGCGGATTTCTTGCCCTTGTAACTTGGAGGATGTTACACATGTTCGGGGAATAACATACCCCGCTTCCGTTCCCAGTCTGTGAGTTTGAAGAGGTCATTCTAGAGTGCTTGACAGTCTTGGAGAGTTTTCACATTCCTGTAAACTACGCAGTCGTCAGCAAACAGTCTTGTCTTGGATTCTACACAGGCTGGTAATTCATTTATAAATAGTAGAAAGCGCAATGTGCCTAGCACTGTGTCTTGAGGCACTCCGTTAATGACAGGTACTCTATCTGAAGTTGCTCCATCTATTATCACTTGCTGGTTCTTTTATGATAGAAATGGCTGTATCCACTTGAAGCCTAGACTGAAGGTTGTGCCTTGGGTTCCATTATGGCGGAGCTTGGTCAGCAGGCGTTGATGTGGAACATGATCAAAAGCTTTTGAGAAATCTAGGATGATCATATCTGTTTGTTTGTTCTTGTCAAGGCTTTCAGCAATTTCGTGGCATAATGTTACTAGCTGTGTCTCACAGCTTCGTCGGCTCTAAAACCATGTTGACAATCTATCAGAACCTTGTGATTCTCTAGATGCTTTAATGTGTTGCTGACGATGATGTGTTCTTGAAGTTTACAGCACAAGCTTGTGTGAGAATAGGAGCCAATTCTTCTGCCAAGTCTTTTAAGTTACGCGCAGGGATCATGTCTGGACTGGATGCTTTGCCGGATTGATTTTCTCGAATAGCTTCAGAACTCCCTCTCTGCTGATCTCTATGTCTGGCATAGGTGGATATGGCTGTCCTTCAGGCTGTGGAATGTTTGCCTCATCTTCCCGGGTAAATGTAGATTAGCCTTCATGCTTCTATAGTGGTTGCCGTCCTTGTGTTTCTTTGTAGCTTTATGCTTCTAATAAAGCTTGTTCCTCTTCCTGTGTAGGGCTCTGATAGTTTTGGTGATCCATGGTTTGGGGTTCTTTTTCCCCCAGAGTGTCTTAGTGAAAATGTATTTTTCCATCAGTCGATGAATGGTAGATTTAAATTCTAACAACAGTGTATTAATATCCAGGGAGTTGGCCTTTTCAAGAAAAGACTGTGTCAGGTCCTTTAGCTCCTGCTTAAAACCATCATAGTCAGCTTTCTGCAACTTGAAGATGCGGCTTGGGCATGTTGGTTTCTCTTCTTTCCTTCTGTCTTCCATTACGTCTTAACCCTGGTGGGGACATCAGATGGGTATTCCGGAATACCAAGTGCTGAGGGGGTTAGTTGAAAAAAAGTGATAGAAAAGGTGGTGAGATGAGTTTGTACAGTGCAAGAGGAGTGTAAGTATAGATAAAGATAAAACCAGGAATTGGTATTTAGGGGGACACATGGATCACCGGGCAGACAGCACTGCCAAACTGTGCAAGGGTGGGAAAGGTTGGTATGTTGGCTGGGAGGCATACAATGGATGATAAAACTGGGAAAGAATGTGAACTTGTAATAGTCTTTGAGAGTCTGGATCTGTCTTTATGCCAATGAGTGGATGTACCTTGGTGCATTGGTGTTTCAAACAAGGTAAAGTGATGCAGGGATAGCTACAAGCTCCGTTTGCGTAAGTTAAGGAAAGTTGTATATGATATATAGTCAATAACATAAAGGTTGTATCATTTATTTTTATTTTTTGTTAACATATATTTTTATCAGTACTCTACTTATATCTTTCTATGACAAGCAGACGACATCGGTATGATACCATGAAAATAGTACAGCTAACTAAAGTAAGAAGGAGGAGAATTGGGCCAAGAACTGAGTCTTGTGAGACGCCAGAGGAGACTGAGATTTAAGTTGAATTTATTCCATTAATTACAACTGCCTATTTGCGATTGTCCAAAAAAGTATTTTATCAATTTAAGAGTGTCTCCTCTGTTGCCATATTGTTGTTGTTGTTGTTGTTTCATATGTTCTCCCCGTCTCTGCACACCTCCAGTTGGAGTAGTTTTCAGGTCTAAAATGGTGGAGTTTTAGGAGGAGTTTTTCATAGGCAACTTTATCAAAGGCTTTATCAAAGTCCAAAAGAATTCGATAAGTTTGTTTGCCCATCTGCATGTTTTAGATAGTTCACCAAATAACATTAAGTTGCGTCTAGCAGGATCTCTTTTCTCGGAGGCCATGCTGCATTTCAAAAAAATATGTCCAGTTGCTCATAGGCTAGACTCCACGAAGACATATAAAGGGGGTTTCGATTTTGGTAATTGTACCTGATTATCTATCTATCTATCTATCTATCTATCTATCTATCTATCTATCTATCTATCTATCTATCTATCTATCTATCTATCTATCTATCTATCTATCTATCTATCTATCTATCTATCTATCTATCTATCTATCTATCTATCTATCTATCTATCTAGCTATCTTTCTATCTATCTATCTATCTATCTATCTATCTATCTATCTATCTATCTATCTATCTATCTATCTATCTATCTATCTATCTATCTATCTATCTATCTATCTATCTATCTATCTATCTATCTACCTATCTATCTATCTCTTGTTACTGGCTCGATCAAATATTTTATCCTTATTTTTCTGGAATTTCCCCGTGAAAATGGAATAATTTTGTCTCAAAGGGGGTTCAAGCGAACCACATGAATCACCTCTGTATTCGCCACATTACAAGCTAGCCATGCATTATAAACAAGTAAATAAGTTTGTATCATTTCTTTTTCTTTATAGGGCTGTTATGTGGGAGCCATATGAGACCCATCTGGGCAACCTGCATATGGGATAACCCATATGTGACCCATGCGGAGCCCGGTCACACTCCCAATAAGGGTCCCATGTATGGGAATGTCCATTTTGGACCCATACAATGCATGTTTGCTGGGTTGTTTTTAACTTATTAGACACAACAGTGAGGACGTTTTGACATTAGGACGTTTTGACTCATATTTACATACGGTCAATTATTTGCCGATTCTGTTCAATTTCTTTACTTCCTGTTGAGGAAAAACAACTTTTTTCAGCATATGATTAAAGAAGAATGGCCTGCTCTTTTTCTGACGAAATTGTCAGCAAAACCACAAGTGAATTCGAAAAATGGCAAGAGAAGAATACATCTGATATAATAGTCTTAGTAGAGGTACTGTCATTAGCAATATATTGTGTATTTATCGATGGTGTCGTTTGGGCTAAAAATTCCACTTTCAATTTTGACATTTATGAAAATCAGTTGCCTTATTTTTCTGGTTATATTAAGAAAGATGTAATGTTACTATTCTACTCTATATTTTCTAATGAGTTTGGTGGTAAAGTGTAAGACATCCTCAACCTGGCATAATGTTCAAAGTAAGAAAAATCTACCTATTATGCTGGTTGTCCCAGTTTTCGTGGTATCACAGGAGCTTGAAGTTCAGTGCTTATATCACCTATATCACAGGAGCTTGAAGTTCGATCCTTAAATCACCCCTATAGCCTCAAAACCAAAAGTTCACAATGTCATTACGTAGTAATGACCAGGAGTGAAACTAAATTTCAGGCACCTTTGAATCGCCGTTACCAGGAGGTTTTGGCGTAAAACTGAACAGCTATCCATTAAAACTATGTCAACAGGTCATGCGAGGCATGGATAACTTTTTCTGACATATCACTGAGTCAAAATAATGAGCGTTTAAAAAATAGGAAAAAATAACGGTAGCCATTCCGGCTCCAGTATCCGGTTTGACGCAGTGAATCCGAGCCTTCGTAACACTTAGAGAAAATACATTTCAAAACTTACAAACTCTTCAACCAAAAAATGAAACGATCAGTTAATTGTGTTCAGAATATTAAATAAATCAAACCCATACACTTACTTATCACGAAAAGTTCTGTTATTCATAAACTTTGCGGAAATTCAAAACTGAAACCGTTGTTTTTTCAAAGATCGTGTGACGTTGACGTCGCGCACGATTTGTCGTACAAAGCGTAATGTCAAGTTATAATGTCTTGGGGCTTATTCCGTAGATGAAAACGTCATTGTCGCATTGTTTATGCCCTAACAAATAGGTTTCCTGGTACTATATCGACCAGCGCTTCCGTTAGGCGGACGTACGCCGTATATTACATCCAAAAATCAGCTGCGTACGCCGAAATTACACATCAGAGACGTACCGCGGACTTCTGAAAATTCCTTAGTACGGCCGAAAATGGATATCGAGACGTCCTGTCAGCAGAAAAAACCCGCCCACATTTACCAGATTACGTGATTTATGTCCCGCCTTCGTGTTGGAAACTCATTTATTTTGTTTATTGACCACGCTAGGACGTCCCACTTGACTGATTTCGAGAGTTTTATTGACAGCCACGTGTCACGTGTAGGCTTCAGTCGGAAGCGTAATTATAAAAGCGTGTCATCCAACAGGTGTGAAATTTTACATCGGCACATCTTGACAACGGCCTTAGAAACCATTCGCGCGAGACGGACGTCCAGTCCCTGAGCAATAAAGTGAAACGGCCAATCCGTTTTGTTTGAAGTGCCGACGTGACACTTTGCACGCTTGTGAAATTACTTTTATAAACTCTACACGTCTGCGTCATAATTAATTGTGTAGATCCTACGCATGCGATAATTTAGTACTTGAACGCTCCTTCTACACAGGCACTACACCAACGAACATACAACATATTAAAAACGAATATTGTTTTGTTGCAATTTTTACGCTGTACAAGTACAAGCTTATAAAAAATAATTGTTACACAAAATAAGTACAAGCTTTACCCGACCCTACCCTAACCTACCCTACCTTACCCTACCCTACCCTACCCTACCTTACCCTACCTAACCCTACCCTACCCTACCCTACCCTACCTATCTATGCATTGTAAGGAACAAAGAATGATCTCATTCTGTATAAGTACAAGCTTATAAAAAATAATTGTTACACAAATAAATACTAGCTTTTAAAATAAAAATTGCTGCACAAACACCCTCCCAAACAAATCTATCTATCTACCCTTCCCTTACCTACCCTACCCTACCCTACCCTACCCTACCCTACCTTACCCGACCCTACCCTACCCTACCTATCTTGTAAGGAACAAAGAATGATCTCTGAAATATATATCTTATTTTTCAAAGCAAGTTTGACAATCCGCCACACCGCGACGGTATCACAGAAAAAAAGTGGGACTTCCAAAAAAATTCAATGGGACTTCCAAATTTCAAGGGTCGGAAGTCTGGACTTCCTGGATTTGAAAGTTAATGGAAGCCCTGATTGACTTAAAGTATATTTGAGACATTGTCCTGTTTTGTCTTAACGTCGCCATGTTGATCATAAGGTAGAATAAAAGTGATCGAACACTTTGACGTTGCCGTCGCAACATTCACTGCCGACTGACCGGAAACTGGAGCCGGAATGGCTACCGAGAGCTTAGTTTCACTCCTGGTCATTACTACGTAATGACACCGTGAGCTTTTGGTTTTGGGGCTATATAGGTGATATAAGGACCAAACTTCAAGCTCCTGTGCCTATATAGCCTCAAAATCAAAAGCTCACGGTAACATTACGTAGTAATGACCAGGAGTGAAACTAAGCTCTTGGTAGCCATTCCATGCTCCAGTTTCCGGTCAATCGGCAGTGAATGTTGCGACGGCAACGTCAAAGTGTTCGATTACTTTTCTTCTACCTTATGATCAAATTGGCGACGTTAAGACAAATCAGGACAATGTCTCAAATATACTTTAAGTCGGTATTGTACCGGGAAACCTATTTGTTAGGGCATAAACAATGAGACAATGACGTTTTCATCTACGGAATAAGCCCCCAGACGCTATAACTTGACGTTACGCTTTGTATGCCAAATCGTGCGCCACGTCAACGTCACACGATCTTTGAAAAACAACGGTTTAAGTCTTGAATTTCCGCAAAGGTTATGAAAAGCAGAACTTTTCGTGATAAGTAAATGTAAGGGTTTCATTTATTTAATATTCTAAACACATTTAGCTGAATGTTTCAATTTTTGGTTGAAGAGTTTGTAAGTTTTGAAATGTATTTTCTCCAAGTGTGACGAAGGCTCGGATTCACTGCGTCAAACCGGATACTGGAGCCGGAATGGCTACCGTTATTTTTTTTCCTTATTTTCAAACGCTCGTTATTTTGACTCAGTAATATGTCAGAAAAATTTATCCATGCCTTGCATGACCTGTTGACATAGTTTTTATGGTTAGATGTTCAGTTTTCGCCAAAACCTCCTGGTAACGGCGATTCAAAGGTGCCTGAAATTTAGTTTCACTCCTGGTCATTATTACGTAATGACATTGTGAGCTTTTGGTTTTGAGGCTATAGGGGTGATTTAAGGATCGAACTTCAAGCTCCTGTGGTGGTATTAACGTATCAACGTTTCAAAGAATACTTCTAAGTATGACATATAATTAATTTTTGAATAAAAATATTCGGATATACATACCGTCGCTATATTTGATAATCATTACTCACCATTGATGTGCTGACACAGACAGGTTAAATCCAGATTGATTCCAGACTGGGTCACTTTCCAAACAAGCGCCAGTTTTCGTGGTAACCATCGCAAATCTAGATTTATATAATCAGTTGCCAATTTTATTGTCATCAAAATGCCACCGAATTATAGTTTTATTCTAATCTAATGGGTTCTCGGTCAATTTTTACCAAAACAATCTTTCAATTTGTTCATGTGACGATAAAGTTATGGAAATTGGCTGAAGTATGATGAGGAGAAGAACCAAATGTATTGTACTCTGTGCCAGGAACGAAAATTCAAAAGTGCTTGGCCCAGGGGACCAATAATTTTAAAACCACCACTATTGACAGGCATTTAAAATCCAGTGACCACAGGACAGCCTTGTCTTTTCCAAAAGCAAAACAGGATATGAGCACAGCAATTGTTAATGCAGATACTAAAGAAGAAAAGAGCATTATGCTTTGTGACAACCCCACTTAGAAATCGTATCAGCCCCGATCATTGTGATCAAATAATGCGTCTCATTATTGAAGGGCCTGCTTTCAACAAGTTCAACTACAGGGATGCATTGAAGGTCTGGAGGACTGAAAAGTCCAGGTTGTTATTCAGAAAAAAATAAAGAAATACTGTAATTCAGTTGCAGGCCCATCAATAATGAGAGGCATTATTTGACTGGCTAATAGCTCATATCCAAATTTTAGTATCTTTTTATTCTTAAATATGAGGTCTACACTTACCTTTATCATGCTGAAATTTTATGTATGTATTTAAAACCAGAATGAAAACTTGTGTGGACCCTGATAAGCTAGCATTTAGGAGCCAGCTGATCTGGATCTGCACTGTTTTCTAAAGATATATCTGGGGTCAGTAGAACAAGGGACATTGGCAGATACATTCTGGATAATTCATTCAACAAAATTAAAAGAATCTCTAAAGTCTGTTATTGAGCCTTGAATTATGAATCCCATTGCAAAGAATTAAAGATTTTGCTTCTTTGCCATTGGATCACATTTCATGGACTTTTATAAAAGGTTACATTCACCATTATTAGACTTCTTGTTCATCACATATACATGTACTGTTGAATTTTTAATAGCCAAATGAAATTGTTTACAGACATTCATTCAATGTAATTATGTTGTTGTGTTTTTACCAGTTCAGAGTTTTCTTGTTGGAAATATTGAGTTTATTTTTCTTGTTGATTTATTAAAGATAATAATACTCTTTTCAGTAGTTTCCATCACTTTATATCAAGTTATCTTCAATAGATATATTTAGAAACAATACCAATATGATGATAGGAAAAAATCTCGCTCATTTTGGCTAAGAGAGAGAAATTATCTCATCAAATTTCAAAATATCTCACTGAATTTGACCAAATGAGATTTTTTCTCTCACACAAATCTTGGGCCAGAATAAACTCTGAAGGGATCCGATTTACTTATTTTAATTCATTTGTCTTAAATATACCCATGAAAATGAAATAATTTGGTCTCAAATGGGGGTATAAGGGAACCCCACTAAATCCCCTCTTGATTCTCCATGCACTGTCTCTACAAATAGTTTAGCATATGCAGTGACCTATATGGGGGTATAAGGGAACCCCCCTAAACCCCCTCTTGATTCTCCATGCACTGTCTCTACAAATAGTTTAGCATATGCAGTAGGGCTGGCACGATTAACAGAAGTAAATATTGGTTAATTGGTCGATATAGAAAAGAAAAACGATCATCCATATGAAAATTAAAAAATCAGTTACTTTTAATGGATATTCTGTTTATTTATTCAATTAAAATCCAAGCATAATTGCCTCGTGTGATGCTTTGTTTGGACCGGAAGTGCATTGTCGTAAACAGAAGATGTATAAAAATTGATGTAACGAAGTAGTAAAACCTTGTACTCTGCAGGCTAACTCAACAACTGATTGTTAGAAAAAGTTATACTTGGGCTTCTCTGTTATAAAGTACAAAATCACGAAATATTCAACAGATGAATAATCTAGCATGAAAGTTGTTTTTCTCTGTGGTTAAATTTGAGTTTAGAGGCTTTCAATTTTACCGACGTTTGCAACGGGTCTTATTTTACACAAAGGTGTTTGTGTCATGCATACTTGACTTCCTTTTGTATGACGTCACGCAACATTAAGTTGACAACATCAATGGCCGACTGCGAGTTTAATTACCGACTTTGCCAATTAGCAAGTCAAATTTCTTCCAACAGAGTGGATGACGACGAAAAGGTGCCACTTTTTATTTAAAACCTATTATCTTTTGAATATATAACACATGTTACTTAGTGTTTTTTGTGAAATGATGGGGAAATCAATGTCATTGGCCATGCAAGAGTTGTCAAAATGGTCAGAGACCCTCTGCCAAGTTTGAGCGATTACTAATTGGTTATATATCGAAATGCAAGGACCGATTATTGATTGCCATTTTGGCTTTGATTAGCCAGCCCTAATATGCAGTGACCTATATATATCACTGGCATATGTCAAGACATATGAGCCACTGCAGCAAGGATCACATTGTTTCGTTATTTGAGTGCTCTGATTTCACTGCATCTAAAGTGATTTTAATACAAAAACTAGAGCAGCAGTCGATGGTACACCACCGCAAATACCTGCTTTTTTACCTATGGCCTTTATCTTGGGGTCAAGGTCACACAAAATGTTGCCAAGTACCCTCTACATCATGTGACCTATGCACCTGCAAAGTTTGAAGTTGCTATGTCCTCGGACCCAATAAACATGGACTGGTCACTTACATGCAGGTAAATGTATATATTGGAAATAGGTTGTCGTGGCTCAACGGTGGCTGAGCTTTCAAAACTGGCGTAAAATGAAGATCAATTATCATATCTCTGTTATTCCTCTGCATATCTTTGAATTTTCTTCAAAGGCAATGATTCAATATACAATCTTTAAAACTGTATTGTTATACCCGCTTTTTCGTTAGAAAAATAGGGTATATTAATTTCGTACCAAAGTCGGTTCGTCTGTCTGTCTGTCTGTCCGTCCGTCCGTCACATTTCTTGTAACTGTGTCTTCTCCTAAACCGTTGGACGTAGCAACCTCAAACTTTGTAGATGCATAGATCACATGATGTAGAGGGGACTGGGTGACATTTCGTGTGACCTTGAACCCAAGGTCAAAGTCAAAGGTCAAATAATGTCTTTTCTTGTAAATGCATCTCCTCATAAACTTTTGGAAGTAGCAACTTCAAATTTTGCCTGTGCATAGATCACATGATGTCGAGGGTACTGGGTGACGTTTTGTGTGACCTTGACCTCTAGGTCTCACAAAATGTCACCCAGTACCCTCGGACCCCAAGGTCAAGGTCAAAGATCAAATAATGTATTTTCTTGTAAAAGCATCTCCTCATAAACTTTTGGAAACAGCAACTTCAAATTTTGCCTGTGCATAGGTCACATGATGTAAATGGTACTAGGCAACACTTCATGTGACCTTGACGTCAAGGTCAAATAATGTATTTTCTTGTAAATGCGTCTTCTCCTGAACCATTGGACATAGCAACTTCAAAGTTCGCAGGTGCATAGGTCACATGATGTGGATGCTACTGGGCACCATTTTGTGTGACCTTGACACCAAGGTCATATAATGTACTTTCTTGTAAATCCATCTTTTCCTAAACTGTTGGACGTAGCAACTTCAAATTTTGCAGGTGCATAGGTCATATGAATTAGAGGGTACTGGACAACATTTTGTGTGACCTTAACCACTAGGTCAAGGTCATATAATGTATTTTCTTGTAAATGCATCTCCTCCTTAACCATTGGACATAGCAACTTCAAACTTCACAGGTGCATAGGTCACATTATGTAGAAGGTACTGAGCTACATTTTGTGTGACCTTGACCCCAAGGTAAAGGTTATAGGTAAAAAAGCGGGTATTTGCGATGGTGTACCATCGACTGCTGCTCTTGTTATATTTTAATTGAAAGTGTATCTGTCTTTATGAACATCAGCAAGATACCTAGGTACCCTTTTAGCTAATTTTGGCTCTTTTGGCTGAAAATCATCAGAAATCAACATAAAAAGATGAAAAAACTTCAATTATTTTTTACTGTTGCTCATAATATTTCAGCTTCGCATACTGGGAGTAACCCCTTATAATCTTATGTATGTTTTCGAATCAATTTTATTGGCTGTAGTACTTTGAAATAGCGCTTAAATAAAGCCTCGACAACATAACTTTGTATCCGTCAGTGACAAGTCCATTTATACTGGGTCCGAGCTATGTCCAATGGTTAAGGAGGATATGCATTTACAGGAAAATACATAATATGACCTCACACAAAATGTTGTCCAATCCCCTCCAAATCACATGACCTATGCACCAGTAAAATTTTAAGTTCCTACGTCCAACAGTTTAGGAGAAGATGCATTTACAAGAAAGTACATCATTTGACCTTGACCTTGGGTTATATAAATGTTGCCCAGTACCCTCAACACAGTGTGACCTATGCACCTGCGATGTTTTAAGTCGCTATGTCCAATGGTTTAGGAGAAGATGCATTTTCAAAAAAGTACATTATTTGACCTTGGGGTCAAGGTCACACAAAGTGTTGCTCAGTACCCTCTACATCATGTGGCCTATTCACCTGCATAGTTTGAAGTTGCTTTGTCTAACAGTTTAACAGGAGATGCATTTACAAGAAACTCAAGGGTAGTACATTCATACTAATGCACATGCATACTAACACACACAAGGACAGACGATGGACCGACTTTGGTACGAAATTAATATACCCTTTTCCTAAAGAAAAAAGCAGGTATAACAAATACTTCTTTTTATTAGCTCACCTGAGCCGAAGGCTCATTGGTGAGCTAATAGTATACCAGTGACTCCGGCGTCCGTCGTCCGTCCGTCGTCCGTCAACATTTTCAAACATCTTCTCCTCTGAAACTACTGGGCCAATTGAACTCATATTCCATATGGAGACTCCTTAGGATGGGGGAACGAAAGTTTGTTCAAATGGTCTTGGTCACATGACCAAGATGGCCGCCACGCCCATATATGGTAAAAATCCTTAAAAAGTCTTCTTCTCCAGAACCAGAAGGCCGATGACCTTGGGACTTGGTATGTAGCATTGGGGTTGTGGGGCCTACCAAGTTTGTTCAAATGATGATCCTAGGTTGACCTTGACCTACTTAACGTCAAGGTCAAATTTGCTTCCTAATGCATTTAAATGGGATTTTTTTGAAAATTGAATTTTTTGAAAACTGTTGAGGTCAAAGTCATTATTCTCACTTGATATGTTAAACCAAATGAGACAATGGCTATAAATAAGTTTCAAAGGTCAAGGTTGACCTTTAACTTTTCAGCCAAGGTCGCTCATATTGGAGTCCCATCAACACTTCAAAACATAGATTCCTCAGAAACCACTAGGCCATTTGAACTCAAATTTCATATGAAGACTCCTTATGATAGGTTGGCCAAAATTTATACCAATTGTACTGGTCACATGACCAAGATGGCCACCATACCCATATCAGGGCTTATTTTTGGCCGATTTTATAGCCGTTATTCGGTTATATTCCCAATGCCAAAAAGTATCTTTTTTTCCCAATTTTCGGAGGAAAATTCCCAATTTCAAGTCTTAAAGAATTTTGAAAACAAATCATCAATTTGTTGAGTAAAACTTGGCTTAAAAATGTGTGTACAGCATGTGTATTCAGGGTTCCCAATCACGAAAATTAGCGTGGTGTGAACCGGATGTTTACATTTTTCTACCGACGGTTGTTATCGGTCGTGTATAAATTTAACCTGCCGTTTAATTATCAGGGCCCAGGGGTGTTATGTCCTCTAACCATCGGCATATCAGCCGTGGTTTACTTCTTTGTTTTAATAGATAATTGCCCCAGTAAGTGCAACATTAAAACGTGTTCTCCCGAAGCATAAAAGATAAATACCATACAGCTGAAAAATAGCTAGTTTAATTTGGTACATCTGTGTGTAAGGATGGGACTCAAGTGAGATGGAAAATTAAAGAGGTAAGATTTTATTTTGACTATTTTGTATCTGTCTCTTGTCTATCAAACCTGAAGAAGCTGGTACTTTGGTGTAAGTTTCTGTAGTTCAAATTACCCCGCCCCACTTCTTCAGTTTTCTATCTTATCCCTACTTTATGGGGCTGGGGGTGAACGAAAAAGCATTATGTATAGGGGAACCCCTGCCCAATTTTTTTTTTCAGTGTGTTAACTCAGTGATTTTCATTTTCCAGCAGTCATTTTCCAGCAAATTCTGTTTAAGGGAGCCCTGTGGGCTTGCATAGTGATTTTTAAGCAGTTAATAACAAATCTAGGCATACACTGTGCTTTAAAAATGAGTGGCTGTCAGAGTTTTTGTGGCTTCATGTACCCTCTAAAAATGAACAACCAAAATTTTACCCTAGAGGGCACCCTAAAAAATATGAATGGGAACCCTGGGATTCTGGGAATATTCAGCATTGCACAGTCTCATATAATACACCATGCAATTCTGATTATAACTTAACAGTACAGCCAAATTCAGATGAACATGATGTATTTTATGATTTGACAATATAGCAAAGGACACTAAAAAATTCCCAATTTGGGGCATTTACGCGCTAAAATTCCCAATTCCAGGGGTATGGGTCATTGTCCCAAACTGGTGAAAATAAGCCCTGCATATATGGTTAAAACCCTTTAAATGTCTTCTTCTCTGAAACCAAAAGGCCAATGGCCTTGGACTTGGTATGTAGCATTGGGGATGTGGGCCATACCAGTTTTGCACAAATGACTAATCTAGGTTGACCTTGACCTACTTTATGGCAAGGTCAAATTTGATTCCTTATGCATTTATTTGGGAAAAATCTTGTATTAAGTACCAAATTTCAAGCTGACCTGTGACCTTTTATCCAAGGCCACTCATTTGGACTGCCACACACCTATCTAAACATCTCTTTCTCAGAAATCACTTGGCTGTTTGATGGATTATTCATTAGATTGTTTAAGTCACTTGACCAAAATGTCTGCAACATATATGGTAAAACAATATTTGTTCCATAATAAGCTGTAGTTGACCTTGACCTATTTTAACATTATTAAGGAGATCAGGTGAGCGCCTCAGGACCTTCAGGTCCTCTAGTTTTAAGCCTAGTTTAGCATCTCTGGTAGCTGTTACATATCTTTTTACCAGGTATCACAAGGAGAATACAATGGCTGTTGCATGAACTTATTGTTGGGATGTGAATATGAAGTCAAGCTACATATACCTAACGGTAAGTCAGTTGGACTGTCACTAAAGTAAATGTTCTAAAATTCCAACCATCTCTTTTTGTTCTGAAATCAAATGCTGGTTATCAGGGCTGGAAATTACAAAATGATGCAACATATAAGCTACATATACCTAACGGTAAGTCAGTTGGACTGTCACTAAAGTAAATGTTCTAAAACTCCAACCATTTTTCTCTTTTTGTTCTGAAATCAAATGCTGGTTATCAGGGCTAAAATTCACAAAATGCTTGTCAGAATAGGCAACAGGGAAAACCCTTCTGAAGAAGCAGTCTGATCTGGGTCTGCAGTTTGTCTATGCCTTTTTAGAACATCTACCGTACCCTAGATATTTTTGACGAATATACCAGAGCACTGATGCAGGGTTTCAGATTTTTTTTTTAAGATTGGTGGGCCGAAGTAACCCATGAAGCAAAAAAATGGTGGGTCATTTTCTGAAATCATGGGCCCAGGCATATCAAACTAACCACAGTTGACATTTGGGTAGTTTACTTAACCTACACACTGACACAGACTCTTGTAAGCATAAATGCACATTGACTGCTGATTATACAGAAAAACCTGTCTTAAGCGGCCACTCAAAAAGAAGACCAATTATCGCTTAATGCAGGTCAAAAGGATTGCAGAATGCTCCAAGAGGAGCATTCTGCAATCCTTTCGACCTTCATTAAGCTATCATTTGTTACATGTAGTATTATTAAGATATTTGTTTTGTCTTTTTATGAGTGGCTGCTTAAGACATGTTTTACTGTATTGACAACCCACATGTACTTTGTTTTGTGGAGTTGGTAGACTCGCTGTTAGATGAATATTTTTATTAAAGTGAGATTTTGTCGCAACTAAAAAAGGATGGGTCCACTGGGCCCATGCCTTGAAAAGTGATGGGCCACATTTTGAAATCATGGGACAATGACCCGGGCCCACCATAAATCTGAAGGCCTGCTGATGTTCACACTGGTCAGACTTCCCTGATCTGTGTTCACACAGTTGTCAATCAGTTGCAGTACTTTACACAGTGTCAAGTTGTCAAATGGACTTTTAAAGAATAAAAAAAGTGTAAGAGCTAGGCTGTCTATACTTTTTAGTGCCCAAGCAATGCAAGATGAACTTTTATATTAACTGCAAGCTCAAGGACGAGTTGATGACTTGTGACCTTGACCTCATTTTAAAGCTGACAGCAAGACTACAAACCATTTCTGTGTGTGAATGTACATGTATACCTCATGAGCATAGCAAATCTTATAAAATACATGGTTTATGGTTTGCTCGATTTAAGCTCTTGAATTTGGGATGGTTGATGGCCAAATGGAATGCCAGTTGATTGTCCACAAGTAAGGAGACATTAACTTTATCTTCACCTGGCGATAATGTCATGTGATGATAACCTTTGCCCCCTCCCCCTCTAGATCCACCCATGCAAGTTTCTGACAAATGAGATATTGTTAACCCCAGGAAAATCTCTTGCTCTTCCTGACACTTATAACCACTTTGTGTTTCAGGCTACCCAGATTACGATGGTGTTTTCTTCGTGGAAGCCAACTCTGTGATCAGTGCCTGGGCAAATGCTTTAAATCAGGTAAGTATTGAGAGTGGCATGCAGTTTCTTTCTGCTACTGAAATATTTTAGAGGTTTTGTTTGGCCAGTTTTAGCAGATTTCTTTCTTTCATGGTTCAATCAGTGCTCTGAATAAATAGCATAAATGAGCCATGGCATGAGATTTTGTGTGACCAGCAAAGGCTCAGACCAGCCTGCGCATATGCGCAGTCTGATCAGAACCTTTGCTAGTCACTTGATTATTTTATGACTGTTAAGCTACTGACTGACCAGTATTTGGAGTTTCTAAGCTTGAAAGGAGGCAGCACAGGCTCGTCTGAGTCTATACTTGCCAAAATGCCACATTGTTGGAAATCTCATGTTGTGGCTCAATTTAATGATAAAACTTACAGCACTAAATTACATCTGACAATGGAAAATTCCCCCAAAATTGTAAACAATTTGGCACTAATTTCATATATGTCCGTCTACCATGGCCAACAGACCAGCTGTCATATAATTTAGTGACCCAATGAGTATGTGTATTTTGAAAGTGACAAAAATAATCTGTTTTATAGAAGCATGTGAACTTCGTTGGTATGTACAGTAAACAGGTACTTTTGCAAATAGCAAAGACCGAGATGAAATGCCACCTTATGTGGGGTTTCATCTGGGTCTTCACTGTTTGCCAAAGTTGAAAACAAATCTTCATGACAGATATGCATCATAATTTTGCAATTTCTACCTGTGACCCCTTAAAATACAAAGTGGGCAATTCCATACTAAGTCTTATTGTATCATCATGCCTGAGAAAATCCACCAGAATGAAATGGGTTTATAGGAAGAGACACTGCTTTTTATGCAATAATAATGTATGAAAGCTCAAGCAAATCACTCAGAGGCTCAATGTTAAACCCTTTTTGCTTCACTTACATACATTTTGAGTGATTTGTTAGTAGTTTTACATGTCCATAAAATCAACAAAAATAACTTGCAATAAAAAAACTGTTTTTCTCATTACAGCTCCAATGGCACTATTACAACAAAAATCTTTACTGGTAAATGTTGTAAAATCCTGAACACTTTTCTCTTTGTTTTCATATAAAATGTTGGTTATCAGGCGTGGAATTTACAAAATGCTTGCCAGAATAGCAAACAGGGCAAACCCTGATCAGACTGCTTCTTCCGGAGCAGTCTGATCTGGGTCTGTGCTGTTTGTCAAGGCCTGTTTGGCAGACAACAGTGTTCGAAAATTTTAAAACATTTACGGTATGCATAACAAGAAAAAGGACATCTTTGTAGGGATTTTCCTACCTTTCTGAAGTCGGGGCCAGGGGCCTGTTGAATTTTGGAAACCATCAAAATTGGAAAAAATTGCTGCAGTCTAAAAGAACTGGACCGCCATTTTAAATGGAAATTAGCAGCATAAAGCTGTAATATATTTGTTGCTTTAATTGCCCTTCGTAAAACTAATGGAAATTTGCATAAAAATGTGAATGAAAACATGTCTTCATTCACATTTTTATGCAAATATTCATGGATCTGTAACTTTGCTATTTTTGTTCGGATTTTCATTAAATTTTCATTGAAATGTAGAACTAAGAAATTGGGAATGATAAACTCCATTTTGGGAAGTTTTTGCTCATTTTTGAATTCGGAAGAGGCCAGGTCTAGGAAAATCCCTCCTTTGACATTGCAGAACATTACAAGATTATGCATTTTGACCCTTCTAAAGAGAAATACAATTGCAATTTCTGTATTTTTTTCTAATTTTTAGTTCCTGACTGACTGTTGTGAGAAGAAGGTCAGCTTATCAGATGTTCTAAACAAGTAAGTCTGTAAAATGTGTTAGAGTCTTTAATCTCATAGAATTGAATGTTGATTTTTATTTGAAATTCAAGCAGAGGATTTTAAGATAATTTTTTCGTTCCAATGGTCAAAAGACAGAGTAGAGGAAGTTTCTATTGGGCATTTGGGTATTAGTCAGATTTATTTTTGGGTTTGCTTCATTTATTCAATGTGGCTAGGTCTGCAATTATAAACATTTTCCGAAAAAAAAAAATTAAATTATGTGTATAAATAGAATTAAGCTATCCTTTCACAATAAGTATGTTCACTAGCGGAAAACTGCATGGAAAAGTGAATTATCTTAAAAACAGAAATTTTTTCTCTTGTTGGTAATTATTTGCATCCCTCTAAATATTAGACAGTTCATTTGCTGGTGTTTTGATAGTGATAATTTGTTAAGCTTTACAAAGCTGGTAAAATGTATACCCAATTTCAGCTATATTACTGTGTTCTTGAAAATTAGAAACATTCATTCTAAAAATAGAAGATCAAAAGTTACAGATTATGCAGCTTTAAGATATGAATTTCGTTTTTGAAGATTCATGAAAAGATGAACACCATGGGATCGGCTCAAACTCATAGTGAGTGCATGTTAATTTTGAACTGAACTCATGCCGTCCGTTAATCCGATCATGAACCTCCAAGAAACAAAATTCATCTCTTGCATCTAAATTTTCAAAAATAATTAATACATGTATAGAATTTATTGATACTTTGAGTTTGAAGTGTATTTCACATGCAATTGAGCTTAGTCAGTTATCAGGTTATTTATGTTGTTCAAGCTGTTATGAACGATTGCAAAAATCTTAACCCTTAATGCGCCTATCGCAACAAAAGTCGTCTGCTTTTCTCATCTGCTGAAATGTTTAAGAAGCCTCTATGACAAACAGTGTGGACCCAGATCAGACTGCTCCTATAGGAGCAGTCTGTTCTGGGTCCACGCTGTTTGCTTCGTTACTTGATTCGTCAGTAATGCTAAGCAATTATTTGCAGCAGACGACTTCAGCAGACAACATTTTCGGATGCATTTTTTATCTTGGCGCTTTAAGGGTTAAGAGATTCATAAGAGGCTTGCTTTGAAAATACATTTGATAGGGTAAATTAGAAGTCCTTGGGACTAGAGGTTTTATTTCGAATTATCAGTAGTTCAAATTATAGCTAGGGAGGTAGACACAATAATATATAACACCTAAAATGATGTTCTTTTTCTATCAAACATAACTGAATCAGCTAAAGGGAGGAGAATGACCGCAGAAATTATTTCATGATCAATCTCCACGAAAGTGGGACCGGCGACCCCTGGATCTGCAGTCAGACACATATCTGCTGCCAGACACATTACCAACTGAGCTAGGGTCCTCTGAGTGTGTGAAAACTTTATTTTTCCATTACAGGGCAGTAGCATTGTATTCTAGAACAGAGAAGCCAGTTATAAAAATGGACACAAGCTCAGAGGTAAGATGATTTCAATAAATTTAGCTACTGTGAAACACTTAATATAAAAGCATAAAAATTTGGTAATTTATAGAAAGTCATCCTCTTCTTAATACTGGTTCAACCCAGGAAATGTCCTGACATAAGTGAAAATCGTTTAGTGGGATGTGAAGCATCAACACAAACATCAACTTTCTAATCTGACAAAAAATTCACTCTTAAGTCGCAGGGAATTGGGAATTACTGTCAATTTGAAAGCACATTTGAGCACTTTTAATCTTCATACACAGGGAAACATGGTTCTAAATTGTCTTTGCAAAGTCTACTTATCACTTAAAGCACTTAACAAACACTGTGATATCTTTCTCAATTTTTGAGGAAAATAAGGCATGACATTTCACATGAATTGTCTGCCAGCCAAGGATTCACATCAACTATAAAGCCTTAGTCCTTATCCTGCCAATATTTTTTGTCTTGAATATTTTGTCTGCTTATATGGTCTGCTGTATAATTTCAAGTGCACTTCAGACTAGATTCTATCATGGAGGCAAACACCATGAATCCTGATTAGACTGCTCCCTATGAATCCTGATTAGACTGCTCTCTGATCTAGGTCCGTATTAGTTGCAATATAGGCTACCTAACCATATTAGCAAATGAGAGAGCAGATGACAAAATACGTCGTCGAAAAGTATGCAGCTGAATGATTTGATGCCATTTTGTTTAGAGCAATCCATTGTAAGAAAAAGGATATTTTAATGTTTTAGTAGCATTTTCAGTGTGGTTATGGTTGGAATCATGTAAACTATGCATAAAAAACGATAATACATGTTTTTTTGTAGTGTATTAACACTTACTGGGTCCCTCAGGAGTCAGGAGATGTTTGAATACTCGGCATTGTGGCCTCCTGCTAAAACAGCTTCCTTGAGACCTGACAAATGTTTGTTTGTTTGATTGATTTGATTCTTTACGTCCCATCAACAATCTTTCAGTTATAATGGGGCTTGTCTTCCTGGGTTGAACCAGTACTAAGCTAGGATTAATGTTCTTGCTCAAGGACACAACGCAGCGACGCTGGTGAGGCTCGAACCCTCTGCTCCTTGGTCTGGAGTCAAGCACTCTTCCACTGAGCCACTGAGCTCCCTACAAATGTTAATGCATGAAAATACAGGTATGATCCCTATACAGTAAAACCTGTCTTAAGCGGCCACTCCAAAATAGACAAAACAAAGATCTTAATGACAAATGGTAGCTCAATGAAGGTCGACAGCATTGCAGAATGCTTCAAGTGGAGCATTCTGTAATACTTTTGACCTACATTAAGAGATAATTCACAGCCTCCAGTCCAGCTCCTTCATGGCATAAAATCAATTCTATGTAATGAAGAAGAGGGACCTGTTTCCTTTGAATGATATGGACCTTAAATCCAGCAAAATCTGTATTTTTTTTCCAACCAATACAAAATTTCTAAAATCCGAAAATGCTATTCGATGGCCTTGACATCTACCTTCGACATGCCTTAAACAGTGTGACCTGACACATAAACTGATTCTAGAATCTGTGTTGAAGTTTTTCTTCATTACAAACCATTTTAAACTGTCAAGCAGAATATCTTCTTAAAACTGATATCAGTGTTGGAAAGTTCAATGAGTGTCTCATCGAATAGCATTGCCCGATTTCTAAATTTTGCTTTCAAAATTACGAAATAGAAAGTTTAATCCAACTGGTATATGCCATGAAGGAGCTTGATTGGTGGCCATGAATTGGTCTTAAAAAACAATTTTCTTCTATAGGACGAAGATGACATGGAAGAAGACGACAATGACAGTGCTGATAATGACGATGATGAGGTAAATATTGTCTAATTGTCAATTATCACCTTCCAGCCTTTTAGTTTGTAGCTCGCCTGAACAACATTCACAGAGAACTATTGTACTTTCCCAGACATTGGTGTCGTCATAAGCATTGTGTGGCCACAAATGTTAAAGTTTTAAGTCAAAGTTTTAAAAACCTTATTTTTTGCAAACCCTATAAGCCATATGGTTTATCTTTGTCATGATGATACATATATATGATACTGGTCTAACATTTTCTGCTGTACCATCCTCATCCCCCTAGGAGATGTCAAGGTTACAAACTTCACAAACTTTGAATTTTCATGTTTAAGTTATGTGTTTGAAGTGCTTAAGACCTTATTATTTGTAGATCATATAACTGAACAGTTTGATGTTTGGTGTGATGAAATATAATTTGCCAAAGTTTTGCACATTACCATCCCTGTCCCCCTAGCTCATCTCAAGATCAAGGTCACAGACTTTTCATGTTAAAGTTTTGCGTTAAAGATTTTATGATCTCATCATTTGCAGACACTCTAACCAAATAGGTTCATGTTTGGTATGATGTAACATGCTGGTCCCAGGCCTCCAGATAAGAGCGTGTATTGGAAAACAATTTTCTTTATTTCTCATCCAAAACATATATATGTTGTGGTACTCAAAAAAACCGTCTCAATGAGACAGTTCTTTTGAGCACCCAATGCACATGTTTTGATAGGTAAGAAAATAATTACAATTTTGCCCTCATAAAATTTCCTTATCTGGGTCTATGGGTCCAAAATTTTGTGCAGTGCCATCTCCACCCCCATAGGTGATCTAAACTGTCTACCCTATAGCAGTGAGAAGTTTTCCATCTTCACTCTCTGTGAAATGAAAATACATAACATTCTAAAAACTCCCGAAACAAAATGTACGATATCGGGCAAGCTTTCTTGTCTGGCCTGTCATTTATTTAGAATATTTAGGAGATAACTGTATTCAAAATATTCATTTGGGGAGGTATATGAAATCACATTATAGAGCTCCACTTGGTTATCCCTATTCTTATTCACTTCTGTGTTTGTAAACCGTATAAATCTTGTTTTGTCTCAATTTGAAGTGTTGAAAGCCGCACAAAGCCACATGTCATCCACTGAAAAGTAACACAATTAATGACATACGTCAAACTATTACAGACAGTATATCACAGGATATTCTGTCGCAAGTTTATGATGTTATCCAATCAAACGTTGTGTTATAAGTGCATTAGAATATTCATTATAAGGGTTTGGCGGTCGAACTTCCCAAATTCTTTCTATTGTTCAATGGATCTTCGATGATAAAAAGTAGTGCAGCCCATGATAAGATGTGACATGTTCTGCAGCATCTCGTATATGGCTTCACTGTTTGCTATGTTCAGCACCTTTATACCACCCTTACCAACTTTAGCATGAAATATCTCCTGATGTGCAAGGTCTACACTGATGTAGGTGGTATAAAATAGTTATACCATGTTTGTCCACCTCTACGTAAGATAATCCACTCGCTAAAGCTTGTGGATTATCTCCATGTACAGGCGTACAACCCATGGTATAACTATTACTTATAACGCTATGTTTGTGGTCCATAGGTATGGACTGTGTTGAAAGTGAACCGCCTCAGAAAGGGATGATTTTTCAAATGAAATACTTACTTTGTAAAATTCCATGGTAAAAAATTGGGAGCCACAACATGACCCTGTTATATCCAAGTCAGTTTTATAATGAGGTGTGTTATAAAGGGACTGCACTCTATGTAAGAAAGCATGATTGTATGAACCCCCAAGTTTTCACTAGTTGTCTGTGTGGAAAGTACCATTTTCATATGACTTTCATCTAAATTCAATTGTTTTTTAATTTCAGGAGGTGTTGGTAGGAGAAGATGAAGCATTTACTACAGAGTGGGATCTTGTTGTGGCTAGGAAAAAGGTAGGGAACTAGACTGTATTTCTTCTAAATACTCAGATGAGGGAGCAAGCAGTATGATCGGTGTCTAAACTGTTTATTATCTCAATATAATTATTTGAACTTTAGCAGGGAGTTAGATGGACCAAGCCTCCAGGTAAGAGTGTGTATTTGAAAAAAATATATTTTTCTTTTTTCTCAAGCAAAACATATGTTGTTAAAACTCAAAAAAGAGCCTCCTCATTCGTCTCAATGAGAAGGTTCTTTTGAGCACGCAAAACATATGTTTAAACAGATGGATAAGAAAATAATCAAATTTTAACGATAAAAAAATTTGCTTAGCTGATCTTATGAAGGTTGAGAGAAATTTAAGGTAAATGTTGTATTTCATTAAGCAGGGCAAAGTTGAAATTAATTCTTTCTCTTATCTTATTAAGTAAATCACCACACCAAATTGACCTTAGATGAAGATATACAGTCGAACTTCGATGGCTCGAACTCGTCGGGACCGTTGGTGCGAGTTCGACCCATCCATGTGTTCGAGCGAAACCTAGCCTGACAATTTTCAAGTTGGTTCATGTGTACTTTGTCATCACGGACAACTCGTTTTTTTATCGACCATAGTTGCAGAGCGCACGTGACACCTGTCACTGATATCAATAACCCTTTGCACGCTTGAGTTAAAATGATAAGCCGCATGTGTTGGCATATGAACCTGTTGAAAGTAAATACATTTATCAGCATGCGCATATGCGCAAGCTGATCAATACATGTGCTATCGAGTAAGCTGTACTGTTTTTCTTCTACGAGTGAGAAATAATAATCACTCCCTGTATATGTGTCGCTACAGTTGTAATATGTTCGGTAGTTTATCGTTTCCTTTGGAACAATAAAAGAAGAAAAAAAAACAAGTTTGTTTCTTATTGTTTATGCACAATGTGCAACTTTCCCTTAATAACAACGAATATAAAAAAATGAAAAAAGGACAAACTCCCCAGGATATTAACAAGAAAGACGTGGAGCAGACTGTACCGCCGCACAATCTGTACCTGTCTTTATCCAGCCAGGCATGTTTCACTCATTTTGACACGCGATTTCTTGATTACAAAACATCTCATTAATTGTCTTTAATCATTTTCGGCCGCTTTACTAAGTGGTGACAAGTGAGAACTTACTCAAATCTTTGATATGATAAATTGCCGCTAATTGCTTCACGCGTTCCTCTCGTCAGTTAGGTAACCCAAGGGTGAAATCATCATTGTCACGGAGCTCTTATGGAAATAATACTGAACTTTAATCAAGCGTGTGACTGATTCATGAAAAGAAATATTTGGTTCGAGCCATCGTAGCGTTTTTACATAAAAAACGCCCTGCGGACCGTACTTTGAATTCGAGAGTTCGAGCCATCGCTGTTCGAGCCTGGGGTGTATTTTAACATTAATTGAATAGGGAAATTGCCGGGACCGACGGACGAGTTCGAGCGACCCCTGGTGTTCGAGACAGGCGAGTTCGAGCGACCGAAGTTCGACTGTATATTTTTTATAACTGTCCTCAGATAAGTTGCCTACTTAGTACAAGCATCTTCTCTGCTGACAACCTTTGCAATCAGTTTGGACCCAGATCAGGCCCAACAAAATTTTATTGTTTGACACTGATGGTATATCTGAAAGAATTTTTCGAAAAAGTTGAATTGAAAAAAATCAGCAAAAGACAAAAAAGCATGCAAAATTCCCAATAGGAGTTATAAAAAAGGCTTGGTGTTTCCCAGAGCTTTATCCAGCAATTTAGGGAAAAGGCCCCTGGCCAAAATTGGGAAAAAATGAGCGACTTAACTTCAAAATTGGGAAAAATTAACGACATAAAACAGCAATGGGAGCAAAATTTGTCCTCAAAATCAAGTTATTTTAGATTGTTTTATGCCAAGCACAATTGTTTAAGTATCATTCTTATATGGATCGTTGTTTCTCATAAGTAGTAGTGGTCTCTAAAAAATTTTGTTTTTACTTTTCTTAATTGGGAAAAGCAGACATGGAATTGGGAAAAAAGGTGGCTATTTTTCTATTGGGAATGGGGCCGAAATTCGGCCTCTAGAGAATGGCAGAAATCCCCTGTTTCCCCTCAGTGTTTGAGTCCTCAGATTAATTTTCTGTTACAGATGAGATGGTCAAAGAAAGAACCAATGGTGAGAGAGATGATTCTGGAGAAGAAAAAACAGGAGCAAGGTACTGGATGTAATATTTACAGAAAGTTAGTTTCAAAGGGAGAAAACCACACTTTGTTTTTTTTTAGAACAACAAAGACACTTACCAGCCTGATCAGCGCCTTTATTATTCACTTTCTGGAATGTAATATAACTTCACTAGCTGGACGGAACATTTTGCTGTAGCTGAGCAGACTGGTTTGTGTCTTGCTATGTCAGAAACCCCAATTCAGGTTTTCTTGAGTTGAGGTGCAAATGATAAGACTTGATTATGCATATAGCTTTTGGTAGTTGCATCTGCTAGTCTGTCATATCTGCTTTGTTAGCAAGATATCTTATAAATATTACAGCTACAGCCTTTAAGCTTGATCTGGCAACTTTTTTCATGCTCAACTCAAAGGTATAAAATTTCAAACGCTCATAAAAGCTTAAATACTGAAAAGTAAATACTTTTCTTTAGGGAGCACAGTGGCTCAGTGGTAGAGTACTTTACTCGAGACCGAGGGGCCGCGGGATTGAGTCTCACCGGCGTCACTGCGTTGTGGTCCTTGAGCAAGACACATTTATCCTAGCTTAGTACTGGTTCAACCAAGGAAGACCCGTCCCTGTTTTACTGAAAGATTGTTGATGGGACGTAAAGAATCAAATCAAACAAACAAACAAAACAAATACTTTTCTTTGATTTAAAACTCTCAGATGCTGTATTTATCTGGCTAATAAATGGTAAAATGCTAACAATTGTAATTGTTGACATTTAAACATTTATGAGCAGGATAATTATCATGCTCACTTGAGTTGAGCATTAAGCAATTTTTATAAATAGGACAAGGATGATGATGGTTAGAATACTTGATTAACTTTTGACAAAATCCACCAAAAATTCTAGTTTGATCCCGGCCCGGTCCAATACTTTCACTGGGATTGATTCCTTTCCGCTGATTCAAGAAGGGTTGTTGTCAGTTACAAGCAACAGTATGTGCACAAAGTACTGGTTAACCGCTTAGTCAAGCTTACCTAGGAAAAAAGTCTGGTTAGGTGAACTGACTGTCCCAACATGACAGCTGTTGACTGGGACGTAAAGCATCAAACCAAACAAACCAACACCAAAAATTCTGGAGTTATGGCCCATGTTTAAGAAAAGCACCACCGTTATGGGAAAGCATCTGGTTGTTGAGAACAGTGGTGCACAAATAGAATTGATAATTTTGTTTCAACTCCTTCAGACTTTGTTAGCAGTGAAGACCAGGACTTTGTTGTCAGTGAATCATGTTATAAAGGGATATTTATACAAAGGAGTTATAGAAAAATAACCATTTTATGGTCATTTTCCTATAATTCCATTTTCCGATAATTCCTTTGTAAAATTCTGTGATAAAAAATTGGGAGCCACAACATGACCAAAAACATATTACAATGAAGTTTATAAAGAGACTGGGCTTCCTAATGGTGTTCTATTAGAAACTCAGAAATATCTCTTATATGGTGCTCTATTATTTCTACAGGCCCTGGTGGAGAAAACAAGACAACAGAACAAATCTTCAGTAGCAATGCTGCCTTTGGTATTCTCACTAATGACCTTGTTACTATCCTAGAAAATGAAAAGGTAATTCTAACACTGATCACCTATATAGCCAATGGTTAAATTCAGTGATTTATTGGTTGATAAATCACTGCACGGACTGGGCATAGACTGTCATATTTTATCAACTTTAACGACTGACCTCCAGCCAGTGATATATTAAGCAACAAATCACTGTGAGCATGAATCTATTTCTTAAACATGATTAAATTTAACACCTTTTTTATCCACACGCTTGTTAAAGAGGGTGGGGATATGGGGATTGCATCCGTTTGTCTACCTGTCTGCTATCTCCTGCAAAACATCTGGACTGAATCGAACCAATTTGCTGATGGACTGGCTTACACAAGCGGGGAAACCAAGAGAACATTTGTTTTCGGCCCTGCTCCTAGGGACCCTTAGGAGGTGTCAAAGCTATCAAAATTTTGAGGATTTATAAAGGCATGCCATCTACTGTGCCATTCTGGTATACAGTTGTTTCCCTTTATTGAGGGTTATATAGCAATAGGAAGACTTCTGATGATTGAAGTTTACTTGCATTATAAATGTAAATAAGAATGACATCATACCACACAAATTTTGTTGGGCCTATACCATTGTTGCCTAACAAATAAAGTAAAGGGGAAAAAAACAATGTACTGTAAATGTTCTAAAATTTCGCACATTAGTTGCATGCCAAAAAGGCCTAGACAAACAGTGCAGACCCAGATCAGACTGCTTCTAAAGAAGCAGTCTGATCAGTCTTCCCTGTTTGCTATTCTGACAAGCATATTGTGAATTTCAGCCTTAAAAAAACAACAATTTATATGAGAACAGAAAGAGAAAAGTGTTCGAAATTTTAAAACTATGGCAGAGTATCAACATGAATTGTAAAATGTAGCTGCAACAATCTGAAAGCTTGACAGAGAAAAGATTAGATTCCTCTTATAATATTTTATCAATGTTTCATAGTCAATACATGGTGAGACATTTTCGTTAATATTCGTCTTTCAGGGCCACGAAATATATGAGAGTGATTAACCAGTGTCACCAAACCACGTGGTGTGTGACGTAAATTTTTGGTACCACCGGCAGCTAAATCATCAACAAGAAGCATCGCCTCGGAACTTCAATCAATCGTAAGTATTTTATTTTCCAGCCGATTTCAACGACATGTAGCCTATTCTAAGGGGAAAAGTGAGTTCTTTACAACGGTGTTAATGGATTTGTCACCAGATTAATACTTTAGGCCTGAAAACGAGGCAAATGTCCAGAAAATGTGAAAAACACGGTGCAACCACGGCAAGCCAGTCCCAAATATTTGCCTCGTTTTCAGGCCTAAAGTATTAATCTGGTGACAAATCCATTAACACCGTTGTAAAGAACTCACTTTTCCCCTTAGAATAGGCTATATGTCGTTGAAATCGGCTGGAAAATAAAATACTTACGATTGATTGAAGTTCCGAGGCGATGCTTCTTGTTGATGATTTAGCTGCCGGTGGTACCAAAAATTTACGTCACACACCACGTGGTTTGGTGACACTGTTAACAGATCAACTGTTGTAAAATTTAGTTGAGCTGAAATATTTATTGAACTTCACAAAGAAGTATTATAACAGCATATACATTTCCTTGTTAAAATGTAATAGTGCGGCCACTGCCTATTAAACAGGTGTTAAAAGCATGTGGTACTAAATTTTTTTGCAATAAGGTGTATTGAGATATATATTTTCAGGCATGTGGCTTCTCAGCTGAGCCAATAGATGACAATATCTACCACTGGCAGTGTATATTATAAATTGAGATATATATTTTCAGGCATGTTGCTTCTCAGCTGAACCTATAGATGACAATATCTACCACTGGCAGTGTATATTATAAATTGAGATGTATATTTTCAGGCTTGTGGCTTCTCAGCTGAACCAATAGATGACAATATCTACCACTGGCAGTGTATATTATAAATTGAGATATATATTTTCAGGCATGTTGCTTCTCAGCTGAACCAATAGATGACAATATCTACCACTGGCAGTGTATATTATAGATTGAGATATATATTTTCAGGCTTGTGGCTTCTCAGCTGAACCTATAGATGACATTATTATCCAACCGTCTATATACGGAGAAATTGTCTATTTTTTGCTATGTCATGAGTCAATGAACTATTCCACCGGTCAATAAATATGACTATAGACTGGCACTATACCATGGGCCTGGTTTCCCGCTTCCCTGTTAAAAACACACAAGCGCGTATTATCATGTGCGACGACGATGCGCGTACAGTTCGTTTATGAAAGGAGACGTTATGCACAATGGTGAAAATGAGGCATTGTTTGGCAACTTTAAACTCCAATAACTCCGTTGTTTATGGTCAGAAACATAAAGTGTGGGTACTCGTTTTCTTAGTTAAAACGAGCGGAACATTTTGAGACCAAAATTGAGCAGATTTGGTGAAATTTTCCGTTTTGCAACAAAACCTCATCGTCTACAGCAATTCCATTCAAGGAACGCTGCTAAGTATTTCATCAAATGGGTTGGGTAATAAAACAGTTATTTCATGCATGTTTGTAGTATAGTCAAACTAATACCCCTCGGTACCGTGGACGACCTGATGCACTATTTCACTCGGCCTTAGGCCTCGTGCAATATTGCATCAGGTCTTCCACGGCACCTCGGGGTAATAGTTTTGACTATACTACAAACATGCATGAAATAACTGTATAATATCTACCACTGGCAGTGTATATTATAGATTGAGATATATATTTTCAGGCTTGTGGCTTCTCAGCTGAACCTATAGATGACAATATCTACCACTGGCAGTGTATATTATAGATTGAGATATATATTTTCAGGCTTGTGGCTTCTCAGCTGAACCTATAGATGACAATATCTACCACTGGCAGTGTATATTATAAATTGAGATATATATTTTCAGGCTTGTGGCTTCGCAGCTGAACCAATAGATGACAATATCTACCACTGGCAGTGTATATTATAGATTGAGATATATATTTTCAGGCTTGTGGCTTCTCAGCTGAACCTATAGATGACAATATCTACCACTGGCAGTGTATATTATAAATTGAGATATATATTTTCAGGCTTGTGGCTTCGCAGCTGAACCAATAGATGACAATATCTACCACTGGCAGTGTATATTATAGATTGAGATATATATTTTCAGGCTTGTGGCTTCTCAGCTGAACCTATAGATGACAATATCTACCACTGGCAGTGTATATTATAAATTGAGATATATATTTTCAGGCTTGTGGCTTCGCAGCTGAACCAATAGATGACAATATCTACCACTGGCAGTGTATATTATAAATTGAGATATATATTTTCAGGCTTGTGGCTTCGCAGCTGAACCAATAGATGACAATATCTACCACTGGCAGTGTATATTATAGATTGAGATATATATTTTCAGGCTTGTGGCTTCTCAGCTGAACCTATAGATGACAATATCTACCACTGGCAGTGTATATTATAAATTGAGATATATATTTTCAGGCTTGTGGCTTCTCAGCTGAACCAATAGATGACAATATCTACCACTGGCAGTGTATATTATAAATTGAGATATATATTTTCAGGCTTGTGGCTTCGCAGCTGAACCAATAGATGACAATATCTACCACTGGCAGTGTATATTATAGATTGAGATATATATTTTCAGGCTTGTGGCTTCTCAGCTGAACCAATAGATGACAATATCTACCACTGGCAGTGTATATTATAAATTGAGATATATATTTTCAGGCTTGTGGCTTCGCAGCTGAACCAATAGATGACAATATCTACCACTGGCAGTGTATATTATAAATTGAGATATATATTTTCAGGCTTGTGGCTTCGCAGCTGAACCAATAGATGACAATATCTACCACTGGCAGTGTATATTATAGATTGAGATATATATTTTCAGGCTTGTGGCTTCTCAGCTGAACCTATAGATGACAATATCTACCACTGGCAGTGTATATTATAAATTGAGATATATATTTTCAGGCTTGTGGCTTCTCAGCTGAACCAATAGATGACAATTTCTACCACTGGCAGTGTATATTATAAATTGAGATATATATTTTCAGGCTTGTGGCTTCGCAGCTGAACCAATAGATGACAATATCTACCACTGGCAGTGTATATTATAGATTGAGATATATATTTTCAGGCTTGTGGCTTCTCAGCTGAACCAATAGATGACAATATCTACCACTGGCAGTGTATATTATAAATTGAGATATATATTTTCAGGCTTGTGGCTTCTCAGCTGAACCTATAGATGACAATATCTACCACTGGCAGTGTATATTATAAATTGAGATATATATTTTCAGGCTTGTGGCTTCTCAGCTGAACCAATAGATGACAATATCTACCACTGGCAGTGTATATTATAAATTGAGATATATATTTTCAGGCTTGTGGCTTCTCAGCTGAACCTATAGATGACAATATCTACCACTGGCAGTGTATATTATAAATTGAGATATATATTTTCAGGCTTGTGGCTTCTCAGCTGAACCAATAGATGACAATATCTACCACTGGCAGTGTATATTATAAATTGAGATATATATTTTCAGGCTTGTGGCTTCTCAGCTGAACCTATAGATGACAATATCTACCACTGGCAGGTTAAACTATTCAACTTTGATCCTGGAAGGTATAATACTCCAAACTAGCCATACATCCAGAAAGCTGAATATTTTGAGTTAAAAATTGTGATTATATTTTTGTCCGTCAGTTTAAACATATATTTTGAATGCTCAAAAGAATCATCTCAGTGAGATGGCTCTTTTAAGTACCCACAGCATAGAATTTTGTTGAGAATAAGAAGCTAAGCTTATAATTACCCCCTTTTATCTGGAGACATGTTAACCCTTAAAGCGCCACCTATAGTTTGCAGCAGAAGACAAGTTCAAATTTTGCCACTTTTTCAAAAATAACAAATAAGGCATGATATTTCATGAGAATCGTCTGCTGGCAGACGTTTCTCATGAAATATCATACCTTATTTTTGCTGAAAACTAAGAAAGATGTTGCAAACTTTGTAGTCTGCTGCAGTTGAGATTGGCGCTTTAAGGGTTAACTCATATTTACATCACCTAGGTTGATAAAATTTGCATTACAAGCTAAAATAAATTCTTGAATCTTCAGTATGAATTAAATGAGCATTGAGCCAGCTCATAGCAAATGGTACTTACATTGGCCTGAAAAGTTTTCAGGATTTTTCGTGAATCCAGAGTTTTGAGGCTGACTTTCTATAAAAAGTCCGCCTCAAAACCCTAGATTAGGTAGCCCTCACCTGATATTAATTCTACAACTTATAAAGATTACAATGATCATATTTGATGTACAGACTCTTTAGATAATGTCAACTTATGCAGGGGGCATGTAAGTAATTTTTGATTTTTAACTTGACCTATGTCCCTGCAAGAGCAACAGTGGTCGTCGCTAAAATTCTACATGAAGCACACAGCTCCACCCACGGTCTCCATCTCATCATGAAGGTTGAAAAATAAAATTTTAATTCTTAAAATATTGCCGTCATTACATAAGATTACTAGATATCTTAACCACTGGTGGTTAATCACTTTTAATACATGGTGACTCACAGATGTGACTTTATGTGATAAAACAGACTATTTTACATATTTCTGGTAAGAAGCCTAGTTTTATTGCTGTATACAGAAGGTAAAAATGTACTATTATTAACTTTATGCTGTTTTCAGTGATCTGTCAAGAGAATTAAAGGTAGTCAAACAGAAATATGGGTATGACTATATAGAGATGGAAATGGTAAGCTTTGTTTATTGTAAACATTAACTTGGTCTTTAAAATGCTGTAATTGATGATATAATATTAACTCTTTGTGTATGAATGGATTCTTCCTTCTGGTTCGATACAATAAACTTGGGATAGTCCATTGTACATATCTAGGGGTGTCAGGTTATAATTTTCCAAAAAAATATTATATTCTTTTGTCTGAAGATCAATTTTACCTTTACAAACAGTGCAGACCCTGATCAAATACTGCAGCGGCATTTCATCTTGGTCTTCACTGTTTGCAAAAGTACTAGTTTTGGGGTTTCCCCGTATACAAAGGGCTAACTTCTTATCCCTTATCAGGACCTGGACTTGTCTATCTTGAGCTGTAAAAGATAATTTTTGGTTTGCCATTACATTGGCACAGAGAAGTACTGTGTATGGGTACACGGTTTTATCGGATGATTGGTTACTGACGTTCGATAGATATATCCGGATCGAATCCCAATCTGCCTGTTTTTCTGTTGCATAAAGTCGTCCAATCTGCGCATAAATCAACTTATTTTGTGTGAAAATAAAACAAAACAAAGTTGTTTTCCATGTATATAAAGCAGTTCTTGCATGTCAAATGCAATTGCAGTATGCAATTGGTAAAGCAACAAGATAACCAAACAAAAGGTTCCTAATGCAGCGTCTATAACTGTCGGCGTACAATTGTATAAAATATTGGCTGATCCAATTTGCCGCGTATTAACAGCTGAGTCGGATGGATGAGGGCAATTTCAGACAGAAAAATACAAACAAATAACATTGAGCAAGTAAAACCATTCACTCAAAAATAAATAACATGAAGGTGTTCATTCATTGACAGTGGCTATTTTCCGTGAAAGCGGTAATTGAAAATGTCATACAACGATGGGCATAGACAGTTTAGGAAAATGAGGATGACTTTCACTTTCATCAATTTTTACGGATCAAAGTTCTTTATAATATTGGCAAATAGATAGCTCCTAATGGAGCACAGAGGATGGCTTAAAGCTACTAGGTACATTGGTAAACAAAAAGTGCTTAGACTACATGTTATTATGGGGTTCAAGAGCTGGAAAGCTGGTTATTAGGTCCTTCTCTTTTCCGTGAGATGAATCAAAGGATATATGGAATATCCATCATTTTGTATCGATACACATATCATAGCAAAAAAAAAAGATTGATACTCAGCACTAGCACAGAGTGTTCAGTTTTGTCAGTTGTGGTTCCAGGGATAGGGAAATTCCATTTGTAGTGTAAAATGTTACATGTAATTTGTTTACATATTCATCCCGCAGTAAATATATGCTACTTATTAGCTCACCTGAGCCGAAGGCTCATTGGTGAGCTAATAGTATACCAGTGACTCCGGCGTCCGTCGTCCGTCCGTCGTCCGTCCGTCGTCCGTCCGTCGTCCGTCGTCCGTCAACATTTTCAAACATCTTCTCCTCTGAAACTACTGGGCCAATTGAACTCATATTTCATATGGAGACTCCTTAGGATGGGGGAACGAAAGTTTGTTCAAATGGTCTTGGTCACATGACCAAGATGGCCGCCATGCCCATATATGGTAAAAACCCTTAAAAAATCTTCTTCTCCAGAACCAGAAGGCCGATGACATTGGGACTTGGTATGTAGCATTGGGGTTGTGGGGCCTACCAAGTTTGTTCAAATGATGATCCTAGGTTGACCTTGACCTACTTAACGTCAAGGTCAAATTTGCTTCCTAATGCATTTAAATGGGAAAATTTCTGATAAGTTGATTTTTTTGAAAACTTTGGAAGCTTGAGTCATTATTCTCACATGATATGTTTAACCTAATGAGACAATGGCTATAAATAAGTTTCAAAGGTCAAGGTTGACCTTTGACCTTTCAGCTTAGGTCGCTCATATTGGAGTCCCATCTATATATTAAAACATAGTTTTCTCACAAACCATTGGCCCAATTGAACTCAAATTTCATGTGAAGACTCCTTATGATAAGTTAGCCAAAATTTATGCAAAATATTTTGGTCACATTACCAAGATGGCCACCACACCCATATATGGTTAAACCATTTAAAAATCTTCTTCTCCTGAACCAGAAGGCCGATGACCTTGGGACTTGATATGTAGCATTGGGGATGTGGGGCCTACCAAGTTTGTTCAAATGATGAACCTAAGTTGACCTTGACCTACTTAACGTCAAGGTCAAATTTGCTTCCTAATGCATTTAAATGGGAATTTTTTTGAAAATTGAATTTTTTGAAAACTGTTGAGGCCAAAGTCATTATTCTCACTTGATATGTTAAACCAAATGAGACAATGGCTATAAATAAGTTTCAAAGGTCAAGGTTGACCAAGGTCGCTCATATTGGAGTCCCATCAACACATCAAAACATAGTTTCCTCAGAAACCACTAGGCCATTTGAACTCAAATTTCATATGAAGACGCCTTATGATAGGTTGGCCAAAATTTATACCAATTGTACTGGTCACATGACCAAGATGGCCACCAAGCCCATATATGGTTAAAACCCTTTAAATGTCTTCTTCTCTGGAACCAAAACACCAATGGCCTTGGGACTTGGTATGTAGCATTGGGGATGTGGGCCCTACCAGTTTTGCACAAATGACTAATCTAGGTTGACCTTGACCTACTTTATGGCGAGGTCAAATTTGATTCCTTATGCATTTATTTGGGAAAAATCTTGTATTAAGTACCAAATGTCAAGCTGACCTTTTATCCAAGGCCACTCATTTGGACTGCCACACACCTATCTAAACATCTGTTTCTCAGAAATCACTGGGCTGTTAGATGGATTATTCATTAGATTGTTTAAGTCACTTGACCAAAAGGTCTGCAACCCCCATATATGGTAAAACAAAATTTGTTTCATTATAAGCTGTAGTTGACCTTGACCTATTTTAACATTACTAAGGAGATCAGGTGAGCGCCTCAGGACCTTCAGGTCCTCTAGTTTATTCATTGTTTGACCTGAATTATTGTAGACCAGGCCCCGAGGTTATAAAACTTTTTTCATGCTCAGCTCAACTGAGCATGCAATTTCAACTTATAAAAACTAAAATGCTCAAAAGTAAGGATTTTTCTGGCCTTCGTTCCCTCAGGTGTTGTATTTATCATGCTAATAAATGTTAAAATGCCAACAATTGTTGGCATTTTAACATTTATGAGCATGATAAATTCCATGCTCAGTTGAGTTGAGTATGAAAAAAGTTTTTTAACCTCCGGACCAGGTTTAGCTGAGGAAATGACTATACTCAAATTTCTCTCCTTTTTCAGACGTTTGAGATAGACTTATTTCCATTTTACCCTCCTCTTGTGAAGCTGGTCAGACCTAGATTACAGGTAAGTTGATATAGTCTTCAAATAAGATTGTATACAATTGATGGCCTCGTATAGACAGGGACAATAAGGCACACAACTACACAGTATTTTCTTTGGATTGAAAGGCTTAGTAGAGACCTCTAGATAAGAGTGCAAAGCTGAAAATGTTTGAGATTGTTGCTACCAAATTCAGTGAAGAATCTTTTTACAGCAATATGAGCAATTGACATGAACTATCATATCATTATATCCTATTTCAAACCTCCAGATAAGAGTGCATACCTGAAATTTATTTTCTTATTTCTCAACCAAAACATTTGTTGTGGATGCTCAAAAGAACCGGCTTGATGAGACACAAAACACATGTTTAAACTGATGGATAAGGAAAAAAATAACAATTTAAAGTATCAAACATTTGCTTATTAAAACCCGTAGCTCAAACCCTTTCTTTACTGATGGAATCTGATAAATCTCCCATATAGCTTCATACAATAAATTTAGAGGGTTCATTATATATTTTGAGGGGTCACTAAACAATATGCTCTAAATGACAGTATCTAAAGATGTATATGAGCAGGCTCGTGAGTTTTTACTTCTTAATTCAAAGCCGACATGAGTCTGTGTATTTGGTCAGTCTTCCCTGTTTGGTATTTGCTCACTCTAAATTTGGAAGAAGTGAGGTGTGTATTAAAAAGTTTTATAACCTAAAAACTGGAGTGCACAGAGCTATGGCCATTCTGATTGCAGTTTGGTTACCTCTTTCAGTGCAAGTGGCAACTTGTCATCTTTTGGATAATCTACGCAAACAGTTTGGGCCCAGATCAGGGCCGACATTCTGTCGGTCCTGATCTGGATCCAAACCCTTTGACACTTTGATAGTGTTCCCGAAAGAATTTTATGAAAAAGTTAATTTTGATAAAAAATCTGCAGAGGAAAACAAATATAATGCTTAACCCTTTAAGCGCCACCTATAATTTGAAGCAGACGACAATTTCAAATTTTGTTGCTTTTTCAAAAATAACAAATAAGGCACGATGTTTCATGAGAATGGTCTGCTGGCAGATGATTCTCATAAAAAATCATGCCTTATTTTTTCGAAGATCAGGAAAAATTTCGTCTGCTGCAGTTGTGATTGGCGCTTTAAGGGTTAAAATTACCCAACATGCAAAGTTAAACTGTAGAAGTTTTGTTTCAGAGTGGCATGATGCAGCGAATCACTAACATCGAGTTATTGCAGCTTTCTTACTGGTCCCCTGCCAAAGACATGAAGTCAGTGATAGAGGGGATCAAGTCATTCCTCCAGCAGTGGGCTAGAATAGAAGAGGATTATGAGAGAAATGAGTTGAGCAGGTGTCCATACCTGGACATAGAACACCATCTATTAACACTGGCTCAGGTGAGTTGTAATGAGTAGTTATCGGTCACGGATGTAGATCATTATTTCTCTCACCGTATACAAATATGTTCTTATTAGCTCACACGGAAAGCTTATGGACTGTTTCTACAGAATGAACTGATTTCCAGTTGATATAGCGGTGCAGTTTCATTGGGTGCGTTTCTTTGGCTTCTTGGTGTAAACTTGTTGTAGTCCATAACCGGCAGGTCACTTGATTGATTTGGATCACGTGGCGGCTCGCCTGATAGGCGCACTACCGGCATGCGCCGATCTCGCGGAACTTCATCCAAGGCGTTAAAGTGGCAAGGCCTGTTTTGCCTCTAAACATTTTGTACTACAAAGTAAGTACTGTTGCGCCTTTTTGGTCCATTGCAGCGGCTTACTACCCATCCCTGGTCATGTGATCGGCTTAAGCCGGAGGCGCAGGCGAGGCAGCGGCATACGCCGTTTTGGTGCCAAAGAAACACAGCCATTAAAACCTTACACGCATGCTCCTGTAATATTGAATCTATTAAACTTGTTGGGGGAAAAGGGATAAAATGCAGGGTAAACCTCACAATATGTCACTTTCCTAGACGCATTAATACATGAGCTCTCATGTTATATCATCTATCAATAAATCAATCATTGAAGAGTTGTTTATGGTATGAACTTTATTGGTTATGCATAGTTCAGGCGAGCTATTATTTCCTGTGGAAGATCTTAGGATATTTTAGCCATGACATGTAATTTCCAACAATGTGGTATTTTGACAAGTGTAGACTCAGTCTGTGCATCCTCCTTTTAAGCTTAGAAACTCCAAATGATGTTTGGTCAGTGGCCTATGTGTCATAGATTATTCAAGGGACTAGCAAAGTCTCTGATCAGACTGCGCATATGCCCAGGCTGGTCTGAGCCTTTGCTGGTCGCACATACCACATTGTTAAAAATCTCATGTTGCGGCTCATATAGAGTTGACGGTCAGGCACTAGAAATTTTGATATGACGCAGTCACTGACCAAGTGCAATAACAGACAGGTTGACTGCAGATCAGTTATCGAAAGCATTAATACACTTCCAATATAGTTTTGCGTCTGTCCGTCCGTAAAGTTTTGTTTCCTTAATATCTTGAAGAGTCATTGCTGGATTTTCATCAAACCTTGCAAACATGTTCATATATGCAAGACAAACACTTTAGACAAAAAAGTAAAGGCTAGGGACCAATTCTATTAGAGTTATTTCCCTTTGTAGTTCTAAATGGCTTTTAATATAGGGTTTTATGCTTGTGCTATTATAGGCAATACCATGCCGATCAACTCCTACCACAGCTTTTGATGGAACAATTTTATATTATTCCTATACAAAGTAGACACATTGAACATATGCATGAAGGAGTTTGGTTCAGAAAAAATAAATTTTGACAAAATGACAGCTGTGAGAACTTAGACAATTATTCCCTTATATGGCTTTTGTATATGCATGGATAGTGCCTTTATGGGCCGATCAACTCCTACCACAGCTTTTGATGGAGCAATTTGATACTTTGCCAATACAATGTTGACCAATTGGACATATGCATGAAGGAGTTTGGTTCAGAAAAAATAGTTTTTGACAAAATGACAGCAGTGAGAACTTAGACAATTTTTCCCTAATAAGGTGTTTGTATATGCATAGATGGTGCCTTCATGGGCCGATCAACTTCTACCACAGCTTTTGATGGAGCAATTTGATACTTTGCCTATACAATGTAGACACATTAAACATATGCATGAAGGAGTTTGGTTCAGAAAAGATAATTTTTGACAAAATGACAGCTGTGAGAACTTAGTAAGACAATTTTTCCCTAATAAGGCTTTTGTATATGCATAGATGGTGCCTTCATGGGCCGATCAACTCCTACCACAGCTTTTAATGGAGCAATTTGATACTTTGCATATACAATATAGACACATTGAACATATGCATGAAGGAATTTGGTCGTAAAAATTAATTTTTGACAAAATGACAGCTGTGAGAACTTAGACAATTATTCGCTTATATAGCTTTTGTATATGCATGGATAGTGCCTTTATGGGCCGATCAACTCATACCACAGCTTTTGATGGAGCAATTTGATACTTTGCTGATACAATGTAGACACATTGAGCATATGTATGAAGGAGTTTATAATTTTTGTTTGCACAGATTCTACTGAAATCTTTTCACAACTAAGGTCTGCTTTTTTGAACTATAACTTGCCAAGTTTTTTCACTGGCTCTTACTGTGCGGGGGGTATCTAATAAGCATTGCTTATTGACTTTTTTCATTGAATAGGTGAGTGAGATCACTCCTCGAGTCAATCAGGTTTACACTCTTGACGAAGATAAAATCAAAGAGCTCAAGAACACAGCATTTATGCAGGTGAGATGGTTTTTAGAATACTTATACAGTAAAACCTGTGTAAAATGGCCACTCTCAAAAAGACCAAAAGTTGTTTTTCAAGACCAGTTATTGCTTGATGCAGGTCAAAAGTATTGCAGAATGCTCCAAGGGGAGCATTCTGCAATACTTTCGACCTTCATTAAGCTACCATTTGTCATTAAGATCTTTGTTTTGTCTGGCTGTTTTACACAGGTTTGACTGTAACTCCTTAGTCATTACAGACAATATAAAAAAGTACCTTTGTACATGTGTGAACTATCATAGCTAACAGCTATCTCATATATATTAGAATCATAGATTAGCATTACTGTAAATTTGGAAATTTTTGGCAAGGGTTTCATTTCGCGAAACTTCCAAGTTTCGTGAAAATAAAACCCTCGTGAAATGACAAAATCACTTTGTCATTTACTGATATAGGTAAATCATGCCCAAGTCGCAAATTTTTAACATGGCAAATATGTCTTTTAACGCTATTTGCGTGAATAAAATTCTTGGGAAAATTTCTGAATTTACGCTATGTGCGGAGAGAAAACAGGTTCATGTAGAGCTATCCAGTAAGGCTTTATCTCTTAGTTTTTTCTAACCCTTGATTTACTGCTATACTAGGAAAGACTTTAGCAAGACTGCGCAGATTTGAAGGCTTGTCTAGGCCTTCACTGCTCATCTATAAGATCATATGGGTGTTGATAAAACCTGTCTTCACGGTTTCCGACAAAGTGAGACTCAAACCAGTCTCCTCAGCTACAGAGACTAGCTAGAAAATTGAAATTTGGCTTCTTACAAGTTTAGATATGATACTTTCCAAATGGCTAATAACAAAGGCTCTGATCAGTCTGCATGGATGTGAAGGCTGGTCCCAGCATTAGTTGTTTGCAAACTCCGAAAACAGGTTTTCTTACATCTAGGCTCAATTATGTACAGTAAAACCTGTGTAAAATGACCACTCTCAAAAAGACCAAAAATGGTTTTCAAGACTGATTATCATTTAATGCAGCTCAAAGGTATTGCATTCTGCAATACTTTCGACCTTCATTAAGCTACCAGTTGTCTTAAAGACTGTTGTTTTGTCTATTTTTAATTGGCATTTTACACAGGTTTTACTGTACATGACACAGAGTGCAAAATCATTTTATTATTGTTATATTGTTTTAGTTACATCACCAAAAATCTTGTCTATGGAGTTTGTAAGAAATTTATGGTCATATGGGTCTGCTTAGCTAAAAATTCACCACAAATAAGCCCGAAAATTCTGGAATAAGCTATTTTGGTGAAAAATGATTGGTTATGAATTCACCAATGAAAGCCAAATGGAGTTTCCCACTCTTATCAATTTGACCAGTCCATCTCCATATTAAGGGCTGGTATTTTTTTCATTTTTATTCAAATTTTAATAGAACATTCTATAAGCAAATAGTGGAGACCCTGATCAGATGCAACATTCTCTGGCATCTGATCTGGGTGTGCACTGTTTGCATATGTCTCACAAAAAGGACTCTAGGCTTATATGGATTAAATTGCAAAATTTATAATAGTTTGGGGTCTGGTACCCAATGCAGACTCTCATTTAGATATTTTCTGTAGGTTGGAAGAACGAAAGATGGTAAAGGACTAGAGGAGTACTGGGCCAAAGGAGTAGGCTTTGGTCATAACAATAGACCAGGTATGGTTATACTTAACCCTAAATGCGCCAATCGCAACAAAAATCGTCTGCTTTTCTTGTCTGCTAAAATGTTTAAGAAGCCTCTATGGCAAACAGTGTGGACCCAGATCAGACTGCTCCTATAGGAGCAGTCTGTTCTGGGTCCACTCTGTTTGTTTCTTTACTTAATTCGTCAGTAATGTTAGGCAGTTATTTGCAGCAGACGACTTCAGCAGATGTCATTTTTCAGATGCATTTTTTCTTGGCGCTTTAAGGGTTAACACCAATTCTTTGTAACCATCGAACCTAGTTGTTCACGCATAGTCACAGATTTTGATGAAACTTTCCATGATTGTTTGTTTTCATGCCAAAACACGCAAATCAAGCATCATTCTTTCATTTTCACATCCGTTGCCATGGTAACGGGGTCAATAGTTTTTGGCTAAAATTTGTCAGAAAATCAATGAAATTTGGCGAATTTCGGACTGTTATATCTTCTTTAATAAAAACATGTTAGCTATAAAGCTGTTTATTAATTGGAGAATTGCCCTTGGTTAGTATCCGAACGTTAATGTTTAAAGAATTTCTGGTCTCTTTCATATCGAAGTTCTATCTGAAAGGTAGGTGGGGTAACACAACCCCGAAATTTGCTGTTTTTTTGCACTTTTTGACAGCTTATATCATTAAGGGCACGATAGCCGGACACATTACAGGACTAACATGAAAATTAATATGATCCCATCTTCCAAAAATTAGAATAAAAATTTTGGGAAGTTACCATCTTCTATGTGTTACCATGGAAACAAGAGGTACACCGTTCCAAAATGCCTGTTTTGATTTTAACAAAAATTTATGAGGTGTGAAATTCACACAACCGCCAGACTGTTACACTGAACAAAAGAAAGTGTTAAGCTACCATTTTTCTGCCAATATCTATAAAAAATATTATCAGAGGCCCCAATTAGGGTTTGATTTAGTCATTTTAGGGGCGCAAACGGGGCAAAAATTAAGAAATAATTTGAAAAAAAGTCGAAGCTCTTTTACATAATAGCATTAATTGTATCAAAGTTGTTTTGAAAAGTCATATCTACATCTTACAATTGTAATTAAAGAATAAAAACAATTGTTAATCTCAGGAGGGGCTCCCGAAGGGGCTCAAATCCATTGAATGTGGGTGGGGTAACACAACCCCGAAATGTGTCGTTTTTTGCACTTTTTGACAGTTTATATCATTAAGGGCACGACAGCCGGACACATTATAAGACTAACATGAAAATCTATATAATCCCATCTTTCAAAAATTAGAATAAAAGTTTTGGGAAGTTACCATCTTCTATGTGTTTCCATGGAAACAAGAGGTACACCGTTCCGAAATGCATGTTTTGAATTTAACAAATATTTATGAAGTGTGTAATTCACACAACCGCCAGACTGTAACAATGATTAAAAGAAAATGTAACACTACCATTTCTCTACCAATAACTATAAAACATATTATCAGAGGCCCCTATGGGGATTTGATTTTTGTCATTTTAGGGGCGCAAGGGGGGGGGGCAAAAATTTAGATTTTTTTTTGAAAAAAAGTCAAAGCCTTTTTACAAATTAAAATTTATTGTACCAAATTTGTTTTGAAATGTCATATCTACATTATACAATTGGAGTAAAAGAATATAAACGGTTTGAAATCTCATTAGGGGCTCCCTAAGGGGCTCAAAACAGAATAAAAAGGGTGAAATTTCTAAGAAATCTACTAGGGAATAAATGAAATTGACCGTTTTTGTTCAGTAATAAATGCAAAAAAGTAACAGAGAGCCTATAAAAGTTTAAGGCCAAAATTTCTCTGCCAATATCTATACAAATTATAATCACAGGTCCCAATGGGGGGTTCAATTTGTTCGTTTTAGGGGCGCAAGTGGGAGGGGGTGGGGCAAAAATTAAGAAATCATTTGAAAAAGTCAAAGCCCAATTACATTAAAATTAATTCTACCAAATTTGTTTTGAAATGTGATATCTACATTATACAATCGTAGTTAAAGAATGTAAACAGTTGGATTCACATGAGGGGCTCCCTAAGGGGCTCAAAACGGATTAAAAAGGGTAAAATTACTATGAAATCTAGGGAATAAATGAAATTGACTGACTTTGTTCAATAATAAGTGCAAAATAGTAACACAGAGCCAATAAAAGTTTAAGTTCAAAATTTCTCTGTGAATATCTATGCAAATTATTATCTGAGTCACCAATGTTTTTTTTTATTTTGTTCATTTTAGGGGCGCAAGTGGGAGGGGGTGAGGCAAAAATTAGGAAATTATTTGAAAAAGTCAAAGCCCTTTTACAAATTAAAATTAATTGTACCAAATTTGTTTTGAAATATGATATCTACATTATCAATTGTAGTTAAAGAATACAAACAGTTTGAAATCTCATTAGGGGCTCCCTAAGGGGCTCAAAACGGAAATAAAGGTTAAATTTCTATGGCATCTAGAGAATAAATGCAATTGTCCAACTTTGTTCAGTAATAAGTGCAAAATAGTAAAACAGATGCAATATAAGTCCAATATTTTTCTGCCAATATCTTTACAATTTATTATCAGAGGTCCCAATGGGGGCTTGATTTTGGTCATTGTAGGGGCGCAAGGGGGCAAAAATTAAGAAATTACTAAAAGTCAAAGCTCTCTTATAAATTAAAACTAGTTGTATCAAAGGTGTTTTGAAAAATGATATCTCCATTATACAATAATAGCCCAGTTTTAAATTAATCTAATATTTACGAAGTGTCTCATCACTGAATGTTATCCTTGCATTTTGCTGTGTCATTCAGCTAAAAATATTACCAGAGGCCCAAATTAGACTTATTGCATATAAGTCTAGCCATGAGAAATTGGGCTTTTTGCATAATGAAAACAAGTGAATTCAATCCAACCAAATGTGAGTACAATTGGTATTTTTATACAGTGAATAATATCTTATTTTTTCACTAGTGACTGATACGATTTATATTTTCTCTGTAGCAAAACAATGATTTCTTGGGAATTTTGGGACTGGTACCCTACATTTTTCAAAAAAAAAAATACAAAAAGGATGTTTGTCAGAAATTTCGCATGTTGTGACGTCAACATCAAAGATAATGACGTTACTGTTTGACCTGGTGTGCCAGTTTGCAAGTGACGCCTGTGCTAAGGCACACGCAATTGACTTTCTTTACATGCTTATTTCTTGCCTTTGAATCGTTAAAATATGATTCTAATGCATGTGCTTTTGTAACGCGACGAGTGATTGGATAACGGCAAAAATTTGCGATAGTATATCCTGCGATATACTGTCGGAAATAGTTTGACGTCATTAATTACATCATATTACGTTGGATGAGGTGCGGCTTTATGGAGCTTGTAACGCTTCAATTTGAGAGGAAACTGTAGATGTGCATTAGAATGGGGATAACCATATTCAAAACTTTCTTTTGGGGAGATATATCGTCGAATATACGTTCGGAAATCACGCTTTACGGCTCCTCTCGCGCGTCGCCGTAAAACAAAATTTCGGACCGTATATCCGACGAAATACCTCCCCAAATAAAAAATTTGAATACAGTTATTCCCTAATTATAAAACATTTCCCAATATGCATACTGAAAAAGTCAAATCAAACGAGAAACGACCAGAGAATAAGTTAGGTTGTGCTTTCTGTATTTCCTTTCAGTATAAAATAAAAAGAAAATTTACTTTTTTGGGGCAAATTCCAAATATATTTCATCTTGTGCAGCTACCCCACTCAATAAAATATATTTGGTATTCATTTTGGGGGGCGCAGAAATATTTCCTCCATTCATTTAATAAGGATAACTGGCGGAGAAGGGTGAAAGATAATGAAGTAAATTTGATTGATGATATAGAATGTAAATATAAGGATTGAAATTCATATTCATGAAAAACATCAGCTATTTTTCTGTTTCCGAGCCTTGCATTCAGTTACTTTTTCCAAATTCTTGAAGTCAGTAATATTATGAACTTTCATAAAAGAATATTTATTGATTTTTTATAGGTCTAAAGTGTTTTTCAAATCAATGAAATGGAAATGTTTAATTTTATTTATCATATGATGTTGCATCTGGGAGTAAAATAACGTCATGCAATAAAGGATCATTGACGGTTTGGGCCTTATACGCCTATTTTTCTGATTCCAAGAATGCTGCTTTTGAGCTTCTAGTGTGGTGCATGTAGTATCAGCCCAATAGGTGAATCTAATGGCAAGAGCCAGCAAAATATTTTCAAAATTCCTACGCACTCGAGAGTTATGGCGGGTAGAAAGGGGAGGGGGTCTGAAATTTCATGAAAATGAAAAGTGTTTAAAAAAGTGATTTCTGTACGTTTTCTTGATTTATTTGGTAGGCATGGTGATATCTATTGAACATACAATATGCAGATTATTAACGAATCACGATAATTGATGAAATTATTTTTTAAAAAAAAATATGTTTTGTAATAAAATGATTTTGGGGAGATAATTTAGAAGTTACCTGTACATTTTTGACTACATGTACCGTAAATAATACAAAACTGAAAGCTCAACAAAAGAAATAAATATTTTTGAAGGAATGAAAGTGTCCCATTTAGCATTGGAAAGTCAACTGATTCTAACTAGATCCTTCGAAAATATTACTTTTGCTTTGTTTAAAGGGCATAGCATGTTGAATGTATTTAAAGTGTCCTAAAATTTATGGTATACATGCTGCATGTATATATCTATATGAGACAATATATTGAACACTAAAGTATTTACCTGTTATAACTCTTTGCATGCCAGTGTATAATTTTGTCGTCTGCCAATAGCCTTTTGCATACAGTTTGAACCCAGATGAAGACCAATATAATGTCGGTCTTGATCTGGATCCAAACTGTTTGACACTCTGATAGTGGTCCTGGGTGTTTTATTTTTAAAAACTTAATTTTGAAGAAAGTCAGCAGACGAAAATAAAAACATGAACAATTCCCCAGCATGCAAATAGATAAGTACAGGACATTGCAAAATAATGTGTCATTTAATAACAGTGAGATTTTTTCTTATGAAAAATGCATAAAACCTTGCTAATTCTACTTTTAATCTTTAAGTACTTTATATTAAACTAGCACAGAATACAAAGCAATTTAGGAGGTTGGTTCTAGAGAACTTAATTACTGTCATTAATTTCTTATTTGGTAGAAAAGGCCTTTTATGGGCTTAGGCCCTGGGTTTTTGGGCTGCTGAACATCTTTCCCCCCCCCCCCCCCCCCCCCCCCCCCCCCCCCGTGTGCCAGCAAGCCACTTCCATACAAAGTGTAAAATATGGTAACACATATGCAGGCAAAAGCTTTTGCTGGCACACGGGGGGGGAATGATGTTTTAAAAAATGTTTTCGGATTCCTATATATCTTAATGTAAAACTGATCGTTCTACCCAAAATTTTACATCTTTGAAGCATTTTATATCGAAAACGGATTTCACAGCCATAAAGTACTCAGGTCAGGGTAGCTTCAAGGCGAAGAAAGGGACGATTGACAAACTTTTATTTTTACTGAAAACCATAGGCATTTACCCATAGCAAGTGTCAATGATCCTTCTATAAACCACTTGTTGTTTACAGATGTTCGGGAAACATGACATCCATATCAATTTTGCATACATAATGCATAATTATTATTTGTTTACGCTAGAAATGAAATTTTAAAGTAATCTTAATGTCATATGATAAATAGAATATATCATACTTGCTCCTGTATGATTGAAGTTATTAAACTTGTTGCGAAAAAGACATAAAATAATGGACAAGCTTCGCTTTTTATCTCTTTTCCTCAACTCGTTTAATAAATTCAATAAAACATGAGCACTCATGTAAGATCTGCTATGTAGATAATAAAGTATTCTACTCCTTTGGCGCCAGAAAAGATCAAAATAGATTTCTAGGGTATAAGGTTTTAGAAGGTATCTTATAACTTTATCAGGGGACTAAATTATTTCAATATTGCACTTGTCCTGCAGGACGAGTGACTTACAATTCTCACTTGTCCTGCAAACACATTCACAGTCCTTTAAAAGAAAATGCAATAATTCTTTTTTTTTGAAAAACATAAGGGAGTAATATGTAATATGACTTCCTTGAATAATTCACCCCAAAGCACTCGTCCTACAGGACCAGAGCTGTGGGGAGAATTACTCGTCCTTTCTAGATTTCACTTGTAATTACGAGGCTAAATGTGGAATTTTTATCCCCTGTTCATGATATTTTGTTGTGAAAATTGTGCATAAATTGCAATTTTTATTTCAAAGAATCTTACAATCATAGTAAATTACATAGAATTTTTAAAGGAGACAATTTAAGGTCACTACTGACACCTGGGCATTTTTTACGAAATATAAATTTTCTTCATTTTTTTGTAAATCGCTATTTTGCATTATTAATAATGATATAAAACAATAAAAGTGCAATGTCACCTTTTATTCTTTGAGCTATGGCTCTTCAAAGACATGCATTATATGCCCTTTTTCTCCAAAAAGGTTCAGGGCCGAAGTAAGAAATAAACAGGCCTATGATATGGTAGCTGTCTACTAGCTGGTGATTATGGCATATTGTGAATTATTGCATCAGAAAGGTTTAAGTTTACTTGAAGTGCTGTGACGTTTATTTGAAGTGAATCTAGCCATTGCATATTTATGGATCAACTTTTTCATTAAAAATAATAGTTAAAAAAATTACTGCCATTTTTACGTAATATTCATATACATGTATGTAAGGCAATTAAAAAAAAATAGATTTTTTTGAACTTGTATGTCATAATCATTATTATGCTGAATCAGTCTGAAATTTGAGCAATTTTCACTGTCTAGAAAAAGAGATATTTCTTTATTACTACCTCTACCCCCTGTAATGCACAATTTCAAGTTTGTAACTTTCAACTGCATAGCGATAAATTTACTTTCAACAGACCATCTTTTTTAATAATGCTTTGATGCTGTCTGTATGTGCAGAAACTAGTTTTGAGAGGATTTTCTAATAAAAGAAAGTTTAACTTAAGAAATATATATATATTGTAGCCCCACCCACTTTTTTCAATGATTATCTTCTCTGATGCAATGAACCAGATAAAATGGCCCAAACAGTTGCAAACACATAATTCTGTTGTTAATTTATATTAATAGACAATTGCAGAAGTCATCAAAATATGTTAAAATAGTTGTGTTAAAAATATTAATTTAACATTTTGGGGACATTGATGCATTCATAAGGCATAATTTTATGATTTTTGTCATCTCAAAATGCAAAATTAAGGGTATTTTAATGTTAAAACTCATGTTTGGTGCAAAATTTAGATTACATAAGTTTTAAAACAGATGTTCGGACGTATCAAACCAAACATCTTGTACATGCTTTTACTGAAATCTAATCCTTAGAAAGCAAGTTATAGGAGAAAATTTGATTTTTGGCACATTTTCTATGTAAATATTATCTTTAAGGGGCAACAATTCATGTTTGAAAGAAGAACAATATGGCAGAAAGAACTTCGATCTATAGCTTGACATAGTTATGGTTCAGAACAGCTTTCATTCAACTTTGATACAATTAATTCTATTATGAAAGAGAGCTTTGACTTTTTTTCAAATAATTTCTTAATTTTTGCCCCCGTTGCACCCCTAAAATGACTAAATCAAACCCCCATTGGGGCCTCTGATAATATTTTTTAATAGATATTGGCAGAAAAATGGTAGCTTAACACTTTCTTTTTTTCAGTGTTACAGTCTGACTGCTGTGTGAATTTCACACCTCATAAATATTTGTTAAAATCAAAACATGCATTTTGGAACGGTGTACATCTTGTTTCCATGGTAACACTTAGAAGATGGTAACTTCCCAAAATTTGTATTCTAGTTTTTGAAAGATGTGGTAATATAGATTTTCATGTTAGTCCTATAATGTGTCCCGCTGTCGTGCCCTTAATGATATAAACTGTCAAAAAGTGCAAAAAACGACACATTTCGGGGTTGTGTTACCCAACCCACATACAAACGATTTGAGCCCCTTCTGGAGCCCCTCCTGAGATTTACAATTGTTTTTATTCTTTTATTACAATTGTATGATGTAGACATGACTTTTCAAAACAACTTTGATACAATTTATTCTATTATGTAAGAGAGCTTTGACTTTTTTTCAAATAATTTCTTAATTTTTGCCCCCGTTGCGTCCCTAAAATGACTAAATCAAACCCCCATAGAGGCCTCTGATAATATTTTTTATAGATATTGGCAGAAAAATGGTAGCTTAACACTTTCTTTTGTTCAGTGTTACAGTCTGGCGGTTGTGTGAATTTCACACCTCATAAATATTTGTTAAAATCAAAACATGCATTTTGAAATGGTGTACCTCTTGTTTCCATGGTAACACATAGAAGATGGTAACTTCCCAAAATTTTTATTCTAATTTTTGGAAGATGGGGTAATATTGATTTTCATGTTAGTCCTGTAATGTGTCCGGCTGTCGTGCCCTTAATGATATAAGCTGTCAAAAAGTGCAAAAAAACGACACATTTCGGGGTTGTGTTACCCCACCCACATTCAGTTATAATTCAGTCAACAAAAACTTTTCAGTCTGGATGATATGAGGTATGATTTAGATAAGTTTAAGTTAGAATTACCAGACAAAATGAAAAATATTGTGAAAGAAAGGCAATATAAATGGCAGTTTTGCAATGAAATTATTGAATTTCAAGGTAATTTTGGCTTTTTTTTTGGCCAAAATATTTGGAAGCCGTTGCCATGGCAACGGAAAGATAAATGAGTGAACTAGCATTATTTTTTTTGGTTTTACCAAGAAAGAATCATTGTCAGCAATTTTTAATAAAATCCGAGACCGAGCGTGAACAACCTCTATTATAACAGGTTCAGTAGTTACAGAGAATTGATGTTAATCTTTAAAGAAGTCTTCTCAAAATATTGTTTCTGAAAATGTGACGTTAAGCTAAGGAGGCAATCAACAACTTAGCCCTGGCGTTATGCATAAACAACAACAGTCTCTATCAAATGCACTTGGGTAAGTTAAAACAAATATAGAACCCCTCTGGATTTTGCAAGAACTTATTCTTTGGAAGTCTACAAAATCAGAACAGCACAACTATCACTCATCGTTTATGGGTCAGAAAATCTGTGTTTCCACATATATTTTAACCATTTTTGAGCAATAGGAACTTCTATCCTGTTTGATACAATATTGAGTAGGTTTCAATATACATTGTTAGGGGTCACTTGTTTGTTAATTGTTAGAATTTTCAACTTTACTGGTACTTCCTGAAGATCTATTTTATCTTTGCAAACAGTATTTAACCTGATGAAATACCATATTCTGATGCATCTCATCCTTGTCCACACTGTTAAGTTAATGTACAAATATTTACATTTTCAAAGCAAGCCTTTAATGATTCTTTAGATTTTGCAACGGTTCATAGCCTCATGAATGACATAAAATTGATTGCAATATGCTTCCAACATCAAATTCATTCACCAGCATTGACACTGATGTTGAGATTGACGGTGAGCCACACCTGAGTGGCACGTGAAAAACAAGCCTCTTGTTTGCTCCATTGGCTGTCCGTATTCACACTGGCTGTTCCGCTTTTCCTTTTTACACTCCAACAAAACCGTTAATACAATTACATATTAAATACAAAACTGTTTTTTTCTTCCTAACTTATATAATCATTTCTATATTTTAGATAATTTTGATAAAAGCAATAAATCAAGCCTTTGGGCTTCACTTTCTTTGCAAGAGACCCGGAGTGTTAATGATTCCATGAACATTCCAAAAATCTAATTCATTTCTGATTTGAATGATTCATAGCAACTAAAGGCTAACTCTTTCCTGCTATTGACCACATTTGTCACCTGCTGAAAACTTTGCTAGACAAATGTCGGGCCTGATATGGATCTAAATGGCTTGTCACTGTGATGCTATTTTTTAAAGATTTGGTATGAATATTTCCAGGCTGGGATATAGATGCCTACATTGCTGCTCAGAAAGAAAAAGACAACAAGGTAAACTAGTTGTTCCTAAAATTGCTTAACCCTTAATGTGCCAAGAAAAAAATGCATCTGAAAATGACGTCTGCTGAAGTTGTCCGCTGCAAATAATTGCCTAACATTACTGACGAATTAAGTTTAGAAGCAAACAGCATGGACCCAGAACAGACTGCTCCTATAGGAACAGTCTGATCTGGGTCCACACTGTTTGCCATAGAGGCTTCTTAAACATTTCAGCAGACGAGAAAAGCGGACAACTTTTGTTGCGATTGGCACTTTAAGGGTTAATTCTTAGTAAACTGATGGATTCTTCCTTTTTGTTTGGTAAGGTAAGCTTGGGATTGGAATGGTTTGTACATCATTTATTTAAAAAGATGTCATAGATTATAATTTCCAAATTAAGATGTATATCAACCCCTTTTACAAACTCTGTAAACCTTGATGATATGCCGCATACTGCAGCTTTTTACCTGGCTCTTCACTGTTTGCCAATGTTCCTATATAGAATTTCCAAGTACAGTAAAACCTGACTTAAGTGACCACTCAAAAATAGACAAAACAAAGATCTAAATGACAAATGGTAGCTTAATGGAGGTCGAAAGTATTGCAGAATGCTCCCTTTAGAGCATTCTGCAATACTTTTGACCTGCATTAAGCGATAATTGGTCTTGAAAACCAATTTTTTATCTTTTTGAGAGAAGCTATTTTAGACACGTTTTACTGTACACAAATGATTAAACTTTGACCCCAGTAACTGCTTTTGAGTTTGGAGACATACAGGGTTTTGTAGTTTAATGTGAATTAAAACCTGACCAGAATGGCAAATAATTAAGCTATCTGAGTCACAAATTGAGAAATCCTATTCATGTTACAGTAAAACCTGTCTTAAGCGGCCACTCAAAAATAGACAAAACAAAGGTCTTAAAGACAAATGGTAGCTTAATGAAGGTCGAAAGTATTGCAGGATGCTCCCCTTGGAGCATTCTGCAATACTTTAGACCTGCATTAAGCAATAGTTGGTCTTGAAAACCAATTTTGGTTGTCTTTTTAGTGGCTGCTTTAGACAGGTTTTCATGTAATATGCAAACAACAAAGGAGTCAACCAGGATATTATTGACTGATGGAGTTTGGAGAATTGATTACTGATAAGTTATAACAGTGGACAGATAACTGTTGACAGACAGAATACATTAGCCAGCTTATACCTGTCTGTGTGTACACTGGCCTATGAAACTAAAGACTCATCTGAGCTAAAATTGTTGCATATTAGATATCCCTTTCTAGGAAATAACACTGCTGTAGTAAAATGAGAAAAATATTTCGACAGATTTGTGCTTTTATAGATAAAGCAATAGTAATATGTGTGTGTTGTTCTGTCTAAATTTACAGATTGAGTCGGCATTGAAGGATATTCTGAAGGAGTTACGAGGTTTAAAGACAGATCTGGTTCCACGACCTGGGACTTCCAAAGATGATCAAGCAAGCTGCTCAAGGTCTATGTTCAATGGTTCAGGAGATAATGTAGATGATATATATTCTGTCCTGGAAGGTTCTGCCTTGATACCATGTCTGGAGGTATGGAGTTCTAAAATTTTGAACGCTAGTGTCCTGGCAAAAAGATCTAGACAAACAGTGCAGATCCAGATCAGACTGCTTCTGAAGAAGCAGTCTGATCTTGGTCTTCCCTGTTTGCTGTTCTGACATGAATTTTGTGAATTGTCTGGAGAGAGGTTCTCTTGTAGAGGAGAATAACCTTCCATAAAACCAATGCAGTATTCATTCTGAATGAAACTTTCTGTTCTGCTTTTATCAAATATTTTGTAGCATCTGATTGGAGCTATATGACAGTTCTTTTTGGAGAAGCTGGCCAAAAAAGGTTAATTCAAGATTTCTCCCTTAACCAAGGACTACAAAAGAAGTACTGCATAAGAAAACAAAGTCCCCACCAACAATGGGAGCAACAATGAATGGATAATAACAGAACAATTGCTATAGAATGGATGCTGAAGTTTGTAGATGTACATTAAGTAATGTACATCTCTGGCAGTGGCCATATCAAAATATTTATTTTACCACATATTGTGAATTGTTTCAAGCTTTATAACAAAAGATTGTTTTCCTTTTCATGAATACTGTTAAACTTGATTTTTTATGGGTTGCTCTGGCAAGTGTAAATATAAAAGATTAAAAGAATTGATAATTTGATGTCTAGTGCCCAACAAAAACAGTTTACAAATAAAGCAGGCCTTTAGTTAGGAATGCGTACCCAAAAATTATTTTTTCTTATTTCTCAACCAAAACATATGTTGTGGGTACTCAAAAGAACCGTCTCAATGAGACGGTTCTTTTGAGCACCCAAAGCATATGTTCGAACTAATGGGTAAGAAAATATTTACAATTTTACACTAAAAAATTGTATTAATCTAAACCTATGTTAAGATAAGGTGATGTGTTTGTTTATTTCAGAATTATTTACAGATTGATTCTTTTCTTGAGATCAGTCGACATTCTGTGGTAAGTATTGATTCTTTTCTTGAGATCAGTCGACATTCTGTCGTAAGTATTGACAGTTTTCTTGAGATCAGTCTACATTCTGTCGTAAGTATTGACTGTTTTCTTGAGATCAGTCTACATTCTGTCTTAAGTATTGATTCTTTTCTTGAGATCACTTGAGATCAGTCTACATTCTGTCGTAAGTATTGACTGTTTTCTTGAGATCAGTCTACATTCTGTCGTAAGTATTGACTGTTTTCTTGAGATCAGTCTACATTCTGTCCTAAGTATTGATTCTTTTCTTGAGATCAGTCGACATTCTGTCTTAAGTGTTGATTCTTTTCTTGAGATAAGTCGACATTCTGTCGTAAGTGTTGATTCTTTTCTTGAGATCAGCCGACATTCTGTCGTATGTATTGATTCTTTTCTTGAGATCAGTCGACATTCTGTAGTAAGTATTGATTCTTTTCTTGAGATAAGACAACATTCGGTCGTAAGTATTGATTCTTTTCTTGAGATCAGACGACATTCGGTCGTAAGTATTGATTCTTTTTTTGAGATCAGTCAACAATGTGTCGTAAGTATTGATTCTTTTCTTGAGATCAGACGACATTCGGTCTAAGTATTGATTCTTTTCTTGAGATCAGTCGACATTTTGTCGTAAGTATTGATTCTTTTCTTGAGATCAGACGACATTCGGTCGTAAGTATTGATTCTTTTCTTGAGATCAGTCGACATTCTGTCGTAAGTATTGATTCTTTTTTTGAGATCAGACGACATTCGGTCATAAGTATTGATTCTTTTCTTGAGATCAGTCGACATTCTGTCGTAAGTATTGATTCTTTTCTTGAGATCAGTCGACATTCTGTCGTAAGTATTGATTCTTTTCTTGAGATAAGTCGACATTCTGTCGTAAGTATTGATTCTTTTCTTGGGATCAGTCGACATTTTGTCGTAAGTATTGATTCTTTTCTTGAGATCAGGCGACATTCTTTCGTAAGTATTGATTCTTTTCTTGAGATCAGTCGACATTCTGTCGTAAGTATTGATACTTTTCTCGAGATCAGTCGACATTCTGTCGTAAGTATTGATTCTTTTCTTGAGATCAGTCGACATTCTGTCGTAAGTATTGAAAAGGAAAAAGACAGTGTGATTACAAAAACTATCGTTGACTCGCTAGTTCATTCTATGAGCCGTTGTGGTGTAGTGGATAAACCATTTGCCTTGTAAACCAGGGGTTGCATGTTTGATCCCCGGCTTCACCAGTCTTTTGGATGAGACTTTAAGCCGAGGGCCTGTCTCCATATGACCTTAGCTGCTGGTGGGACGTTAAACACAAACACAACTAGTTCATTCTCATAGCCCTTTGTAAACTGGGGACTCAAGATGGAGTACTGCGGGAAACAGTGAAGACCCTGATGAAATGCCACATAACATGGCTCTTCATCAAGGTCTACACTGTTTGGTAAAAAAAAAAATACCAGAGAAAGAAAGGAAAAGAAAAGGAAAAAGACAGTGTGACTACCAAAACTATCTTTGACTCACTTTGACATTGTATACTAGAGACTCTATAGGAGTACTTTGGCAAACAGTGAAGACTCTGATGAAATGCCACATAATGTGTCATTTCACAGAGTCTACACTGTTTGCTAAAACAAATACCAATTTTGAGAGAAATAAATACATTATTATACCCGGCGCAAACTTTGTTTTTATAACCCCCCAAACTTTGTTTGTGGTGGGTATACTGTTTTCACGTTGTCTGTCCGTGTGTCTGCGCTTCCGTCCGTCCGTCCGTAACATCTTCTTTCCTAAAATATCTTGAAGAGTATTTGCTGGATTTTCATCAAACCTTGCAAACATGTGCATATATACAAGACAAATACCTTAAACAAAAAAATAAAGGGCTAGGGGCAAATTCTATTAGAGTTATTTCCCTTTGTAGTTCTAAATGGCTTTTTATAAAGGGTTTTATGCCTATGCTATTGTAGTCCATACACGGGCCGATCAACTCCTACCACAGCTTTTGATGGAACAATTTGATACTTTGCCTATACAATGTAGACACATTGAACATATGCATGAAGGAGTTTGGTTCAGAAAAAAATAATAAAAAAATAATCAACTCCTACCACAGCTTTTGATGGAACAATTTGATACTTTGCCTATACAATGTAGACACATTGAACATATGCATGAAGGAGTTTGGTTAAAAAAACAAAGTTTTGACAAAATGACAGCTGTGAGAACTTAGAGAATTTTCTCTAATAAGGCTTTGTATATGCATAGATGATGCCTTCATGGGCCGATCAACTCCTACCACAGCTTTTAATGGAGCAATTTGATACTTTGCCTATACAATATAGACACATTAAACATATGCATGAAGGAGTCTGGTTGAAAATTTTTTTTTGACAAAATGACAGCTATGAGAACTTAGACAATTATTCCCTTATATGCATGGATAGTGCCTTCATGGGCCGATCTACTCCTACCACAGCTTTTGATGGAGCAATTCGATACTTTGCTGATACAATGTAGACATATTGGACATATGCATGAAGGAGTTTGGTTTGGAAAAAATAATTTTTGTTTGCACAGATTCTACTGAAATCTTTTTTTCAAAACTAAGGTCTGCTGGTTTGAACTATAACATGCCAAGTTTTTTTCACTGACTCTTACTGTGCAGGGGGTATCTAATAAGCATTGCTTATTGACTTTGCTCATTTTATTTGTAAGTATACAGAGCTGTAGATTAGCTTTCAGGTCAATTAGGTATTTATGCAACCTGATTATCCTCAATTGCGTATTGGCAAAAAATTGCGTATTTTATCTCACATTTTATTTTGTGATTACACATAATGTCTGCAGTGTTTTTCTTATTGAATGAAAAATAGTAAATGAGTATGATCAGTAAATACCACAATCACAAACTGCAGACAACCCCGTGGCACCGTGAGGAAGAGCCGCTCAACCATCACGAGACACCAGGAAGACAAATTAAGCAAAGCAATCAGCTCTCTCTTCCCCATCAAGATGATTGCAATACTAAAATGGACATAAAGTAATGGACAACAAAACATAGAACAATTACAGACTCCCACAAGGGGAGTTACAATAAACAGAAAGTCAACAACAACAGAACCACCGCCTTAGAACGGACAGCAGCCTAAGCCACCGGGAGGCTTAAATGCATTTTACTGGTACCAAATCTTGCCCTAGATTCTGCTGTTGTTGAAGCACAAAAAATGTTCAGCTCGCATGGAGGCCATGTAACTAATGCAATGTATCATCATGGAAAAACACTCAAATAAAATTACTACACCATGATGAAACAAAGAAAAGGGCTCATGACTCACAGATAGTCAGAGCTAAAGAAAACCTCAAGTTGAGCCACGGTGGGTCCAGCTACAGATAAGCATCAGGCACCAACCCACCGATTAAAGCTTTACGTCAGAGCCGTCATAAAGTCTGAGGCCCGACCCACTGTCGTGCAATTAAAGAGGAAACCATAGCTATAAACCGTGATTGGGTTTACAACTAGGCATGCAGATTGTCGCATGATATCCAAGTTATATCCAACCCTTATATAACGTTCAACTATCTTTTTGAATTGATCACTAAAATTAGGTTTTCCAACAATTTGTTTGAATTTATAGACTAAATCACCATAAAATATAGGTTCTGATATGCCTTGTTGCAGAAGAGTTTTTAACCCAATGTTGTATTTAACAATTAACTCTGAGTGTCTGTGGTAGAATTTAGAAAATGCTTTTCGAATTTTATGATATCTATAACCTTGTTTTAATAATTTAGCAGTTAAAAATAAGTTTCTGTTGTTGAAGTCATCAACAGTAGAACATACTCTAGCAAAACGAATAAGCTGAGAAATATATACACCATAGGAAGGAGAGCGAGGAACATCTCCATCAAGAAATGGGAAATTTACTATTTCAAAATTAAAATCATCCCATTTATCATAAATTTTAGAAGAAACTATGCCATTTGTTATTGACAAGTTCAAGTCCAAAAATGGAGCTTCAGCATCAGAAGAATTCGCCTTATTTAACTGAAGTTCAGTGGGATATATCTGACCTACCATTTGTTCAAAATAAGGATTATCAATATTAAGTAAGTCATCTAAATATCTTGAGGTAGAGTTAAAAGCTTCAATAACATCAGATTGATTATTGTCTGACAGAGATAACATAAAGTCTCTCTCATAACAAAACAAAAACAAATCTGCAACAAGAGGAGCACAATTAGTACCCATTGGAATACCGACAATTTGTCTATATAACTTTGAGCCGAATCTTATAAATATATTGTCCAAAAGATAATGGACCGCATCACACATTTTCTGACATGACCATAATTTTATATCGTTTAGGTTGTTCAGAAGTAAAAAAGGCATTTTTATTATTACAGGCCAAATAAAGTGAGCCCTCTCTGTTAAATGTTTGTTCAATTAATTCTGTTAGTTTTTCTTTTATTAGATTATGAGGCAATGTAGTATATAGAGTAGAGAAATCATATGTAGACAAACCAGATGCTAGAAAACCTCTAGACTTCAATTTATTAAGAATTTCACCTGAATTTTTAATAGACCAAAATAATTTTTTACCATTTCTTTCATAAACTGTTGTGCAATATTTAATGACATGGTTTTTAATTGCAGTGAGACAAGAGGTCAAAAGAATAGACAACTCAGTAGTTGTACATGCACTAGAATTAGCAATAAAACGCGACTTATAGGGCCGTTTATGAAGTTTAGGTAACCAGTATAACGTAGGAAGCTTGCTATGGTCCTCATCAACAAACAACACAAACTTAGCTGCCATATGGCATCGATGCCTATCAATGATAGACGTCTCATCAAGCATGTTATGCTCATATGTTTTTGCAGTGCTAAGTTCTTGCTTTAGGGTGTTAAAGCCATCAAAAATTTGTACATTTATTCAATCTCATCGTCTGCCTTTCAAGCTTATTAAACTAGTGGATTTTGTTGTACCTCTGAATTAAATTTAATCCCCTTGTTGACATTTGTGGCTCGGAATCACTATGCAAGTTTCACTTTCATCAGAGATGCCAACCATTCCGATTTTTGCGGAATCATTCCGTTTTTTAAGGCTGATTTCCGCATTACGATTTCGGACGTCAAAATTCCGCAAAATAACGATTTAAAATGGTCGAGATAAAATAAAGGATGTCACTGTTACCTATACACCAGTTTTGAGAACATTTTACTTTGCCGTTAATAATTATACCTGAACACCGGTAGTAAATTACTGACTGATTTGTATGTTGTTCTGTATTGGAAAAAGTACTCCGTAGCTGGTAAAAAGCTGCCAGACTGAGAAACCAACTCATCGTTTGAAAAAATGGCTTCCCCAGTAAAAAAGCTGTCTGCTTTAGTAGTTGAAAAGTTCAGGATGTTTTCCTCAAGAGTTGTTTGTTATGAGCAAACATTTTCTGAAGAGCTTCTAAGGAAGGCTAAGTCAGCCACCTATCAACAACTGCAACAACAAAACACGAAGTAAAGCTATCAGCTATGCTTTTGGGAGGGAAGATGAGGGTAGCAAGGAGATATTGAAGCTTGTCTTGTAAGTGCATTTTGTAACATATTACAACATTTTATTGGTGAGATATTTGGTATTCCTGAAAATGTCCCCAGATTCCTGATAAATGTCTTTCATATTCCTGATGAGCAACAATTAGCGTTGGCATCTCTGTTTCATTGATATTCCTTGAAATACTTGACTGAGCATCAATATTTTATTCCGCACCTCCCAACATATTCAGAGCCACATAATTTCAATGCTCAGTGATGAAAAAGTTTGTCTTAGCCTCAAAAAGTAAAATTGTTGGATGTTGATGCCCGAGCCTGGACTGAGGCAGGCAGTACTTTATTATATTGTTTGGTAGGGTGGGAGTTGTAAACTATGCAGATGAAACAACTAATTTAACAAAATCACCAACAATCTTACTTAGAGCTGATGAAACACCCGTCCTTATTCTGAGAGCATTTACACTGAATGGATAGATAAACTGGCCCTGTGGTTATAAAACTTTTCATGATCAACTGCTGAATTGCTGATCAAAATGCTGAAAAATAAAGACTTTTCTTGCTTTCTTAGATCTTAGATCTTGTATTTATAATCTATTTATCATGCTAATAAATGTTGAAATACCAACATTTGTTGACATTTCAACATTTATGAGCATGATAAATCTCATTCTTAGTTGAGTTGAGCATGAAAAATGTTTTATAACCAGGGGCCTGGACTTGTGTTTGTTGCCTAATGTGTAGGAGGACAAATTTATTTTGGTCTGTTTCTCATTGATAAATATGTGAGCATATCTTGTGTGCATGATATCTTTTTGAGCCAGTTTCTTGATTCTTACAGAAATTGCAATTATCAGACTATGTCAAAGAGCTTTATAGATTTTAGCAACATCTGCCCAGTTTTCATGGCTAGGTTATAAAACTTTTTTCATGCTTAACCCAACTGAGCATGAAATTTATCTTGCTAATAAATGTTAAAATGTCAACAATTGTTGGCATTTTAACATTTATAAGTGTGATAAATACAGAATATGAGGGCTTGAGAGCAAGAAAAGTCTTAAAATTTTCAGTGTTTTAGTTTTTACCAGCTGTTGAAATTTAATGCTCAGTTGAATTGAGCATGAAAAAAGTTTTATAACTGCAGGCCCAGTACTATTATCATTTTCTCCTACATTGCAGGTTTATACTGTGATAGTCAATGTGATAAGAGAAATAGGTAGGTTACTATGATTAAACTCTTTGCATGCTTGGTAATTTTTCATTCTTTTGTTGTCGTCTGCTTACTTTTTTCAAAATCAACTTCAAAAAATTCTTTCAGGAACACTATCAGAGTGGCAAACGGTTTGGATCCAGATCAGGACCGACATTATGTCGGTCCTGATCTATGTCCAAACTGTTTGCAAAGGTTATCAGCAGATAACAGAAGTCACCGCTAGCAAGGAAAAGAGTTAAATAGATAAACTTGTACTAGACTTCTGGCTACACCTAATTTTTGTCACACCTGCTGTAGCATGAGCAATCAAATTTTTGGTCCCTTCTTTCAACCATCCACCAATGCCACTCAAGTGTTCTCCCTTGAAATTAATTTAATTACCTATAGTGTTTCCAGAACTTAAGTGACCCCCGTTATTTGCTAATTATTCATCAATGGTGATTTTAATTGAAAAAATAATTAGAGAAATGAATTTAGATATATACCGCGTAATTGAATTTATTTTTTCCACATAAATATGCGTTTTTGTATAGGCTGGGATTAGATGGAATTTTGGTGTGTTTTTGCTGCTCTTCTGTGAATTAGTCCCCAAGTGAACCTAGCGATATAAATAAAACATGGATTATACAGGTCAGTGGAGGTAATTCGTCAGTCCTACAGATAAGAGAGCGTAACAGAGGATAATTTTTCCTATTTCTCAACCAAAAAATATGTTGTGTGTACTCAAAACATTTATCTCGATGATATGGTTCTTTTGAGCACACAAAACACGTGTTTAAACTGATAAAGACAATCACAACTTCACGCTAAAATTGCTTAACTGGCCCAATCGTCGTGCATTAAGCTATGATTCACTGCTTATACTGACTCATAAACTTCGCTGTACATCTAAAGCTGAAATGACTTGTGTTAAAAAAAAACGATTCAAGTAACAATATTGTCTGAACCTTAAATAATGGCTGAATTTTCTTTCGAGATAATTGCTTCCTAAAAATATGTCTTTCAGGAATACAAGTAGGTTATTAAACAGTATGGATCAGTATGGATCCAGATAATGCCCAACATTTTAACCTGAACTTGCCTTCAGCTGTTGATAAAGTTTATCAGCGAAATAGCTTTAGCAGGCAAATATTTGATGCTCTTTAAGTCTAAGGTATATCCCCAATTCGCTATTTCTCGTCAACTCTCTAATTTGCTTGAATTGTCATCATAAACTCTATACTTACTAGCGTCGTCTGCTGATTACCTTTGCAAACAATTTGGACCCAGATCAGGCCCGACAAAACGTCGGGCATGGTCTGGATCCAAACTGTTGGCACTCTACTGATATTCCCGAAATATCGTTTTAGAAAAAAGAGAGAACCATAATGGTTTTGAAAAAATATAGGCAGACGACAAAACAATGACAAATTACCTTGTAGGCAAAAAAGAGTCAATGAATTGAAATGGAAGGTGCTACAGGTACATGCATGTTTCATGCTTAAGCCTTATATTTGCCTGCTTTCAATACGGCACAGTCTAGGACCCCTATAGCCTTTTACAATTGCTTGTGTGCGTGTGTGTGTGTGTCAAAATGATGACGAGTGAGATTTGCGGATTATTTTCGTTGAATCATCGGATATAGATAGTCCTGTAGGCTAGTACATACCATTATAGCAATGCAAATATACCACGTGTATCTATTGGGGTACACATAGGTATATTCACAGGGAAAAACAACTAAGTTATTCTTTTGTGCAGGGGACTGGGGCTTCAGTTACAAATAAGGGCGTCTCCCAAAAATAAGTTTTAGTTACGCGGTGTGCATTTAAATCCACATGCTAAGTGCCATTCTTCTAAGTTCAATTTAAAGCTGTTTGAAAAAAGAAAAACGGGGGTCACTTATAACCTGGAATCATATTAGTAACAATAAGGTGTACAGTTTTTATATGCAACTCCTTTAATGCAGAATTTCTAATTCCAAATCCTCGAATTAATTATCTGGACTAATCCATTTTAGTTATCAATGAATAATTTGCCGAAAAAGGCGAATAAATAGTTCCAGATCAGACTTATTATGCGAATGCTGAAGACATGTTTGTAACCTTGACCTTTGGCCTGGAAGATGCATGACTGCATCTCAGTGATCCTGTGTTTGAGACCCTGGTATACAGTGTCTGTAACATCACTGATTTATGATACCATTTGTTTACCATACCTTAATAAATCAATTTTGAATTTAATCCATGATCATTTTTCAAAACTCTTATGTTGATATTTTGATATCACATTATTTCGATCAGAATACTATATCAGCACTATGTTGATATTAGTTTTCAAACATTGTTGGTACTCAAAAGAACTGCCTCTTTGAGCCAATTGGTTTGAGATTCCAAAACAAAACAGATAATAAGAAAACAATTAAGTGGCATCATGAGATTTCCAACAATGTGGTATGTGCAACCAGGAAAGGCTCAGACCAGCCTGCACATACACGCAGTCTGATCAGAGCCTTTGCTAGTTGCTTGAATATTCCATGAGTGTTAAGCTACTGACTGAACACGATTTGGAGTTTCTAGGCTTAACAGGAGGCTGCACAGGCTCGTCTGAGTCTACACTTGTCAAAATGCCACATTGTTGGAAATCTCTTGCCGCGGCTCAATTAAAACAGATATTAAGAAAACAATTGTGCTTTTACACTCAAAAATCTTGCTTAACTGGTCCCATGTTGAATACATTACAATGAAGCCACTAAAAAATAGACAAAACAAAGGTGTTTTAGACAGGTGGTAGCTTAGTGCAGGCTGAAAGTATTGCAGAATGCTCCACTCTGAAATATTTTCAACCTGCATTAAGCTATAGTCAGTCTGGAAAACATAGTTTTGTGTCTTCCTTTGAGTGGCCACTAAAGACAGGTTTTACTGTACTTTTTATGACACATTTGTATTATTTCAGCATATCGTAAAGATTTATTACCCCTACTATGTGCTCTACCGGGTCAGACAGTGTCAGTTTATCAGCTGCTGGAACATCTAGATAAAATGGTGAGTATCACACCTCTGTGCTCTACCGGGTCAGACAGTATCAGTTTATCAGCTGCTGGAACATCTAGATAAAATGGTGAGTATCACACTTCTGTGCTCTATCCGGTCAGACAGTGTCAGTTTATCAGCTGCTGGAACATCTAGATAAAATGGTGAGTATCACACTTCTGTGCTCTACCGGGTCAGACAGTGTCAGTTTATCAGCTGCTGGAACATCTAGATAAAATGGTGAGTATCACACTTCTGTGCTCTACCTGGTCAGACAGTGTCAGTTTATCAGCTGCTGGAACACCTAGATAAAATGGTGAGTGTCATACTTCTGTGCTCTATCTGGTCAGACAGTGTCAGTTTATCAGCTGCTGGAACATCTAGATAAAATGGTGAGTACCACACTTCTGTGCTCTACCGGGTCAGACAGTGTCAGTTTATCAGCTACTGGAACATCTAGAAAAAATGGTATCATACTTCTGTGCTCTACCTGGTCAGACAGTATCAGTCTATCAGCTGCTGGAACATCTAGATAAAATGGTGAGTATCACACTTCTGTGTTCTGCCTGGTCAGGCAGTGTCAGTTTATCAGCTGCTGGAACATCTAGATAAAATGGTGAGTATCACGCTTCTGTGCTCTACCTGGTCAGACAGTGTCAGTTTATCAGCTGCTGGAACATCTAGATAAAATGGTGAGTATCCCGCTTCTGTGCTCTACCTGGTCAGACAGTGTCAGTTTATCAGCTGCTGGAACATCTAGATAAAATGGTGAGTATCACATTTCTGTGCTCTACCGGGTCAGACAGTGTCAGTTTATCAGCTGCTGGAACATCTAGATAAAATGATGAGTATCATACTTCTGTATTCTACCTGGTCAGACAGTGTCAGTTTATCAGCTGCTGGAACATCTTGATAAAATTATGAGTATCACAGCTCTACTGGGTCAGACAGTGTCAGTTTATCAGCTACTGGAACATCTAGATAAAAAGACGAGTATCATACTTCTGTGCTCTACCTGGTCAGACAGTATCAGTTTATCAGCTGCTGGAACATCTTGATAAAATGGTGAGTATCACACTTCTGTGCTCTACCTGGTCAGACAGTGTCAGTTTATCAGCTGCTGGAACATCTAGATAAAATGGTGAGTATCACGCTTCTGTGCTCTACCTGGTCAGACAGTGTCAGTTTATCAGCTGCTGGAACATCTAGATAAAATGGTATCACACTTCTGTGCTCTACCGGGTCAGACAGTGTCAGTTTATCAGCTGCTGGAACATCTAGATAAAATGGTGAGTATCATACTTCTGTATTTAACCTGGTCAGACAGTGTCAGTTTATCAGCTGCTGGAACATCTTGATAAAATGATGAGTATCACACTTCTGTGCTCTACCTGGTCAGACAGTGTAAGTTTATCAGCTGCTGGAACATCTAGATAAAATGAAGAGTATCACACTTCTGTGCTCTACTTGGTCAGACAATGTCAGTTTGTCAGCTGCTGGAACATCTAGATAAACTGATGAGTATCACACTTCTGTGCTCTACCTGGTCAGACAGTATCAGTTTATCAGCTGCTGGAACATCTAGATAAAATGGTGAGTATCACACTTCTGTGCTCTATCTGGTCAGACAGTGTCAGTTTATCAGCTGCTGGAACATCTAGATAGAATTGTGAGTACCACACTTCTGTGCTCTATCTGGTCAGACAGTGTCAGTTTATCAGCTGCTGGAACATCCAGATAAAATGGTGAGTACCACACTTCTGTGCTCTACCTGGTCAGACAGTGTCAGTCTATCAGCTGCTGGAACATCTAGATAAAATGGTGAGTATCACACTTCTGTGTTCTGCCTGGTCAGGCAGTGTCAGTTTATCAGCTGCTGGAACATCTAGATAAAATGGTGAGTATCACACTTCTGTGATCTACCTGGTCAGTGTCAGTTTATCAGCTGCTGGAACATCTAGATAAAATGGTGAGTATCACACTTCTGTGCTCTACCTGGTCAGACAGTGTCAGTTTATCAGCTGCTGGATCATCTAGATAAAATGGTGAGTATCACACTTCTGTGCTCTACCTGGTCAGACAGTGTCAGTTTATCAGCAGCTGGAACATCTAGATAAAATGGTGAGTATCACACTTCTATGCTGTACCTGGTCAGACAGTGTCAGTTTATCAGCTCCTGGAACATCTTGATAAAATGGTGAGTATCACACTTCTGTGCTCTACCTGGTCAGACAGTGTCAGTTTATCAGCTGCTGGAACATCTAGATAAAATGGTGAGTACCACACTTCTGTGCTCTACCTGGTCAGACAGTGTCAGTTTATCAGCTGCTGGAACATCTAGATAAAATGGTGAGTAACACACTTCTGTGCTCTACCTGGTCAGACAGTGTCAGTTTATCAGCTACTGGAACATCTAGATAAAATGGTGAGTACCACACTTCTGTGCTCTACCTGGTCAGACAGTATCAGTTTATCAGCTGCTGCAACATCTAGATAAAATGGTGAGTATCACACTTCTGTGCTCTACCTGGTCAGACAGTGTCAGTTTATCAGCTCCTGGAACATCTAGATAAAATGGTGAGTAACACACTTCTGTGCTCTACCTGGTCAGACAGTGTCAGTTTATCAGCTCCTGGAACATCTTGATAAAATGATGAGTATCACACTTCTATGCTCTACCTGGTCAGACAGTATCAGTTTATCAGCTGCTGGAACATCTTGATAAAATGGTGAGTATCACACTTCTGTGCTCTACCTGGTCAGACAGTGTCAGTTTATCAGCTCCTGGAACATCTAGATAAAATGGTGAGTATCACACTTCTGTGCTCTACCTGGTCAGACAGTGTCAGTTTATCAGCTGCTGGAACATCTAGATAAACTGATGAGTATCACACTTCCATGCTCTACCGGGTCAGACAGTATCAGTTTATCAGCTGCTGGAACAGCTAGATAAAATGGTGAGTATCACACTTCTGTGCTCTACCTGGTCAGACAGTGTCATTTTATCAGCTGCTGGAACATCTAGATAAAATGGTGAGTATCACACTTCTGTGCTCTACCTGGTCAGACAGTGTCAGTTTATCAGCTGCTGGAACATCTAGATAAAATGGTGAGTATAACATGTACTGCAATTTATCTTTATTAACCTATCTCATACCGGGCCCAGTGGCACAGTCGGCAGCAAGTCCAAATGCAGATCCAAGTGGCACGAGTTTGATCCCAGCCTGGTTCCATACTTTGGGGGAGATTGATCATGAAATAATTCCTCCTGCTGATTTAAGAAGAGTTATTGTCAGTTACAAGTGAAAGTATGTGCAAGAAGTTCTGATTAACCACCTAGTCAAGCTTGCCCAGGTAAAAGTTGTAGTTAGGTGAACTGACCGTTGTAACATGACCATTGCTGTTGACTGGGATGTAAAACCTCATCCAAACAAAACAAACTAACCTGTCTCATAGTCCTTCAAATGAAGTTTAAAAAAAAGCGGAGCATTTTTTTGTTTTTCCCATTAATGTCTCCAGATACTTCTGTTCTGTATCTACAATAGTTGTTTATTTGGAGATTCAGAATAATTATAGCTAAATTTTCACAAAATAAGCGAAATGATGACAAAACAGGATAAAATTCTGGACTGAATTTTGATGAAATTTAGCAATTTTGTTCGGTCCTCAGGTTCATAAATTTGGTTAAAGGATTTTTGTTTTTTTCTACTGGTTCTAGGTGCTTATTACAAAGAAACATTTGTTTTAAACACCTAGAACCTAATATGTTTTGAATTAGGAAATACTGAAAATAATCACAGTAGTGGTTATATAGAAGATCTTACATGAGTTCTTATTCTATTGAATTTATTAAGCGAGTTGGGGAAAAGAGATAGAATGCGAGTCTTGATGAGCATTTTATCTCTTTTTCACAACAAGTTTAATAAATTCATTAATACAAGAGCATGAATGTTAGATTCTATTTATCATACGACATTAAGATAGCTTTGAAATCTCATTTCTGCCGTAAAATGTTATAACTTTGTCATTATGTTGTTATGAATGTCATAAAGTTTCCTGAAAATCTAGTGGTTTATCCATTTTATTGCATGGCATTATTTCACTCCCAGATGAGATGTCATATGATAAATCTTATTTAATGACGAATTCTCTTTAATTAGTAAAAACTCGAATAAGCAAGATCCGCCTGTAGTTTAACATTTTCTTTATTCAAATCCTCTTAACCTTTAACAGAGTCCATGAAATAAATATCTGCGACTGTAACTAGATATTTTTTCCAGGCTTCTCTGATTATTCAACATATCCAGAAACCAGCCAATGGTTGTGTACCTGATCATTATCTGCAGGCGGATGATGGTTCAGACAGTGACAGCAGCGACTCCGAGGCCATATTTAAACCTGCCAAATGTTCCATGGAGAAGATCCTGAAGGACAAGGCATTCAGGCGAAGACAGCATCAGTCCAATATACCGTCTGGGGCCACGTTAAGTCCCTCTGATGAGGAAAGACTGGCAAGGTGAGATTTTAATTCATTTAGGACTGGTGTCCTTAAAATTAGACAATGATAATACCTACAGACCCAGATGTGATGCCACAAAATGTGGTGTCTCATCAAAGTTCGAATATTACTAAATACAATGCGGTCCCTTTTATACTGCGATAAACTGGGGTCCATAAGATTGGACTGTGTTATAGGCGAATTGTTATAAAGGGACAATTTTACAAAGGAATTATAGGAAAATGACCATTCCATGGTCATTTTCCTGTAATTCCTTTGTAAAATTCCATGGTAAAAAATATGGAAGTCACAACATGCCTGTGTAATACCCAAATGAGGTGCATTATAAAGGGACTGCACTGTACTAGAATAATAATTAGTGAAAGGATTAACTTGATAATTCCATTAGCAAGCGTCTGTAATAAAAGTTTGACTGCTGGTCTGGGTAACAGTTACACAGTCTATAACAAGTCAAGATTGATAATCTGACTTCTATAGAATGCAATAGAGGGGTTTTGACTTTGAACCATGGCTAGATGACATATGTACATCTCTCCTTACCACTGATTGATATAGGGCAGTTGTTAGTTGCCTGATGAATATATGCATACACTTAGTACTGGCACTTTTAACTCTTTCCTTGCTAGGGTCGACTTTTAAGATCTGCTGATAATCATTGCAAACAGTTTGAACCCAGATCAGGACCAACAGAACGTGTAAATCAGTACAACTGAAAAAAACTTTTTTTAAGCAATGAATACCATTGGAAGTGGATGCATAGACTGATCCATGCCTTTGTTTTTTGCATGATACAAGAAAATCTGATATATCTAGTTAATGTAGATAAAAAACAAAAAACAACAACTTAATTTTCTCTTTACAGGGAGTTTACAGTGTTGTTTAAATTAGTCATTCGTAAGTAAACCTTTTCTTATTATTGTACATATACACACATAAGCATGGGAGACATAGTCATGCAATTTTCTTTTCTGCGTGTTTGTTAACCTTTGCCAATCTTATCCCACATATATCCTGTTTCAAAACAGTATAGAAGCCAGCTGATCAGGATCCACATTGTTTTACAATCTGCATGTGTTATTAACCCTTAAAGCGCGACCTGTAATTTGCAGCAGACGACAATTTCAAATTTTGCTGCTTTTTTCAAAAATAACAAATAAGGCATGATATTTCATGAGAATTGTCTGCTGACAAAAGATTCTCATGAAATATCATACCTTACTTTTGCTAATAACTAGGAAAGATGTTGCAAAATTTGTCGTCTGCTGCAGTCGTGATTGGCGCTTTAAGGGTTAAAACCCTTTGATGGATTTCATTATAAGCTGGCATGTTGGTAGATCAGTTTTTCTTAGCCACCGTGAGGTCAAGGTCACTGACTAAGAATTTTCGTACAAATGTAAAAGTGTTTATTTTATGATACTCTAATTGGTTTCAGTGGCAATGATAATGATGGTAGTTGTAGGTCTAAAGTCTGGTTTAGCACAATTCCTGCTCAGCCGACTGGCCTTTTAGATCACTGTTATAGGGCTGCATAAAAGTGTGACTGAATATTTTCTGTGTTGTATTGATATACTATATAACATTGCCATTTCAAGAGCCTAATTTAGTACCCAACCGTCTATATAGGGAGTAATTGTCTATTTTTTGCTATGTCATGAGTCACTGAACTATTCCACCAGTCAATAAATATGACTGTAGACTGGTACTATACCATGGCCTGGTTTCTCGCTTCCCTATTAAAAACACACAGGCGCTTATTAGCATGGGCGACAACGATGCACGTACGGTTCATTATGAAAGGAGACATTATGCAACAATGGTGAAAATAAGGCATGGTTTGGCAACTTTAAACTCCAATAACTCTGTAATTTATGGTCAGAAACATAAAGTGTGGGTACTCGTTTTCTTAGTTAGAATGAGCGGAACATTTTGACACCAAAATTGAGCAGATTTGGTGAAATGTTCTGTTTTGCAACAAAACCGCATATTCTACAGCAACTCCATACAAGAAACGCTGCTAAGTATTTCAAGAAATGCCATGGAAGCCATGATGCACTATTGCACTCGGCCTTCGGCCTCGTGCAATAGTGCATAATGTCGTCCACGTCACCTCGGGGTAATAGTTTTGACTATACTACAAACAGGCATGAAATAACTGTAAAATACGTACTTGGTGCTTTTTGAAAAAGATGGTGGCACTGGTTGGGGCAATTTACCTAGTTTATTTCTGTTTTGAGTCAGTAATAAGGAGACTTATTTTAATATAGATGCTGTATCTAAGAATGGTTTAAAGAGTAGATGTCGGTGTAACACAAGTGGAACTATACAGTTAAATGGTGATGGTGCCAGTGGTGAAGTGCCTATAGTACACATGGATGAAAAGGTAAATGATATAGATGCTGTATCTAAGAATGGTTTAGAGTAGATGTCAGGGTAACACTAGTGGAACTATACAGTTAAATGGTGATGGTGCCAGTGGTGAAGTGCCTATAGTACACATGGATGAAAAGGTAAATGATATAGATGCTGTATCTAAGAATGGTTTAGAGTAGATGTCAGGGTAACACTAGTGGAACTATACAGTTAAATGGTGATGGTGCCAGCAGTGAAGTGCCTATAGTACACATGGATGAAAAGGTAAATGATATAGATGCTGTATCTAAGAATGGTTTAGAGTAGATGTCAGGGTAACACTAGTGGAACTATACAGTTAAATGGTGATGGTGCCAGCAGTGAAGTGCCTATAGTACACATGGATGAAAAGGTAAATGATATAGATGCTGTATCTAAGAATGGTTTAGAGTAGATGTCGGTGTAACACAAGTGGAACTATACAGTTAAATGGTGATGGTGCCAGCAGTGAAGTGCCTATAGTACACATGGATGAAAAGGTAAGTGATATAGATGCTGTATCTAAGAATGGTTTAGAGTAGATGTCAGGGTAACACTAGTGGAACTATACAGTTAAATGGTGATGGTGCCAGCAGTGAAGTGCCTATAGTACACATGGATGAAAAGGTAAATGATATAGATGCTGTATCTAAGAATGGTTTAGAGTAGATGTCGGTGTAACACAAGTGGAACTATACAGTTAAATGGTGATGGTGCCAGCGGTGAAGTGCCTATAGTACACATGGATGAAAAGGCAAGTGATAGAAATCTCAGAGATTTAGACAGTGTAAGAACTTAACAGCACAGTTAGAGATTGAATAACCCTTTCAGTTTAGAGCTGTTTTAAATGCTTTTAAAATGCCTGACTAATGGTTTCTTCTACCCTGTCTGATATATTAAAGTTTGGATGTTGCATTTACATGTCAAGGGGTCACAGGTTTGATTTTCAGAATTATATTGATTTTCTGTCCCTGAAGCTTGTTTTTATGCACCCAAAGGAACTTTGGGAGGCATATAGTAATCGCACTGTCCGTCCGTCCGTCAGTCCGTCCGTCAGTCCGTCCGTCCCGCTTTCGTGTCCGGTCCATATCTCCTATATTCTGTGAGGTAGGAATTCCAAATTTGGTATGTGGATACATCTTGGGATGGGGGAGTGTCGCGTACCATTTTCGGGTCACTGTGACCTTGACCTTGACCTCTGACCTAGTTTTTAGAATAATCGTGTCCGGAGCATATCTCTTATATTATTTAAGGTAGGAATCTCAAATTTGGTGTGTGGATGCATCTTGGGATGAGGAAGTGTCGCGTACCATAATTGGGTCACTGTGACCTTGAACTTGATCTCTGACCCAGTTTCTTGAAAACTGCATTGAGTCTGGTGCATATCTTCTTTATTCTTTGAGATAGGAATTCCAAATTTGGTGTAAATGCATCTTGGGATGACGGGATGTCACATGCCATTTTTGGGTCACTGTGACCTTGACCTCTTACCTAGTTTTAAGAATTATTGTGTACGGAGCATATCTCATATTCTTTGAGTTAGGAATTCCAAATTTGGTGTGTGGATGCATCTTGGGATAGCTGAGTGTCATATACCATTTTCGGGTCACTGTGACCTTGACCTTGACCTCTGACCTAGTTTTTAGAATAATCGTGTCCTTAGCATATCTCTTATATTATTTGAGGTAGGAATCTCAAATTTGGTGTGTGGATGCATCTTGGGATGACGAAGTGTCGCGTACCATAATTGGGTCACTGTGACCTTGAACTTGACCTCTGACCTAGTTTATAGAAACTGCATTGAGTCTGGTGCATATCTCCTATATTCTTTGAGATAGGAATTCCAACTTTGGTGTGTAAATACATCTTGGGATGACAGGGTGTCACATACCATTTTTGGGTCACTGTGACCTTGACCTCTGACCTAGTTTTAAGAATTATTGTGTCCCGAGCATATCTCATATATTCTTTGAGTTAGGAATTCCAATTTTGGTGTATGGATGCATCTTGGGATAGCGGAGTGTCATGAACCATTTTCGGGTCACTGTGACCTTGACCTCTGACCTAGTTTTTAGAATAATCATGTCCAGAGCATATCTTTTATATTATTTGAGGTAGGAATCTCAAATTTGGTGTGTGGATGCATCTTGGGATGACGAAGTGTCGCTTACCATAATTTAGTCACTGTGACCTTGAACTTGACCTCTGACCTAGTTTCATAAAACTGGTGCATATCTCCTATATTCTTTAAAATAGGAATTCCAAATTTGGTATATAAATGCATCTTGGGATGCCTGAGTGTCACAAACCATTTTGGGGTCACTGTGACCTTGACCTCTGACCTAGTTTTCAAGAATTATTGTGTCCAGAGCATATCTTCTATATTATTTGATGTAGGCATCCCAAATTTGGGGTGGTGATTCCTCTTGGGATGGCGGAGTGGTGCATACCATTTTAAGTCACTTGACCTTGACATTAACTTCTGGCCTCATTTCTAGGTTTTTCCCGCTATATAACAGCTATCTTTCCTCAAATGTGTCTTATGCTAGACCAATTCCTTTGGGGGCATTCGTCACGTGTTTGTGACATTTCTTGTTGTCTTAGCAGATAGTGAAGACCCAGATTCTGAAGCATTATATCAGGGTCTTCACAGTTTACTAAAGTACTAATTATTTTTGTTTCCAGTTAACAATTGACTAGAAATGTTACTTTAAGAGACCTTTAAAAACAATTTTAAAAATAAGAATTTAACCCTTAAAGTGCAAAAAAAAAAATGCATCTGAAATTGTCGTCTGCTGAAGTGGTCTGTTGCAAATAATCGCCTAACATAACTGACAAATTAAGTATAAAAGCAAACAGTGTGTACCCAGAATAGACTGCTCCTTTAGGAGCAGTCTGATCTGGGTCCACACTGTTTGCCATAGAGGCTTCTTAAACATTTCAGCAGACGAATAAAGCAGACGCCTTTTGTTGCGATTGGCATATTAAGAGTTAAAACAAGCATACATTTTTCTTGTTTTATTAAACTTAGCTTTGGTTTTCTTTTCATTGTGTAATTGTGTTCTGTTTTCACCTATTTTCAGCATTGTTTGTTGGTGGAGACCCAGTACAAAGAAAGCCTTAAACCTCTACTGTTTCAGTCGTGTAATATACCATGTAAGTTTTAGTTCTGGTCCAGTTTTCAATAGATTTTGGTACTTCAAGCATATTCAAGCAGCGAAGGCTCAGACAACCCTGTGTACATGCACAGTCTACTCAGACATTTCACTTTTGGCACACAACAAATTAGACATAGATGAAAGCTTAGGAAAAATGTGTGGTTAGATGAACTGACCGTCTCGGTTGACTGTGACGTAAAACCCCAAACCAACAAACAAAAAAAAGCCTAAATAATTAAACACTTCAAATTCTCATGTAACTTATCCTTAATTTTTTGTTTACTGGTGTCATCTGCTGATAACCTTTGCAAACAGTTTTGACCCAGATCAGGCCCAACAAAATGTCGGGCCTGATCTGGATCCAAACAGTTTGACACTCTGATAGTATTCCTGATTTTTTTTTCTCCAAAAAATTGATTTTGAAGAAAATCAGCAGACAACAAAAAAGCATGCAATATTACCCAGGATGCAAAGAGTTAACTTCCAACAAGTCCATGCAGCTTCTTCAGGACCAGTATGACCTTAGTCTACGCTATTTGCTCATCAAGAAACACAGTAGATCATTGGTAGATTGCTTGATTCGATCCTTGTTGGAGGCGCTGTTGTGTTCTTGAGCAAGACGTTTTAACCTCTACTTAGTGCTGGTTACCACCCAGGAAAGGTGGGGACAGTACTGAAAAATTATTGACTGGGACATAAAGCATCAACTCAAAGAAACAAACAAAACTCCATACAATAATACAGCAAGACAATTATATCCAAAAGAATAATGTAAAGAATGCATGATTTCTTATTTATATACTAGCTAATCTGCAAAGGGAATGAAAATTTTTGATTTCTTTGTTTTAACAATCGAGCCAACTTATATTATAACATCACCTAATAATTAGAAGAACCAATGAGTCAAGATTATTTGTTGATTACTAATTGTATTCTTCAAAATAATGTCTTATTCTATTTTATTTATTTTTCCCCAGTGGAAGGTAGCTGTATACACCATTATAAGAGTCAGTACAATTCATCTGCCAGTCAGAAAGCTTCACAAACACAGGTAACTTCCTTAAAACAATTGTTCTAGAACAGTTTTGAAGGGGGCAGAAATATTGAAAGCAAAGATCTGAAAAGCAAGCCCTTACTAAAACCATACAATCTGCAACAAACCCAATGGAAATGGAATGAAAAATAAGTAAGTTACAGTCGAGAATTTATGGAGGGCAGCCATTTTTAGGCTGTGTGACGTCACACAGTCATAATTAGATATGCAGAATTGTAATAACTAGTTGACTACTATTCACATTAGCTTGTTTACATTTTTATTGATTCTTCTGTTGAAAATAGTCAATTTTAAAAAAAAACTTTTACACTTTGCAATAAAATTGGGATGTAATTGGCTTTTTAAAATTTTCAGGAAGTTTATTCAATATATTCAAAATTGCCGCCTCCATTGCCTTATTAGCAGCCAGAACTGATTTTTGAATTGCTATAACTTATTTATATCCATTTTTGATGTGTCATATTGCATGGTTTAACCCTTAAAGCACCAAGAAAAAAAAATGCATCTGAAAATGTTGTCTGTTGAAGTTGTCTGCTGCAAATAATTGTCTAACATTGCTGACAAATTAAGTATAGAAGCAAACAGCATGGACCCAGAACAGACTGCTCCTGTTTGTCATAGAGGCTTCTTAAAAATTTCAGCAGACGACAAAAGCAGATCACTTTTGTTGCGATTGGGGCAGTAAGGGTTAGTAAGGGGTTGCATTTCAGATTCACTTAATTTTGGAATGTGGCGATTTTGCACAAGTAAGAAATAATTGCTTCCATGTTAATAACATGAAAGAATTATTTCAAGATATACATATTGATAGTATTATGACATTTTTAAGACAAATAAATCTTTTTAACAAAATCTAATTGCTGTTTTTAAAATCATGTTTTGTTTTACATTTGTAACAGACCATAATACAGATTATATTATGTTGTATTCTGTTCAGTTGGAGAACATGTACAGTTATCTGAATAGCTCTTTGAAACTGTCAGATATTGTACGTGGTCTCTCCTGTCAACAATCGTATTGCAACTTACTAACATAAAACAAACTCATCATCACCATTCCTTTTATTTTATCTTATAAATTTTTAACTTTTTCCATCCTCATCATGTTTAGGTAATACCGTCTGACGCTAATGACCCACAAGGGTTGATGCGTCGTTAAGCACCAAACAAACAAACAAACAAACAAACTTAATTTCAATATTTCTGTTCCATTTAAAACAGTTCTAGATCAATTGAGCCAGCGCATGATTTTGGTACTTATTTCAGAGGCAAGCAGCAATGGCTTAAAAAAGCCTGATCAAACATGCAGTCTCACCAGTCTGCACCCATATGGACTTAAATGAAGGCTCCAACCAAAACCAAAAATGAAGCCTGTACTTCCATCAGATAACTATACATGCACCTTTAAAAAAGTGACTTTATGCATATGCGATAAGTACTAATAGCTCTAACATGGGTTGGCTGAATTTCCTACCTTATGCAAACTCAAGTTGCGGCCCCGATGTTATAAAACATTTTCGTGCTGAATTTATCATGCTCAACAATTATCGTCATTTTAACATTTATTAGCATGATAAATACAACATCTGAGAGTTTGAAAGCAAGTTTAGCATGATGAATACAAAATCTGAGAGTTTGGAAGCAAGGTTGGTCTTTATTTTTCAGCATTTTAGGTTTATGAGCTGTTCAAATTTCATGCTCAGTTGATTTGAAAAAAAAAAAGTTTTATAACCTCCGGGCCGGTATTACTCATGATAGATGAATACAAGGTTTAACATATTACAAAACACAGCTGAAAATGAAAGCTATATAGGGTTAACCTAATGTATGCAGTTGACCTCTGTTATAGTATTTTCAGCGCACCTGAGCCTTTGGCTCATGGTGAGCTATTGTGATTGTTGGAAGTCCCGTGTCTGTCGTTGTTGTCCGTTTTCAACAATTGCTTCAAAAGACATCTCCTCCTTAACTACTGGCTGGATTTGGACCAAACTTGGCAGGAATTATGCTTCAATGGCACTCATTAATAATTGTTCAAATGATCTGTTGCATATCTAGGTCACACAGGCTAAAATAGATTTTCAAGATGAAAACTTTAAAAATCTTCTTATCTGAAACCACATTGCATAGAGCCTTGATATTTGGTATGTAGCATTAGGTAGTGGCCTTCTACTAAGTTTGTTCAAGTAATGCCACTGGGACCAAAAATGTGCCCACCATGGGTCACATGTTTTTCAAAGGCTGATATAGGGAAACCATGACAAAATTTTTCTTGTCTGAAACCAGAAGGCCTAGTGGACCTCTACCAAGTTTGTTTAAATTATGCCCCTGGGGCCAAAAATGGGCCTGCCCATCGGGGTTACATTGTTTACATAGTCTTATATAGGGAAAACATTGAAAATATCTTCTTGTCTGAAACCATAAGGCTTAGAGCCTTGATTTTTGGTATGTAGCATCACCTAGTGGACCTCTACCAAGTTTGTTCAAATTATGCCCCTGGGGCCAAAAATGGCCCTGACCCGGGGTCACATGTTTTACATAGGCTTATATAGGGAAAAACATAAAAAAATCTTCTTGTCTTATGCCCCTGGGGCCAAAAATGGCCCCGCCCCAGGTGTCACCAGGAACATGGTCAGCTTTCAACAGATACCTATATGTAAGCTTTGAACAAAACTCAGGTAAGCAATTTAGGGCCACTTGGACCTCTTGTTTCAACGTGTACAAGTGTCAAAACTTTAATTTGAACACTATCTTTGAGGCCATATGATTGTCCATCTTGTTGGAAGTTGGTGTACATATTTTTAAGCGCTCACACTTCTCAAGCCTTATGATTTATTGGATATTTGACAATGTGTTGATTTACACCAAAAGATAGGTCACAGATGTAGAAATTTTCATGTGATTGACATAGTGTGAGGTCAAATATTATGCTGTGCCGCCCTTATATACTACAGGCCTGCAGATAAGAGTTCAGAATGGGAGCGCAGTGGCTCAGTGGTAGAGTGCTTGACTCGAGACAGAGGGGCCGCGGATTCTAGCCTCACCGTCGTCACTGCGTTGTGGTCCTTGAGCAAGACACATTTATCCTAGCTTAGTACTGGTTCAACCCAGGAAGACCCGTCCCTGTTTAACTGAAAGATTGTTGATGGGATGTAAAGAATCAAATCAAACAAACAAAGAGTTCATAATATTTTTTTTCTTATTTCTGGATCAAAATATATCAAAAGAAACCAAAACATAAGAAAATAGTCCCAATCTTACGAACAAAAGGTTTGCTAATTTTGACATGATTCTATTTACTTGGCCTACTGTGAAATTTTTCCCGGCTTTTTTTGCGTCTGCTGAATTTTTTTCAAAATTAACTTTTTCGGAAAATTCTTTCAGAAATATCATCATAGTATCAAACAGTTTGGATTCATATCTGGCCCGGCATTATTTCGGGCCTGATCTGGGTCCAAACTTTTTGCTAAAGTTATCAGCAGACGACACCTGTAGATAAAGTTAAATTACATTGTTATACTTGTATTCACAGTTACATGTAACATTTACAGGTGATAAGAATTGTACAAGAACTCTCTTCATTATCAAGATCCTTGCCAATTGAGTTATCTTCGGGGATATTTGTTCGAACAGTAAGTCTTTGCTTTATGTGTTACTATTTTATTAATGGTTCAATTGAGTTATCTTCAGGGTTATTTGTTTGAATAGTACGTGTTTGCTTTATGTGTTACTATTTTATTAATGATTCAATTGAGCTATCTTTGGGGTTATTTGTTCGAACAGTAAGTCTTGGCTTATATGTTACTATTTTATTAATAGTTAAAGTTTACTCATCAGATCATGGCAAGTACAATATATAGGGGATAACTGTATTCAATATTTTCATTTAGGGAGGTATATCGTTGGATATGCAGTAGGAAATTTCTGAGATTGTTTGTATCTTAACATATCTTAAAAATTTCATTGACTTGCTTGCAATAATCGCCTTAAGTTTTTGCATGCTGTGTAATTTTTCATGCTTTAATTGTTGACTACTAACTTTTTTGCAAGGAAAGATTTTGTGGAAAAAAAGGAATCATATTGCCATGTGATATTAACCCTTAAAGTGCCAATCACAACTGCAGCAGACGACAAATTTTGCGACATCTTTCCCAATTTTCGACAAAAATAAGGTATGATATTACATGAGAATTGTCTGCCAGCATTTTTGAAAAAGCGGCAAAATTTGCAATTATATTCTGCTGCAAATTATAGGTGGCGCTTTAAGAGTTAAAAAGGCCCACAGCAATCTTAATTTCAGTTGTGGATACTATGTTCTCGTTCATTTCTTTCTAAGATATTGTTTGTGTTTCAGGATGATGAAAAGATCTCACTTATGAAAGCCTTAATCACTGGGTAAGTTTATCTTATGTTTAGCTTTATTAATAAACAACTTTATACACACCAATAAAAAACAGGAAATTTCTCTATTTTTGCTGATTTACTCCTTTTGAAATGTCAATTAAACTACATTTTAATAGACAAAAACCAGCAAATAATTCATACATATGAAATATCAAGCCTCATTTCGTTTCTTAAAGAAAAGCAACTTAATTTCCTAGGTACTGATAATAACAATGCAATTTGTTTCTCCAGCATAATAAAATATCCTTCAAAATAAGATGCTTGCTTATCTCAAAAAATGTATACCTACTGTTTTCAGCTCAGAATATCAGATCCAAGCCATACCACATTAATATTGTTCATATCCCTTAAGCATCTTAAAATGGTATTTGGCAAGTTAAGCACTTTTAGAGACATGTATTATGCTGTGTGCGGATATTTCCAGGTTACACTTATTATATTCCTCTTTCACTTCCTCAGTTTGTATTTGGTTTATCTCTTGACCGTTTCCAGATTTGCACAAATCTTTTACAACAGCTTCATTCATACATCATCTTGTGAAGCAAATAAGTTATTGTTATATTTTATGTAGTGATATTGTGCATGTGATGATATAGATAAACATTAAGTTGAGTTAATATTGGAAAACATATTCATGGATATCTGGTTTAGATGTAACACTCACTGTGCTATATATGTATATTAAAATACATTATTGCTTAAAATATTGATGTAAACAATAAAGGTACTGAAATATGTCAATATCACAACATCCTTTATATAAATATACCTTCAAGGGATTAATATAGCACAAATGATTCGCGACATGAGATTTCCAACAATGTGGTATGTACGACCAGCAAAACCCCAAATCAGCCTGCGCAAATGCGCAGTCGGATCAAAGCCTTTGCTATTCGCTTGAATGTCAATACCACGACATCCTTTATATAAATAGACCTACAACGGATTAATAAAGCAAAAATGTCTTCGTCACATAATGCACAATGCAGAAAATAAACTAGATGCACAAAGATGGTTTTATTTCATTTACAATATAGCTAGTTAAGTGACACTAATCCACTATTTTGAATATGATGTTTCAGTATGTTTTATGTTTGTGGTGTGTAAAATGCTATTCTAAATAAAGATATACACGACAAAAAACAAAACAACTTAATCTAGCAATGTTTGTATTTTCAGACCCGAGGGCACCCCATATTCGGCCGGTTGTTTTGTGTTTGATATATATTTCCCACAGTCCTACCCACTTGTTCCACCCAAAGTCAACTTGCAAACCACAGGGAATGGTACAGTCAGATTTAACCCTAATTTATACAAGTAAGTATCAATCCCACCCAACTATACTAGTACAGTTGAATGTTATTAAATCAAAAATAATTCAGGATGACCTGGAAATGCAACAATCACAGTTCACAGACTAACTCATGGCACCTTGAGGAAGTGACACAGAACACAGACAACAACAACACAAGTAAATCAACTGGGCCCGAGGTTATGAAACTTTTATCATTCTCAACTCAACTGAGCATGAAAATTATCATGCCCATAAATGTTAAAATGCCAACAATTTTTTGGCATTTTAACATGTATAAGCATTATAAATACAACATTATGAGAGTTTGAAAGCAAGAAAAGTATTTATTTTTTAAGCATTTTAGTAGTTATGAGCAATTGAAATTTCATGCTCAGTTGAGTTGAGCATGAAAAAAGTTTTATAACCTCGGGCCATCTCTCTCTCCCCTTACAAGATGATGGCTGAACTAGAAACGACAATAAAAATCACACCACAAAACAAAGACCCAACGGAAGACCCAAACACCCAATTGGAGCAACAATAAACAATGAATAAACAACAACAGATTCACCACCATAGTGCGGGGAGTTAAAGGGGAGTTGATATATTTTTCTGGCTAAATCTTCACTTTGGATTCTGCTATTTTAAACCAAAAAAATGTTAAGCTTGCATTGAGGTTTCCTAACTTATGCAACGCATCAATACAGAGAAACAATCAAATCAAATTAACATTTTATGATGAAACAAAGAAAGGGTTCAACCCTTTCCCCCATAGAGACGCCGTTTAACATTTTGCAAACAGAGCAGACACAGATCAGACAGCTCTTGTAAGAGCTGCCTGATCAGGGACAACTCTGTTTACTTATTGAAATATGATTAGATATGATCCTACACTAGTGTACCTGACAAGTAATTTCTTTGTTCTGTGTACAAACCTGAAAGTTTATTTATATAATTATTCATAGTGGGTGGAGCTTAGCATGAATATTCATGAAGGAAAGGGTTAACAGACAGTCAGAGCTAAAGAAACCCCCAAGTTGAGCTATGGTGGGCTTAGCCAAAGACAAACATCAAGTTTATACTTTTGGATATAGGAAGTATAAGTACTGTCAATTGTTTTATGAAACAAAACTGACCTTTTCATGCTAAATCTGCCGCTATCCAATTTGAAATAAAGTGTAGATCTAGCTGATCAACTGATCAGGATTCACAATATTTACCAACTCTGTGTGTAAATACATGTTAATAGCTGGAACCCTGCTTGCTACTAGGATAAAAATTGAGGAGGAGTGTACATGTAGTACATAAAAACACCATGCATATAAAAGAGATACTGAAAATAATAAAAGAATTCAATATATCTAAAATTTATTTTGAATTAACTTCTTGCCTGCTAGTGGTGAATTGTGTTGTCCGCTGATGATCTTTGCAAACAGTTTGGACATAGATCAAGCCCAACAGAATGTCGGGCCTGATCTTGATCCAAAAGATTTGACATTCTGATAGTGTTCCTGAAAGAATTTTTTGAATTTGTTCTTAAAAATATCTGCACAGGACAAAAAAAATCATGAAAAATTACCCGCCTTGCAAAGATTAAGAACACTTTCATAGATCATGTGTATTCTTATTTTCTAATTCTTCTGTATTACAGTTGTGGCACGGTTTGTTTGTCTTTACTTGGTACTTGGCAAGGTCAAAATGGAGAAGAATGGAACGAAAAAACATCTACAGTTCTTCAGGTGAGATCACTAGAAATATGGGCCTTGACGCAACAAAACTCGTCTTCGAGGTTTCCGACAAAGCGAGGCTCACACCAGTCTCCTCAGCTACAGAGACTAGCTAGCTAGAAAAAATGAAATTTTACTTGTAGCAAGTTTTTATATTATACTTTCCAAAAAGCAAAAACCAAGGCGCTGATCAGTCTGTGCATATGCCCAGGCTCGTCTGCGCCTTTGTTGTTCGCACACCCTGAAGACAGGTTTTCTCGCATCAAGCTCTTTTATTTATGGCTAGATTTCACATCACCTCAAAGGAGCACATTTGCTACCGGTTTAATTCAGAAAGAAGGGAAAATGTCCCGACATGACTGAAAAATTATTGACTTGTAAGTAACCATCAAAACAAACATATTAGAATAGTAAAAAAAGTTTAGGCTGGGGACAGAAAACGCTAAATATTACCACCTCTTTTTGTGAATCACAACAGCCTTGGATGTCTATAAAAATCATTCTAATGCACTTGCTATTGTAACATGACATCTGATTGGATTACATTAGAAATTTGGGACAGTATATTCGTGATATACATGTACTGTTGGAAATAGTTTAATGTCATTCAGTATGTCACATTTCATTGGATGACATGTGGCTTGCAACGCTTCAATATGAAAGATGAAAAATATGATATGAAAGATTTTAATGCTAAACGTGGTACCATATTCAAATGTGGTACCATATTCAAAATGTTAATTCTGCGAATTATATTGTTAAATATACAATCAGAAATCAAGGTTTACGGCTACGCCCATGTGTGATCATTTGTATCCATAAAACGAATTTCAAAACAAATATCAAATGATATACCTCCCGAAGTGAACATTTTGAACACAGTTATCCCCTAAAAATATAGGATGTCAATGTGCCATTTTATTATACACAAAGTATTAATGAATAATGAAAAATATGTATATTTCATGAGTGTCTTTGATATAGACATTTTCCACTCTACTGGTGAAAGAAAACTTATTTATCAAAAACATTTGAATAATATCCTCTATATATTGCAGGTGCTTATATCTATACAGTCCCTTATTATGGTGCCCGACCCCTATTTCAACGAGCCAGGATATGAGCAGTATATCAACACAGATGCTGGCAGGAAAATGAGTTCAGAATATAATCTTGGTGAGTCTCATGCTTGTTCTTGGGGGATTGTTCGAGCTTTGACCGATATGTATGGTTGAAAATTTTCAGAATTATTCCTGAACTCAGGATTTTGAGGCTGCCTTTGCATAGAAAGTCAGCCTCAAAATGCTGAATTCTGCAGGTAATAATAGCTTTTCTGATTTAGTTTTAGTTTATCGAAAGGTATTTGACCATTTAACTTGGAATTTTTGATATTTTGGAGGCATACAGCAAGTTTTAAATTCTGATTTTCTAAAGTTCAGAATTTTGGAAATTTTGAACTTTCACCCTTTAACCCTTTAACTCTTTGCAATCTGGGTAATATGGTATCATTATTATGATCATTAACTCTTTCCTTTATGAATATTCATGCTAGGCTCCACCCACTATGAATAATTATATAAATAAACTTTCATGTTGGTTCATAGAACAAAGAAATTACTTGTCAGGTCCACTGGTGTAGGATCAGATATATCATATTTCCATGAGCTAACAGAGTAGACCCTAATCAGGCAGCTCTTGTTAGAGCTGCCTGATCTGGTTGTTAAAAGGCATCTCTATGAGGTACAGGGTTAATTAGACATCCTGGAAGATTAGCCTGTATATGCTAAATGTTGTTGCCCTCATAAAGTAGTCTTTACTTACTTTACTTTATTTAACTTAACTTGCTTTACCACTGAGCCAATGTGCTCCAAAGAATATTGATTATACAAGAAAAATAGAAATCCTTTTCTTTTTATAAAAGGAAAAGCCATTTAGTTGAAAAAAACATAATAGAATTGTTAACAAAGTGAGACACAATATCCTTTTAACCATTATCTCGCCACTATTTTTTGGTCCTGAAAATTTTGTCTGCTTTGTTCATCTGCTGCATATATTCAAGTGAAATTTTATGGAAGCAAACACTATGAAATCTGATCAAGGGAGCAGTTTGTTCGTAATAATTACCTAAGATTATAAGCAGAAGAGAGAGCAGATGACAAAAGTTGTGACTGGCAGGCTAAGGGTTAATGATATCAAATATAGGGATCACACATGTTTTTTCATTCAATAACATTTGCTGAGTCCTGAGGAAGATGTTTTAACACGAGGCTGATAGGCCGATTATTCAAACATATCCAGAGGGACCCGGCAAGTGTTAATACAATGAAACAAACATGTGTGATCCTTATCCTTGCATATTTTACCTTATTCCAACCAAATTCTCACTGAAACACTGCTAAAACATTAAAATATCCGTTTTTTACACTGGATTTCTCTAAACAAAATGGTGTCAAGTGTAAGCTTTCGAACGCCATAACATCGTCGCAACAGCCATACGCAATGTTTCCGCAAACAAAAACCTTTGCGAAATGATCAGTCTGGTCAGCAACACTTTCTGTATATAACATCATGCAAATAACTCAGGGCTTGTTTTAAGTATTTTCATGTTCAAACCCATGTTCTCCTGATTTGAACATGGATTTTCGTTCATTTGACAATGGGTTAATACAGCTATGCGAATAGGTATCTATGCAAGAATATATATTTAATTGTTTGTCTATGGTGAAATATGCTTATTCTATGTGGATAAAGTGGCTATACTATGTGTATGTTGACAGGTGTACGAACGAACAATATCAACTATGCCATGGTGGCCCAACTGCAGCACCCTCATGCTGGTTTTGAGGATGTCATTAAGACACATTTCTATGTAAAGAAAGACAGAATTTTAGAGGTAAATTATTGTATTTTCAGTTTATGTGAGCTTATTATAGTCAGGAAAAAAATCAGAAAAAGACGCTTATTTAAGAAGGTACAGGCATTTTGTGAAGAAAGGGTTTTAAGATACCCATTGGGGGTATTTTGGTATGCTGAATCCATAAACCAATGTTGGCAAGCTGAAAAATGGCGTCTTCACTATCTAATTTGCATATTTCCAAGATGGCCGCCAAATCGAAGAAAAATCCATAAAAATTTGTTGAGTAACATATTATGGATGCCAAACTAGTACAAATCAATCTAAAAACATCTTCTCATGATTGGGCGTCTTCACTGACATCAAATTATGCAATTAGAGTTAAAATATGACCAAGAGGTTATCAGGGGAGACAATTTGAGCAAAAAATCTTGCTTCCGACTTTGTTAAGGTTTTTGAATGATAGTCCATGCATATTATCTGGCTCAAATGTGTCAGGAATGATTTCATTAAAATGAGATGTTTAAAAATGCATCGCAGTGATATCACTATTGTTTGCAGGAAAATATGGCGATTTAAGCAAAATTTTGTAAGGTCCAGCTCGGGGAGGGTGTTAATGCCATTTTAAAGAAAGTGGGCCTGTACCTACAAATGACTCGTATCTCATCAGAAACTCACCCTACACTATAAAACTTGCTAGCAAATTAAAGCTCAGATATAGTACTTTCATCTGATGGAATGGTCTGATATGCAGATTAGTAATCTCATTTGGATAATCATCAATACTGATGAAAATTTTAGAAAAATATGGAAAATATAAAAAAAGCAAATATAAACTGAATTCTGCCCCCAAACTGTCCTTGTTGCATGTTATTATATCATCAGTGATACTTGACAATTCCTTTCATCAAATATTCAAATACAAAATTATCTCATTTGCATATTCACGAATATTTATAAAACTATAAATAGAGGTAAAATCATAGAATAACTATCCCCCCCCCACACGCCTCGGGAGGCGGAGGGGGCTTATTTGACTTACCTTGTACCCAAGGACAATTACTCATGGATGCGAAATTGTTCAATGGGACCACTAAATACCAAAAATTCTTATTGTCTCCGAAAATAACCTATTTGGATTACATAAAATTGCATGGTGTACAAGCCAACCCATCAGGCACTGTAGCTGGGCCATTTGCAAGCAGGCCCAAGATCGACACTTGCGTGCCGCACCTATTTTCATGGATTTTTCTCTTTCACTTATTCAAGAAAAACAACTTGTCAGTTACTGGCGAAACAAAATGTTCGCTAAATAGCAAAGAGCAAACTGGCTAGAACAATTTACCCTTCCCCCATAATGTGAAAATCCACAATATGATTCTAAAGAAAGTGGGTGTACCTACAAAATGATTCGTATCTAAGCAGCAACTTATCTTAGACTGCTGACCCTGGTACCAAATTGAAGCCCAGACTTTTTTTTATTCAATGTCCTGATATTTAAATTTTCGTTTTTGCATATTCATGAGTATTAATAACGAAATAAAAATAAAAGAAACTTCATAGAAAAAATAAGGGGGTGTACCTATACACATTACCCATTTGTCATTGGCTAGTTATCATAGACTATCAAACTGGGTACCAAATCAAAGCCTAGACAAAGTACTTTTACCCAGTGGTACGATATGCAAATAATCCATCTTGAATAGTCATGAATATTTATGAAAACATGAGAAATAAGAGGAAAATGGTAGAAAAAATAAGAAGGGTATGTACAACATTACATAAATGTCAGCTGCTAACTTTTCTAGACTACCAAACTTGTTACCAAATAAAAGTTGAGATAATACACGCTAACCCAGTAGTATGATATACAAATTATCTAATCTGCATATTCATGAATATTAATGAAAACATCAGAAATAAGAGAAAAATGTTAGAAACTTTAAAGGGTGTACGTACAACATAACCCATATGTCAGCTGCTAACTATTCTAAACTTCCAAAATTGGCACCAAATGAAAGGTGAGTCATAGTACTAAGGACAATAGTCTGATATACAAATCTTATTTACATAATTGTGAATCTTAATGAAAACATTAAACAACGAAAGAAAACTTGCGAAAAAATTACAATGGGTATATCTACAAAATTACCTATATCTTATCTGCCAATTGTCCTAGACTAACAAGCTTGGTACCAAATAAATGCTAAGACATAGCACATTTTATGCCATGCTCAGATATGCAAATAATTTTATGATTATATTCTCGAATATTAATTTAAATGTTAGAAATGAGAGAAAAATAGTAATAAAATTAAGGGGGTGTACCTACAAAATAACTCATATCGTAGCTGCTAATATTCCTAGATTACCACACTTGGTACCGACTTAAAGCTAAGACATTATAATTTTATTTAATAGACATTATGTGAAATTATCCATTTTTTAAATTAATTGATCTTAATGTAAACATTAGAAATGAGAGAAAAAACGTACCAAAATAAGTGGGGGTCAACTTCTAAAATTACTCATATCTCATCTTTGAATTGTTCTAGACAATTAATCTTAATATCAACTTAAGGCTGAGACATATTATTTATTCAAATGGTCAGGTATACATTCATTTAACGAACATATTCATCAATATTAATGAAAACTATAGAAAACTAAAGTAAATTGTAAACGAATCAATAAGGTTGTATCTTAAAAAATACTCATTGATAAACAAATTAAATAATTTGCGTATCAAACAACACTATTATCGAACTTTTTCTGGACTTAAATTTGGGAACAAGTTTAGAAAGTAAGTGAGTATGAAATCTAGGATAAATAGCAGCCGAGATATGAGTAATTTTGTATGTACATTCTATTAATTGTTCTCTAATTTATTCTCATTTCTAATATTTAATTAATATTCATGAATACAATTTAAGATTATTTGCATATTGGACCATTAAGTAAACATGCTATGTATTAGCATTAAATTGGTACCAAGGCTGGTAGTATAGGATAGTAAGCACATGCTATGTATTAGCATTAAATTGGTACAAAGGCTGGTAGAATAGGATAGTAAGCAGCTGAGATGTAGATTTATTTGCATGTACACCCCCTTATTTTTTTACGATTTTCTCTTATTTCTAATTTTTTCATTAATATTCATGAATATGCAAATTTGATACTTTGCATATCTGAACATTGGATGAAAGTCCTATGTCTTAACATTCAGTTCGATTCAAGTTTAAAAGTATCGGATGAGTTGCTGCTGAGATATGAGTACTTTTGTAGGGGCATCCCGATTCTTTAGAAGCGCATTATGCGTTGCCATGGAAACCATGCGATTTCACATCGCTCAAATGGGTTTATTCTTTAGGACAACATTTTTCTCCATTTAGGTGGCCTCCCAAAACGATTTGACACACATTAGAAGTCTTCCTGATGGTGCAAGGTTGGTCTAATTATACCCTAGGATACTAAGGAATGTGCATGCTGTTACTTTTTATAGATACAATATGTACCATATATTTGGGAATGTACATTATGACATACTTATTTTAAAACAAAACAACTTGTTGATTATCAAAGTTTCTTTCTCATTTATTACTTGAAAGCTGGTAAACAGTCCAAAATCATGCTATGAATAAACTAACATTTAACATGGATTCTCTGTAAGAATCAAAAAAAGTTGGCCACGCTATGTCTGGGATTTTCATAATTTTTTGTGTATATGTTGGGTGTGACCCAAAACCTACATAACTGGTGCAAAACATTTCGATTTATTATTCGTTGCCATGGAAACGGCGATTATTTGATCCTGTGAAAATGCAGCAGAAATTGACAGGAAAAATTCCAGACCCTGCCAAATTGTGCTGTTGTTTTCTTGTCATTATATAATTCTTTACAAAAGTTTTTTAGGTGTCATTGAGGCTACTAAATTGGAACGACAGAATAATACAAGAATAAAACCATTATCTTCTACAGACGCCTCATACGAGGGGCCCAAATATGGGGAAATTTGGCAAAATGCCAAATCTGTGAAAATCGCAAAATTACACATATTTAGCTATTATAATGAACACTTTTGCAACGGTCCTCAAGAAAACCACTCATGTGTATATATGGAGCAACATTTGAACTATTGAACTTAGAAAAAATCTGGTTGGAGAAATTGATGTTTGAAGGTCAAGGTCAAGGTCATAAATTGTCTGTTTTCAAAATGTAGAAAAAAGGGATTTTTCACTAATTTAAACCCTTTTTTATGAAGGGTAGCTGAAAATGGTAAGAAAAATACTAATATGGTTATAAAGAAAAAAGTATCTTTTATTGATACCAAAACCTAAACAGATGATGAATATAAATGTCAAGGTCAATGTCAAGGTCACAAATGGTACATTTTCAAAAAAGGCGAAAAAACAGTAATTTAGGCATATTTTGAAACAAAATTTTGTAATGTTTCTAGAATATATTTATACATCATTTGATATCTCGACAAAGATAATAATAACAACTATTTAAAATTATATCAAACCGGTTGGAGAAATGGGTGTATGAAGGTCATGGTCAAGGTCATAAATTGTCTACTTTCAAAATGAAGAAAAAGGGGATTTTTGACTAATTTAAACCCTTTTTTGTGAAGTGTAGCTGAAGATGGTAAGAATAAAACTAATATGGTTATGTAGAATAGGGTATCTTTTATTGACACCAAACCTAAACAGATGATGAATATAAATGTGAAGGTCAATGTCAAGGTCACAAATGGTACATTTTCAAAAAAGTTGAAAAAAACCAGTAATTTAGTCATATTTTGAAACAAAATTTTTCAATGTTCCCATAATATATTTATAAATCCTTTGACATATTCACAAAAATAATAATAGCAACTATTTGAAAATATATAAAACCGGTTGGAGAAATTGATGTGTGAAGGTCAAGGTCACGGTCATAAAATGTCTACTTTCAAAATGAAGAAAAAAGGGATTTTTCACTAATTTAAACAGTTTTTGTAAAGTATAGCTGAAGATGGTAAGAGAAAAGCTAATATGGTTAAAAAGAAAAAAAGTATCTTTTATTGACACCAAAACCTTAACAGATGATGAATATAAATGAGAAGGCCTATGTCAAGGTCACAAATGGTACATTTTCAACAAAGGTGAAAAAACAGTTACAACATAAATTTAGTCATATTTTGAAACAAAATTTTGTAATGTTTCCAGAATATATTTATAAATCCTTTGATATATTCACAAAGATAACAATAGCAACTATTTAAAATTAAATCAAACCGGTTGGAGAAATTGGTGTACAAAGGTCAAGGTCAATGTCATGTTGTCTACTTTCAAAATGAAGGAAAAAAGGGATTTTTCACTGATTTAAACCCATTTTGTGAAGTGTAGCTGAAGATGGTAATAAAAAAACTAATATGGTTATATAGAAAAAGAAATATCTTTTATTGACATCAAAACCTAAACAGATGATAAATAAAAATGTGAAGGTCAATGTCAAGGTCACAAATGGTACATTTTCGGAAAAGGCGAAAAAAAAAGTAATTTAGTCATAGTTTGTAACAAATTTTTATAATGTGCCCAAAATATATTTATAAATCATTTGATATATTAATACAAATAATAATAGCAATTAATTAAATCAAACTGGTGGAAAGATATAAATATGAAGGTCAAATTTTTCTATAGCCAAATGTTGAATTATGGCGATTTTCATCTATTTATAAACAGTTTTTGGTTTGGTTTAATTTTAAGCGTTTCTGAAAAGGCCACATATCAACACAACATAAAAAAAGCCAAATTTAAAAGAATAAACATATTTAAATGTGAAGGTCAAGTTCAAGGTCACAGAACATAAAAATTCAACTTGAAAAAAAAAAAAAGGATTTTGCTTATTTGATTACTCAGATTGCCGGGGTTGTTTGCGGGTAAAAAGCCCTATGAAATCTTCTTGTACAGTCAAAAAGGACACCATAATAATTGTAAGCAGTAGCAAATAAATAAACATATGTTATAAGAATGGAAAGTCAAGGTCAAAGATAGCATTTTTCCAATTTTAAGAAGATGTGAGCTTTCTTTCTTTTTAAAAGCCCATACTTGTTAAAAATAATCTGGAAGCTCTTCTTTGCAAAACACAAAGTGTGAGTATTCATTTTCTTAATTATTTCTTGAGGAAAAGTTTGGAAATAGAATTATCACGATTTACTGACATTTTTTCTTTCTCTTCTCCTGCTGGACGACAGTCACATAATGCAATCTTTCATTGAAATAAACAAATTTTGTAGGTGATAAAATTGCATTTAGTATGTCAAATGAATGGTTTTTGTTTGTTTGTTTGATTTGATTCTTTACGTCCACTCAACAATCTTTCAGTTATGTGGGACGGGTCTTCCTGGGTTGAACCAGTACTAAGCTAGGATAAATGTGTCTTGCTCAAGGACCACAACGCAGTGACGCCGGTGAGGCTCGAACCCGCGGCCCTTCGGTCTCGAGTCAAGCACTCTACCACTGAGCCACTGCACTCCCTCAAATGAATGGCAAAAAGATTCTTTCAAAGGCTCGTTTAATAAATTTCAAATGAAATGATCACTCATGTAAGATCCTCTTTTTAAGACATAATTCAGTGGGTGTGGAAATAGCAAATTTTACTTCATTCAAAGAACAGATAACTTAGATCTTTTCGTAATGCGCTATATCATATACAAACTCCTTTCAAGTTTGAAAAAGTATAAAATCAGATATAGACTCTATTAAAACATTGAAGAAATAGAGAATTTTACACGAGTGCTCATGTTTTATTGAATTTATTAAACGAGTTGGGGAAAAGAGATAAAATGTGAGGCTTGTCGAGCATTTTATCTCTTTTTCGCAATATATACTTTGAAATCTCATTTCTGGCGTAAAAACGTTATATTTTTGTCATTACATGTTATGTATGCAACGTTGCTATGGATGTCATAACATTTCCCGTAAATCTATAAACCACTAGTTGTTTATCGATTTTATTGCATGGCATTATTTCACTCACAGATGCGACGTCATATGATAAGCTGATTTTTTCTGTATAGCCTGAAGAATACTTGAGATATCAGCAGTTCAAGCATCAATAGGCAGACAAGGCTCAGATGACCCTGCGCATATGCAAAGTTTCCCTAGGGCATATACTGCAAATAATGGATGTAGAATAGATGAAGACTAATCCCAAAGTAACAGCTTTTATATACTCATTTAAATATGGTATCTAAGCATGTGAAAATTGCAGTCTTTCCACATTTTGATTTTGGACTACATTTGATATCCTTGACATTGACCTCCGCATTTGAATAGATTCATCAATTTTGTTTATTGCTTTTAGTTACTAATGTATTGTTCCTAATGCGTAGTTTAGTTGCTTTCTTGCGATCTTTCATTTACCAATCTAAATATTGTTTAAAGACATGTGAAAACGCCAGTTTTTACTCATATTTTGAATTTTAACATTGGATGACCTTGACCTCTACATGTAAATAAATTCTTTTTTAGTACTTCTTTTGTTAACTGATGTATTGTTCTTAATGGAAGGACTGGTATCTTTCTTACCTTATTTCATGTAGCTATCTTAATATTGTCCCAAAACATGCAATAATCGAATATTTCAAAATTGTTATTTAGATGTACTATATTTGATGACCTTGACATTGACCTTCACATTCGAATATTTTCATTCATTTGGTTATGATTTTTAACTGATGTGTTGTTCTTAATGCATATACTAGCTGTTTTCTTACTTTCCTTCATTTGCCCATCTAAATAATGCTCTAAAACGTGCAGCAAACTAAGTTTTTCAACATCTAAATTTCTACATTAAATGACCTTGACCTTGACCTTCAAATCTAAATATATTCATCCATTACAGTATTGCTTTTGTTAACTGATATGTTGATCTAAATGTAACACTAGTGGCTTTCTTATTTATTTCATATTCCCATCTGAATGTGTTTAGTATTCCAAAACATGTGAAAATCACAGTTTTTCTACATTTTGAATTTCTACATTTAATGACCTTGACTTTGACCTTTACATTAAAATATTTTAATCCATGTGACAATTGATTCTAATAACTGATGTGTTGTTCTTAATGCATAGACTAGTTGCTTTCTTTCTTTCTTTCATTTACCCATCTTAATATTGTGCCAAAAATGTGAAAAACCAAGTTTTTCCGTAATTTGAAATTCTACATTTTGTGACCTTGACCTTGACTTTCACCTTCGAATAAATTCATACATATTATTATTGTGTTTGGTTACTTATATATTGTTCTTAGTGAATGTAACACTTACTTTCTCTCTTTCTTTCATTTACCCTTCTTAATAGTGTGCCAAAAATGTGAAAAAACAAGTTTTTTCCGTATTTTGAAATTCTACATTTTTTGACCTTGACCTTGACCTTTAAATAAATTCATACATTTTATTATTGTGTTTGATTACTTATATGTTGTTCTTAGTGAATGTAACACTTGCTTTCTTATTTAGTTTCATTTACCCATCCAGATATTGGTCCAAAACCATGAAAATACCAAATTTTAAAAAATCATGAACTGGAGTTTTTATGACCTTGACCTTGACCTTAAATAAAGAATTTCTCCATCCAGTTTTTTATTGTTTCCAACAGAAGACATATTGCTTGTTATATTCATATCAGTGGTTTACTTGTACACCGTTGCAAAAGTTATCAAAAACTGCTTCAAAATATGTCAAATTCCCATTTTTTCCACAATAAAAATAGCAGGATACTAAATAAGGCACGTTTATATATTATGATTTTATAGACTAAACGGGCATTTATTACCATGAATACGGTAATATCATGGAATAATCATGTAAATTGCCGCCAAAACCATGTACTCTAATTGTAAAACGATCTTAGGACATAATACAAATGATTTTGGATTCAAAAACATTGTCAAAAAATAAAATATTTCAGTCATATGTCAAATTCCATAATTTTTGGCGGCCATTTTGAAGATATGCAAATTAGGTCACTAAGACATCATTTTTCAGCTTGCCAACATTGGTTTTTGGATTCAGCGTACCAAATTACCCCTAATCAAGGTGTCAAAACCTTTTCTTCACAAAATGCCTGTACTTGTTAACTTTTCTGATTTTTTTTCCTGACTATTAAGTCTGCTGCATATATTCAAATGCACTTCAGACTACTTTTGATCTGGAAGCAAACACTATGAACCCTGATCAGACTGCTCCTAAGGGAGCCGTCTGATCTGGGGTCATAGTGTTTGCAATTAAAGCTTCTGAAGTGTATAGGCAGAAAATTAAGCAGATGGCAATTGTTGTGAATGGTGGGAAAATGGTTAAACATCTACTGATTTTAATTCAATATATCCCAAATTTGCTTCAACACAAGTAGATAATGAAATCTACATGTTTAAGGATTAAAGTTGTTGAGAGTATTGTAGGGTGAGAATGATTTCCTGATTGAGCACTGGCATAGGATACATGTAATGTCAGAATTTAGTTAAATTGGGTACTTTCCATAGATCAACACAAACTGAGTCCTTTCAATTGGTAATTTGTGATTTTAAGCTTTTAATAAATGATATAGAAACCTTTTTGGCTCCATTCTAGGTTCAATTGACAGAATTTCTTGATTGAGAATAGGTGACGGTTCTCATCCATGGTATAAGGGACCCCAAGCAGCACATTATGAAGAGACAAAAATGTCAGTTCTTATTTTGTACATTGAACAGGAAGTTGGTGACTGGATGAAATCTTGTAAAAGTTCCAAGTTGTCCCAGGCAGTGAATAACTTGAAAAAAGAGCTGAAGAAACTGGATCCTCCGAGCTCCGTGGTACACCCCGCCAAGTCAGCCTCTGCCGTTCCCACGACCAAAAAAACTTTAACGAAGGCTGGCTCATCTTCATCAGTAGAATCAGCTGTTTGAGGGATCATGTCACTTGCTGAGCTTGTCTTACTAAAAGGGTACTTTGACATTGGGAATCTTAACAGGCTTAGGCCAAGATAAATGAGCTTTTTATGCGTAAAAGTTTGAATTTTTTCTTATCCATCAGTTTAAAAATATGTTTTGGGTACTCAAAAGAACCGTCTCATTGAGACGGTTCTTTTGAGTACCCACAACATACGTTTTGTTTGAGAAATGAAAAAAATATTTTTTAATTACACACTATTATCTGGAGGCCTGACAGTTACATTTCTTGTTTCTTAACTAAGATATATGTTGTGGGTACTCATTAGAAGCACCTCAATGGGACACTTTTGATGTTAACCACAACATTACAGGTGTTTTCATTTTGATTTTTTTTATGTTTTTGTTGGAATAAAAAAATTGTGTTATGTTGAGTTAAGCTATAGAGGAGCTGAGCGTTTGACCCCTTGTTGGCTAGTGACTACTTCTGTTGTCTGCTGATAACCTTTGCAAACAGTTTGGACCCAGATCAGGCCTGACAAACTGTTGTGCCTGATCTGGATCTAAACTGTTTTACATTCTAATGGTATTCCTGAATGATTTTTTTGGGGGAAAAGTTCATTTTGAAAAAAATCGGCAGACGACAAAAAAACATGCAAAATTATTCAGCATTCAGTCAAATTGAAGGAAAATTTTATGATAAGTCAGCTTCTCTGGGCTTAGACTGTTCCAATATAACAAGGTACCTTTTAGTATGACACAGCTTGAAGGGCAAGTGCAAGTCAAGTTATCATGCAACAAATGCAAATCTAATGCACAGACTGGTAGAGAAGTCTGATTGTCGGTAACATTTTATTACACAATGGACATGTTTACCATTATACGGTAATTGCTTTAAAATTTTGAACAATTTTCTCTAAGTTTTCTACTAAAATTTTGGTTATCTGGGAATTCACAAAATGTTTGTCAATAAAGGAAACATGGAAGACCCTGATCAGACTGCTTCTGAAGAAGCATTCTGATCTGGGTCTGCCCTGTTTGTCTAGACATTTTTCCAGGCAACTAGTGTTTGGAATTTTAGAACATTTACTGAACTGCTGAAAAACAATTACAGCAAAAATATTTCTCATTCTTTGTACATTTTAGCATTTTCTAGTACATTGTATATGCGAGATTCCATTTATTGCTTACCATCAATAGGCTTACAAGTGTCCTTCTTTTTTCACCTTTTCCTACTTTGTTTCAGAAAATTCCGACTCTCTGAATTATTTCTTATAACTCACCATTACCAAGGGCCTACCAAGCTGCTAGGCAACTTCTAAAGACACATTCGGACATCTTCTCACAAGATTTGAAAATACTGTTTCTTTTTTTGCCCCCAAACACCAGATTCATAATCAGACTCAGGAAAAGCCCAGATAAAGGAAGACTGCACATGCCTCTAGATAAGAGCGTATAATTAAAAATCATTTTCTTTATTTCTCAACCAAAACATATGTTGTGGGTACTCAAAAGAACCGTCTCGATGAGACGGTTCTTTTGAGTACCCAAAACATATGTTTAAACTGATGGATAAGAGATTATTCACAATATTACATTCAATTTTTTGTTTATTGGACCCTAGAGCCCTACCCTAATACATTAGCCCTACTTTCTAACAGAAAAAGTTTTTGGATGATAAACCAAAACCAATAAACATTCCACTTTTTACCAAAAAAATCTTCCAATTTCTTTTTTTGCTGCAAAAATCTCTTCATCATTTGTAAGCCAGCATCTATTGCTAAGCATTTACATAATGTATGACTAACAATGAAAAGTGTTCTAGGCAGCTCCATTCATCAGCAGGACAGTGTCTATCAGTAGACTTCTGTGATTTTAAACCTTTAAGCACCTGTAACCTATGAAAGAAATTCATCTGAAAATATCGTCTGCTGAAGTTGTCCACTGCATAATAATGCTTATGTCAAGGACTAATTTTGGCATAGAGTGTGGATGCTGATCAGACTGCTCCTAGAGGAGCAGTCTGATCTGGGTCCACACTATTTGCTACAGAAATGTTTTAAAAGAATCAGCTGACGACTCCCAATAGAGGACTTACTCGTAATTAGCACCCGAAGAGTTAAATTTTCTCAGAAATAAAAGAGTACTGTGAGAAAAAGGGTGTGTTTTTCAGTTGTGATAGGTATTTTACATTTGGGTAAATGAGTTATATATGCTAAATTTGATGAAGATGTCTGAGATTGTCACTACCAAATTCATTTAAGATTTTACCAAAATATTATAGCTATTAGGCTGAGGTCAAATCGGACACATTTGCATGTAAAAATGCTATATATTAAGTAGTTGATTGATAAAAATGTCATTAATCAAGTGATTTCATATTGGCCCAGTTACAGACCAGGGTCAGCTGTATTGGCCGGAGGCCTAATATGTTTTTGACTTGGTTTAGGAATTATATCATTTTCTTAGCATAAATCATGACTGCAGCAGACAACAAATAAATTTTGTGAATTTTTTCTTGAATTTCAGAAAAATAAAGCTTGAAATTTCATTTGAAATGCAGACGATCCACATGAACAATCAAGCCTTATTGGTGTCTCAACAAAGCAGCAAAGTTCAAAAACGTTGTCTGCTGCAAATTTCCAGTGTACTCTAAAGGTTAGCAATGCTCAAAATGACATCATGTGAAATAAAATGAACTGAAATCATGTTATGCTGGGATGTTTGTTTGGTCCAATCAGCTTTTAAAAATATTGAAAAGCTTGTTTAGTACCATAAAATGACTTATAATGAACACAAACTACTGAATTATTAGGGCAAACCATGTTGTATTTTTGACAGAAGTGCTTGTTTCTTGCTTATATTTTGTTGCTGAAAAGATTACAGCAGCATTTTCAACAGCAACTCCTATTTATTATAAAAAGTATCAGAATATGGATGTTTCCAGTAAACTAGTCGCATAGTGTGCCATTTATGTGTAAGGTCAAATTTGACTCTTATGGATGTTTGTGTATGCCTTACACGCCTTTAGATAAGAGTGTGTAATTAAATCTATTTTATTTCTCAACTGAAACATATGTTGTGGGTACTCAAAAGAACCGTCTCTAGGAGACGGTTCTTTTGAGTACCCAACACACACTGAAGGATAAGAAAATTTTCAAAATTTTTTGCTCCAAATTTTTGTTTATCTTACATTTAGCATTGTTTTTAAACTGGTATATCATGAGGAGTTAACAGAGCTTATAGCTTTCATACTACGACTCTCACTGGAAAGACGGGGGACTGCAGTGGTTCAGTGAGAGATTTCTTGACTCGAGACCAAAGGGCCGCGGGTTTGAGCCTCACCAGGGTCACTGCTTTGTGTTCTTGAGCAAGACACATTAATCCTTGCTTAGTACTGGTTCAACCCAGGAAGACCCATCCCAACATAACTGAAAGTTTGTTGACTTGGACGTAAAGAATCAAATAAAACAAAAAAACATAACTGGACAGACGTATCTGAATCTATTGAGGTGTAATATTCCATATTCTACCTAATAAGCGCTTATTCTTCTATTAATGCACATTCAGTACATAGCTCGGCATGCTGGTTAATTTTTTATGCTTTTGTCGTCTGCTGAGCATTCTCAAAATTGTTTTTTTTCAAACAATTCTCTCAGGAACATTATCAGAGTGTCAAACAGTTTGGATCTAGATCAGGACCAACATTCTGTCAGTCCTGATCAGGGTCCTAATTTTTTGCAAATGTTACCAGCAGACGATAAAAGTTGCTGCTGGCAAGGAAAGAGTTAATAGGTTGTTTGCACTATATAAACATGTGATTTCCAGTCAGCCGGGTGTTGCCATTTCATCAAACTTATTACGGTAAATGTTAAAAAATTTCAAACACTTCTCATTTTGTTCTCAACTAAAATGTTGATTATCAGGGCTGGAATTCACAAAATGCATGTCAGAATAGAGAACAGGGAAGACCCTGATCAGACTGCCTCTTCAGGAGTCTTGCTTCTTCAGAAGCAGTCTGATCTGGGTGTGCACTGTTTGTCTAGGCCTTTTTGGCAGGCAACTGGTGTTAAAATTTTAGAACATTTAACGTAGATATTTATGCTATCTTACTGAATTTTCAAGTGTTTTTCATGTCAGAGGCAAAAAATTGAATGTGTAAAATTATTTTTTTTGTCACTTTAAAATTGAAAAAGTTCTCCAATTTTTGTAAGCTCGATTTCCCTTGTTACCATAGATATGTTGCACAATTGTGTGTGAAATATTAATATTGTGTTCAAATTAAGAAATTGAAGAAATTTACAATGTACTATTTTATGTACATGTCTTAAATTCTAACACTCTTGTGATGTACGTATCCCTGATCTGTTTGCTTCTTAATAAAGTCAATAATGTTAGCAAACACACTGCTCAAAATATTTAAAGGAACACCTGATAATTTTTCAAAGGTAATAATGATAACCCCTGCCCTATAGACAGGTCATACATTTCACTAGACAATTAGGTAGAACCTAGTTTCTTTTGATATCTTTGCAAAGAGAGTCAAAGTATTGGATCAAATAAATTTTTGACAAAACAATCACTGCTCAAATTCATGGCTCAAATTTTGTAATTTTTAATTTTCTTGAAAATGGCGATTTTTATGGAACTCTGTAGAATCTTCCGAATTTTTTAATAGCGTAACCTAATGATTTCTCCAACATATAAAGGCTATTGAATGTACAGAAATGATGGTGGTGTAGTGTTTGATTAAAAAAAAATGTCTTTAAATTTGGTTTTGAAAAAGGGGTATTTTTAACAAAAGTCCATTTTTACAAAAAGCGTTCCATGGAAATTTCTGGAAAAGGGTTACTTCATTTTTATCAAGAAATATCATCCTTGATCGGTAACCAAACTTATCACAGGACAAACATGTTTTCACCTTATTAATCCAACTCTTGCTATGAGTTTGAATATGAGTGCATTTGTATTGTGATCAATGGCAAAACAGGCAGTGTTCCTTTAAATATTTTAGCAGTGTATATGCAGCAGACTGAGAAGAGGACTATAGCCGACAATATTTTCAGATGCTCATTTGTACAGGTACTTTAAAGGTTAACTCTCAACCTTTAAAAGCTTGATTATTGCTTAATGCGGTTCAAAAGTATTGCAGAATGCTCCAAGGGGAGCATTCTGCATTTCTTTCAACCTTCATTAAGCTGCTATATGTCATTAAGATCTTTGTTTTGTATATTTTGGAATGTTGGCTTAAGACAGGTTTTATTGTAGCTACATACATGCTGTACATACTCATTGAAATATTTGGTGACCTACTAGAATTCACCAAAACTTGAATCACTTTGTAAAAGCTAGGTTTGCTCTTGGGTACATATGTACAACTAACTGCATCATAAATATGTTTTGGTACATTAATGTGTGAGCTGTGTACATTACAGTTCTTTCATGATGTTTGTTTATATGATTGTTGAGTTTATAAGTTTTACAGATGTTTTTGTATTGGAAGCTTTTTATGTACATGTACTTTAGGCCCCTGTGGGAACAATTAATCTGAGCCTCGACATGTGATTTTCAACAGTGTGGCATTTTGTCATGAGCCTGTGCAGCCTCTTTCTAAGCTTAGAACTCCAAATGCTGTTTGGTCAGTAGCTTAAGTCATAGCTGGTCTGGGCCTTTGCTGGTTGCACATACCACATTGTTGGAAATCTCATGTCGCAGCTCAACCTATTTAGTAGAATATTAAACGATTACTCTTTCGTTAGTCCTGATCCGATTCCAAACCATTTTACACTCTGATAGTGTTCCTGAAAGAATTTAAAAAGGTCAATTTTGAAAAAAGTCAGCACACGACAACAAAAGGATGAAAAATTTCCCAGCATGCAAACTGATTAAGCATCAATCATGACTGCAAATACCATACCTTCATTTTCATGTTGTATATGGCCTGCTGCACTATATAAGCTTTATTTGGTTTTGTGGAAATTATGTCTGAAATAGGAGCTGACAGGTATTACTAACATTTTAGACAAGCACTCAAATGTTGTCTGTTTTCACATTCTTGCTCTTGGAGATATAAATGAGCCTCCATCTGTGAAAACCTGCCTTAATGACATTAAGGTCTTTTTATGTAAAAATCATTTGAAAAACACCAAAAATTAAAAAAAAAATTGACATGTTTATATATTGCCTTAAGACCTATTCAGGTGGATAGTAGAATAAAACTGGCAATTCCTTCTGATTAAACTTCTTCGTTATCATGCTGTATGTTTCCATGGCAACAACTTTACCTTAGCAACTGTCAGAATCTTTAAAGTATGGTAAGTCCTTTTCAGATCATGCAAACTTTGGGCAAAAATGAATCATTTTCAACTCTTCTGTGAATTCCATTGCACACATGCTAAGGATAATAAAATAGTATGTTAGCAAGAAATAGCATGTTTGTCATGCACGTGGCAAACCTGCAAATCGGGAAGTTAACTTCGACGTCATTAGTAACGTCATGACATTTCTGACGTTGTGTGTTAAAGTTAAGTCAGTGTATAGTTTCAAAAGACCATATTTCCATGAATTATGGAGATAACTTTATAAAATTTGCAGGATAACTACTTAACACTTTGTAGATTTAGTGTGTGTAATTAACTAAATTTTGACTTCATTAAGGCTGGTTTTCACAGATCGTGGGTCATATATATTCTCACACACCAGATCAGGATTTCTGTTGATTTTACCCATGTGAGATATTTCTATTTCACATACCCGTAACAGCCTGTGGGAAAGATACAAAATGAACAGCTGCACACTTGCCGCATGTGGATTCGTGACGTCATTCTAACTTTAAAATTACGTCACCATGTCGTTTCTCAGCTTATTCAGGATTTTCTGGAAGTCTTTTCCATGTTTCTCCAATATAAAATGAGGTATTTCGGGGCGGGCAAGAAAAAGAATCCATTATTGGTGTGAGGATAGGATAGAAAAATCCGTCCCTCGCGATCTGCAAGCCTCGTGATGTCAGTTGGTGATCCTCGCATTGGATTTTCTATCCTACCCTCACACTCATGATAGATTCATATATGAACGAAGCATTTTGACAGGAAAGAGATACTTCATATTTGACAGGCTTTGGTTTTGTATCTCTGGGTGAGTCTAAGGTGTTTTACTGGTTTACTCTAAAATAACCCTTTGCTGAGTAATAAAAAACCCCACAAATTTGCCTAGTTTCCACAGGAGTCTTTCTCTGTTTATTGTTTATGTATGTGTTAACTACCAAAAGGTTGTGATAGAAGTTATGTATAAACTTTTGTTTGTGAGTTAGGTATTTGAATGGATAGACCAAGATCAGCTAACTCAGGTCATTATGTTTATATGCACAGTATTCAAGCCTGATCTTCTCTGTATGCATATAGGTACATAATAAGAGAAACTGGCCACGCCCCCTGGTGACCATGTTTTTCTAGGGATCAAATTTGTTTTAGCTATTTTTGTAGGTCACCCAGTACATATTTCTGCCAAATTATTTTGAATTCTGATGAGTGGGTTCAGAGATCTTTTTTTAAACAGGATAAGCATGTCCCCTGGATGCCATGTTTTTTTGACATATCCAATTTGTTTTAGCTAATTTTGTAGAGGATCACCCACTGACTATTTCTGCTAAATTGTTTTCAGTTCTGACCATTGGTGTCAGAGAAATTTAAAGTTTATTATAGCCTATATTACAAACAATATGGCCCCAGACCATATTGCTTCCAGGGGAGCAGTCTGACCAGGGTTCATAGTGTTTGTTTCCATGGAAAAATCTAGTTTGAAGTGCACTTGAACACATGCAGCGATGGAAGTAAAAAGCAGACATTCTCAGGACCAAAAAATAGTGGCTGCATAAGGGTTAATGCCATTGTGCTCAGAATATTTGGCCATTCTGAGTGCTATAAGGAATTGTTGATAGGATCTGATTAATGATAAAGTGCTGAGACTAGTAGTACTTAAAGGCCTTAATTTCGGTTAATGAGGGACCATAAGCAGATTAACTTATAAGGGACAGATTAAATCACGTCCAAAGGGAGCGCAGTGGCTCAGTGGTAGAGTGCTTGACTCGAGACTGAGGGTTCGAGCCTCACGGGAGTCACTGCGTTGTGGCCCTTGAGCAAGACACATTTATCCTAGCCTAGAACTGGTTCAACCCAGGAAGACCCGTCCCTGTTTAACTGAAAGATTGTTGATGGGACATAAAGAATCAAATCAAACAAACAAACAAAATCACGTCCAAGTGTATTTCAGTATCTCACTGGACTAAAGGGGACAACCTGCATACAACAAATTTCTTTCTAAAAGATAAATATCAATATTTGATCAGAAAATACCTAAACCCTTAAAAGGACTTATCTATTACCCCATGCTAAGATGTCATAATCACCTCATTATGATAGGCCTTTGATCTGCCTGGTATAGCTCCTAGGGAGTCATAAACAAGAGCCGTGACACATGATTTCCAACAATGTGGCATTTTGACAAGTGTAGACTCAGACCAGCCTGTGCAGCCTCCTTTTAAGCTTAGAAACTCCAAATTATGCTCAGTCAGTAGCTGAACACTCATAGAATATTCAAGCGACTAGCAAAGGCTCTGATCAGACTGCGTGTATGCGCAGGCTGGTCTGAGCCTTTGCTGGTCGCTTATACCACATTGTTGGAAATCTCATGTCACCGCTCAAATTAGTGAGCGGAACCACTTTCTTAATGATAGAGTGCTAAGACTAGCAGTGCTTAATGATAAAGTGCTAAGACTAGTAGTGCATAATGATAAAGTACCAAGACTAGTAGTGCTTAAAGTTGTTCTTAATGATAAAAGTGCTCGGATTAGTAGTGCTATCAGTTTGACTGATCTTTTGATACTTTGTATATTTATTTTCTAGCTGTTGTATATCTGTTTTGAGACCTTTTAGTTATTTGTTCATGAAATGAATGCCTGTCTGTCTGCATAATCAACATTTGTTAAGACTACATGGAATGCATGACTATGCAAAGCATGGCTGTTATGTGTAAATACAGATGAGCCAGTACAATAGATTTTGTTACCTATCACATTGGCAAGCACCTAAGGCTCAGACGAGACTGCATATAGGGTGCAGTCTCGTCTGAGCCTTAGCTGCCCATGAGCCGTCTCGTCAGAGCCTTTGCTGCCCGTATGCAGTCTCGTCTGAGCCTTTGCTGCCCATGTGCAGTCTCACCTGAGCCATAGCTGCTTGCATACACAAAGTAAAGGTGTAGATGAAGACCAAAATTTAAACCTAAACGTGCTGGATACGTCCACATAGGCGTTTATTGGAGGCTTTTGTACATATGCCATAAGTATAAAAAATCTCTAGTACTGGCTCAACTATCGTTTAACTTGCTACTTCTGTTATGAATGATGCAAATAAAAACCAAAAAGTCAACATTTCTGTCCTTGTCATTTATTTTACCAATTTACGAATATTTACATATTGTGCAGTCACATTATAACACCTTGCCTGGAGTCTACACTTGAGCTCTACTCCACCCCAGACTGGTTAAAATTAAGAGCTCCACCCTTTGTGTGCAATAAGTAACTCAGTCCCCAGTTAACTTAATTGCTCTTCAGAACTACTACCCTTGAACTTGGATATACAGTAAAACCTGTGTAAAAAGGCCACTCTCAAAATGACCAAAATTGGTTTTCAAGTGCAATTATAGCTTAATGTAGGACAAAAGTATTTCAGAATGCTCAGAATTCTGCAATACTTGTGACCTTCATTCAGCTACCAATTGTTATTAAGATCTTTGTTTTGTCTTTTTGAGTGGCCGTTTTACACAGGTTTTACTGTATCCTCTTAAGAAAACCATGTAGATCCAGATCAGATGACTTCTAACAAAACCATCTGATCAGGATCTGCTCTATGTTCCATGCAGCTTCAGAATCCACTGTATAAATTGGCTGAATTGGCTGGAAAACAGTAGTTAATGTGCCATATTAATTTATTCCGCAAGACAATGGCTAAGTGTTATACAAATCTCTATTTGAGCTGAAACATGTAATTTCCAACAATGTGGCATTTTGACAAGTGTAGACTCGTCAGTAGCTTACACTAATAGAATATTCAAGCGACTAGCAAAGGCTCTGATTAGACTGTGCATAAGCGCGGGCTGGTCTGAGCCTTTGATGGTCGCACATACCACATTGTTGGAAATCTCATGTGGCTCATTTTTTTTTATATAAATACAGATGCTCATGGTACTCATGGAGACATAATGAGATACTTCAAGTGAGTTCCACATGGGTAAATGTTTACAGAATTAGTCCCAAATTCAGGATTTTGAGGTTGACTTTTTTTACTTTCCACAGAAAGGGTTTCAAAATACTGAATAAGACAGACAATAATAGCTTCTCTAATTTATTATCAGTTTATCTAAAGACAATTGTCCAATTAAACTTGAATCTGTTAATATTTTGTTGGCCTATTGCAAGTTTTAAGGAGTTCAGGATTTTGGAGATTTTGAACTTTCACCCATGGATCCATGCTAACAGTAATGTTTCCATGGAGAAATAAAATCATCATCTGTTAATGACATCATTTTCTGTACCTAACTCAGAATTTAGGACTTGACTTTCCAAAGTTTGCCCCGAAATCCTAAATCAAGCATTCTCCTCGAACTCATGACTATGTCAGAAAAGATGATACTTTACTTAAGAATAAAATTGAGCCGCGACATGAGATTTCCAACAATGTGGTATGTGTGACCAGCAAAGGCTCAGACCAGCGCAGTTGCCAGTCGTTTGAATATTCTATGAGTGTTAAGCTACTGACCGTACATCATTTGGAGTTTCTAAGCTTATAAGGAGGCTGCACAGGCTTGTCTGAGTCTACACTTGTTTGTTTGTTTGATTATGTCCCATCATCGATCTTTCAGTTAAACAGTGACTGGTCTTCCTGGGTTGAACCAGTACTAAGCTAGGATAAATGTGTCTTGCTCAAGGACCACAATGCAGTGACTCCGGTGAGGCTCAAACCCGCGGCCCTTTGGTCTTGAGTCAAGCACTCTACCACTGAGCCACTGCACTCCCTAGTCTACACTTGTCAAAATGCCACATTGTTGGAAATCAAATGCCAAGGCTCATATGTGACACAGGGTTTAGTAGTGTTCAGTCCCTTAATAACACACCTTGACATTATAACAGATTGGATACAACACCTTCATATAGTGGCTCTCATATTATTTTTACTATGGAATTTTACAAAGGAATTGTATGAAAATGACCATAAATGGTTATTTTCCTATAATTCTTTGTAAAATTGTCCCCTTCTATGAAGATCCATTCCGAAGGACTCCAGTTACTGCTGGGGTCTAGAGTGGTTTATTTTTGGTGGCCACATTGTTATAGAGCAAAAATAAAAACCCTGTCTCAGCCAGAAATTGAATCCTGGTTGCTTGATATACAGGCAAATGCATGCCAATGTTAAAATCAAATTCCACCGCAAAGTTGTAGAGGTTATATACCTAGCCCTGTGACATACACTTGAGTTAAAGTTCATGTTTTTAAAGTTAGACTACTTTCAGAAACTTGAAGTAGTAATTTCCTGGTATTAAAGTAAAGCTCAATTAGAAAGATGCTCTTTAAGGAGAAAAATCGCTCCATGCAGAGCAAACCAATTCCAATAAGAAGATTCGCCTATGAAGGAAGAGATGGAAATATAATCTCTTGCAATATACTACTCAAACTTTGATAAGGATCTCTTAATAGATTTCCATAGGGTGCAATGCAATGAACCTACCCCTTTGGCACTTGATAACTTAGATGATTTTTCTTAAATTTCAACAAAATATACAGCGGTAATTGCCATTGCTTCAAGCTACAGATTCACATACTTGATGGTCCAGTGTATGCCCGTTGGTCGGAAAATGCAAAATATTGTGTGATTTTTTAGAAAAGTGCATAATTTTCAAATGGTGATTATTGTGTCCAGAGCTTCTCGATCAGTTACAAATGGATTTCAAACAAATATTGAAAGATTGAAAATGTGTTCCACAAACACATTTCATGTTTTTGATCTTTTGAAATAAGGAGAAATAACTTGAATTTTTGGGTGGATTTTCGAAAATGTGACATTTTGCATTTTCCAACCCACGAGCGTCCATGGGACTGTGTTGTGAGTGACTCTCATGAAAAGCAAAAGCTGAGGCCCACTGCATTTTCAAATTTCAAATACCACTGAAAATTTCCTTGCATTTGAAGAAAAACTTTGAAAGTTATCGAGTACCAAAGGGGTAGGCTCAGTGCATTGAACCCTACGGAAATCTTTATAGTGACCCTTAACATAGTGTGAGTAGTATACATTGATACATATCCATCTTTAAAAATATCAGATTCAAGTTCATCGTAAGGTCTGAGTGGGGCAATCCCAAGTTTAGCTCTGAGTTCATCTTAAGGTCTGAGTGGGGCAATCCCCAGTTTAGCTCTGAGTTCATCTTAAGGTCTGAGTGGGGCAATACCAAGATTAGCTCTGAGTTCATCTTAAGGTCTGAGTGGGGCAAAACCAAGTTTAGCTATAAATTCATCTTAAGGTCTGAGTGGGGTAATACCAAGTCTAGCTATATGTTCATTTTAAGGTCTGAGTGGGGCAATACTAAGTTTAGCTTCATGTTCATTTTAAGGTTTGAGTGGGGCAATCCCAAGTTTAGCTCTGAGTTCATTTTAAGGTCTGAGTGGGGCAATCACAAGTTTAGCTCTGAGTTCATTTTAAGGTCTGAGTGGGGCAATCCCAAGTTTAGCTCTGAGTTCATTTTAAGATCTGAGTGGGGCAATACATAGTTTAGCTCTGAGTTCATTTTAAAGTCTGAGTGGGGCAATACCAAGTTTAGCTCCGAGTTCATTTTAAGGTCTGAGTGGGGCAATGCCAAGTTTAGCTCTGAGTTTATTTTAAAGTCTGAGTGGGGCAATACCAAGTTTCATCTTAAGGTCTGAGTGAGGCAATACCAAGTTTAGCTCTGAGCTCATCTTAAGGTCTGAGTGGAGCAATACCCAGTTTAGCTTCATGCTCATTTTAAGGTCTGAGTGGGGCAATACCAAGTTTAGCTCTAGAGTTCATTTTAAGGTCTGAGTGGGGCAATCCCAAGTTTAGCTCTGAGTTCATTAGCTTCTTGTATTTCGAGTTCTTCTCTAGAGAGGTTCTTATCTCCCCTGTCACTCTTATCATGACGACTGCTGTGTTCTCTATGTCTGTGTCTATGACGATCTTCCTTGTCTCTATGCTCGTGCTTACTCTTATGACTTCGTTTTCTGAAAGAATACAAATATAAAATTTGGAAAATGTTCTAACATTTAGAACAATTTTCTCGTTCTGTTCTAAAATAACTGTTGGTTAGAAATGCTGGAATTCGCAAAATGCTTGTCAGAATAGCAAACTGGGAAGACCCTGATTTGGGTCTTCACTGTTTGTCTAGGCCTTTTTAGCAGACAACTAGTGTTAGATATTTTAGAACATTTACAGTCAGGATATGGCTGTTATAACAGATACAGATAAAAGCCTGATAATGCCATTTGATATTGAGTTTATCAGACAATGCCATCCCCATTCCCTAGTTAAGAGCCATCCCCAAACTGCTTTATAAAAGTTAAACTGGAAAAAATGGTAGACCCAACAAACTGGATTGCATTATAGCCTTACAAATCTGGCTAAACGCCACTAACTGATTGATAAGGTATTGTGCACACATGCACTTAGTTTAAATTGGGCAGTAATGTTCTACAGTGAAAATCAGGTCAAGGTCACAAAGCAAATTAGCCCTTTATTGTGCCCATATACTATATCTATACACTCTGCCAACCAGTTTATGAGATGTTGTACACATAAGCCCTCTTAACTTAAATTTTAGTTAAATAAGGTCAAGGTCACCAAAAACTAATCAGCCCTTCATCATGCCCAGATGCATCTGATCAGGTTCAGCACTGATTGATTATTGATGTACTTTTAAAATTTAAATGAAATTGAAACTTACTACCCAAAAACCATTAAATTCAAAATAAATTCATCCAATTTAGAGTGGCTTCTAGGCTGCGGGATTGTGACAATCCCGCTTTTTTTTGCAGTATTGGCCTCAAATTTCGAGTTGCATGCATAGCTAGTTCCGCAAAGTGCCAAGATTTGGCGCATTTCCGGTAATTTCGTCTTTCTGTTTGCATTTCGGTTCCTTTATTCATCGTTTAATTCCGTTAAATTCCGCCAATCTCGTCCTCTGTCGAGATTTAATTTCTATTGGTTTATTCTGAATTGGACATATACCAATTTGGGAAATCTGATAATAAAAGTGTGCAAACATGAAACTTCAGACTAACATACAGTTGTACCTCGTCTGGCCCACAGAAAAAAAGAAGTTTGAATGCATCATGATCTTCCAAGACGACAGACGAATGGCCCGGGAAATGACCATTTCTGAGGAATATTAATTTTTCTTCTACCCATCATGGTTGCATATAGGTATGTGCCATTTAGATAATATTACTATTTTCCAAAATTCTATCACTCTGGAGAAGAGGGTGCTCTGATTCCATTTGTTAATATTCAAATCAGATACCCCTCCCACTCTACTCCATACTCTGTCTTTGTCCAACACTTTTAAAGGTCAGGGTTATTGTGGTTGGGGTTGAACAGAACAGGCCAGCGCCTAAGGACAGCCCCTACTTGATTTTTTAAGGGGTGGTCAGTGTGAAGGGGAAGTCGGCAGGGTGTGTTTTTTTTCAGATAAAAACACCATTACCCATTTGATTTGCAGATTGGCCCCCTTTTGGGAACACAAGGGAGGAGTTGGCCCCTCCTTATTAAATCCAAGAAGCAACTTTGCAATTGATAAGGGTCATAATTCCATAAGGCATAAATGAGTTAAATTACCTTTCACCGTCTCTGTCCCTGTCTCTGTCTTTATGTTTCTTATCTGGGAAGAGAAACACCACATACAATAAATACATGGGTGAAAGTTCTTAAGTTCCGAAATCCTGAACTTTCGAAACTCTGATCTTAAAACTTTCAGTATGCCAACTAAATATTCACAATTTGAAGTTTAAATGGTCAATTGTCTTAAGACAGACTGAATATAAATCAGAGAACCTATTATTATCTCCCTAATTCAGCATTTTGAGGCTGACTTTCTATGGAAAGTCAGCCTCAAAATCCTGAATTCAGGAATAATCCTGAAAACTTTTACCCATGTAACTAAAGTTATCATTTCAGCCAAGAACTGCTGTAACAGTGCTGACACCATTGGGTGTAACTAAAAAGTCCTAACAACTTTTTCTCCTATTTTTCACTGTCACAGAGACACAAACCATATTCCAGTTTTCACTATTAAAATAGAAATTTGCATTATTAATATTTTATTATTTTTGAATGGACTTTTATTTATTACAAGTGGTGATTGATCAATATATTACAAAATCATTTGCTGAATATGAATTTTATTCACCGGGTCTATTATCCCATTTTTGGAATGCTTGGCATACGCCTCATTTGTTGATGAAATTTATTTAGCTCATACAGACATAAAAAGAAATCAATGAAATCACATAAAACTAGTATTGTTTTTCAGAGAAAACAGTCTACACCCACCACACATGCTACTGTTTGACATATTTACCTCCACTTTGAAAATTAGGGCAAGGTCGACAATATCTTGCACATAAGAAAGTGTCAGGCTAAAGCCATCAGCACCAAAAACAATGTGGGTGAAAGTTCAAAATTTCCAAAATCCTGAACTTTTGTAATTCAAATTTTAAACTTGCAGGATGGCTACAAAAAAGAATAATTTAAAGCTAAATTTTCTTATTTGTGTTTAAATAATCTGAAAACTAATCAAGGAAGCTATTATAATCTCCTTAATTCAGCATTTTTAGGCTGACTTTTTTTCGAAATCCTGAATTCAGGAATAATCCTGAAAACTTTCACCCATGCCATTGGTGGGGATGGGGACATAATTCTTGTTAAGTTAAGCTGGAGATGAAAATATGGATCTGTCCTGAATGAAAGATTAATTTAACACTGTCTGACTTACCAGATTTTCTCTCTCTATCTCTATCTTTTGACCTTGACCTTTTTCTTCCTTTATCTCTGTAATGGAAATAAACCAATCCTTAAATCCAAATGACCAAAACTATATCACTAAAGTAAAACCTGCCTTAAGCGAACACTCAAAAACAAGACAGAAAATTGGTTTTCAAGACAGATTATTGCTTAATGCAGGTCAAAAGTATTGCAGAATGCTACAATAGAGAATTCTGCAATACTTTCGACCTTCATTAAGCTACCATTTGTCTAAAAGACCCTTGTTTTGTCTATTTTTGAGTGGCCACTTAAGACAGGTTTTACTGTATAACTATTTTTTGTCCCAAAGTGTACATGCTTTGATAGAGAAATAACCCTGTCAACAGTCATACAATCATATCTCAGGGTTATAAAGCTTTTTTTTATGCTCAACTCAACTGAGCATGAAATTTCATCTGCTCGTAAAATTTCAAATACTGAAAAATGAACTTTTTTCGTGCTCTAAATGAGTCAGATGTTGTAATCCTGCTAATAAATGAATGGTGTTCTGCTCATAAATATGATAATGCCAACAATGGTTGCCATTTAAAAATTATGAGCAAAATAAATGTCATGCTCAGAGCACTCTCAGGAGAAAAGCAAACTTACTGGAAATTGGAGAGCCAGAAAAAAGAAGAAATGAAGGTATGAATGAATCCCAACCCATGAGCATTAGAGCACTTAAAAACAGGGACAGGAAGCTAGATACATCAAGTGAAAATTCTAAAGTTATTTAAAAGAATCAATGACCCATCAGAGGGAATTGCAAAAGGACAGCAATTTTTTATTTCTGGGTGGAAAATTAGACACCAATTTTTTCAAAATTTTCTAAGCGCCCTGGGAAAGTTAAAGAAACTAGGGTACTATAAATAGCAGCATCCTGGTTCCTGTATAAATGGTACACAATATTTATGTTTAACTTCCCACCAACAGCTAAGGTCATATGGGGATGGGATCATTGCTTAAATTCTCCTAATCTGGTGATGGAACCAGCAACACCTGGCGAGTGGTTTATCCACTACACCACAGTGGCCCCTAGGTACACTAAATTCATCCAAGGGCATACCATGTTTCAACTTTTTAGAAGCAGTAGTTTTCCATTTGAAAATTAAAGAGAATGAAAAATGAAGAGATTTAGTGGTAAAAAGCAGCAGCTTTTTCACTACTATATGTCTTTGTTTTTGTTTCTCTCCATTTCAACCTAATTTGGTATGCATGAAACTGCCATAAGTACACATGTGTAGCCAAGTTTAACCATTGTTGGTCCAACAATTCCTGAGAAAATTGACAATAAATTTTACTGTTTGAAAAAAAATTTGTATTGAGAAAAAAATGAGGAAATAAAGAATTAATAAGCACAAGTAAACAGATTCTGGAGAAAAACAATGCACCAATCCACTGTACTTGTGTGTATGAAGCTTCAACTTTTTAAGACTTTTCAGTGCCTGTGAAAATGTAGTTTATTATATGAAAGAGTTACACAAAGGCAGAACTCACAATGATAGTAGAACAAAGCTAACTATGTATAGCCCTACTTTTTCAATGACGCGCAATAATAGAGGGATCAAACATGGTTTTTCATAGATTAACGATCGGCAAGTTCCGAGACAGATGTAATAAACTGAAGGCAATGGCAAATATTAAATACATTGAAAAATGATGTTTGATTATTGTTATTGCATATTTTCAACAAAATCTTCACCAAAATTTGCAAAAAATTAGGCACTATATTTGTTCCCATTTTTGCAGTCTGTGCAAATATATTTTCATTCATATTTGTCTTCCAGGGCCAAGACATATTTACGACCAATTAATGGATCAGCTGTCATAAAATTTAGTGGCCCTGAACGAGTGTATTAAAGGTACCAAATTTGTGCAATAACAGCGTGTGAATAGATTTGTTAGTGTTAATTATAACAACTTATTTCTGCCAGTTCAAGTATGACTGTTAATAGCATACAACAAGGATTTTTATGCACTAAAAATATTTCCAACATATGCACATAGATCACAGTACTCATCTATGATGTGATGACGGGGAGTTCCTAGTCTAGGCTAGATCACAGTACTCACCTATAATGTGGTGATGGGGAGTTCCTAGTCTAGGCTAGATCACAGTACTCACCTATGATGTGGTGATGGGGAGTTCCTAGCCCAAGCAAGATCACAGTACTCATCTATGAAGTGGTGATGGAGAGTTCCTAGCCTAGGCTAGATCACAGTACTCATCTGTGATGTGGTGATGGGGAGTTCCTAGCCTAGGCTAGATCACAGTACTCACCTATGATGTGGTGATGGAGATCTTTTATATTTTGGTGAAGGACTTCTTGTAGGTTTGTCTAAGTCTTTGTAGGCTTTCTTCTTCTCTCCGACCTCCTTTTGGGACTCCTGAAATAGTAGAGAATTATTGAACAACCCTTGTTATTCTCTCCAACCTACTTCTGGGACTCCTGAAATAATAGAGAATAATTGATCAACCCTTGTCCTTCTCTCCAACCTCCATTTGGGACTCCTGAAATAGTAGAGAATTATTTATCAACCCTTGTCCTTCTCTCCAACCTCCTTCTGGGACTCCTGAAAAAGTAGAGAATTATTGATCATCCCTTGTCCTTCTCTCCAACCTCCTTCTGGGACTCCTGAAATAGTAGAACATTATTGAACAACCCTTGTCCTTCTCTCCAACCTCCTTTTGGGACTCTTGAAAAAGTAGAAATTATTGGTCAACCCTTGTCCTTCTCTCCAAGCTACTTCTGGGACCACTGAAATAGTAGAGAATTATTGATCATCCCTTGTCCTTCTCTCCAACCTCCTTCTGGGACTCCTGAAAAAGTAGAGAATTATTGATCATCCTTTGTCCTTCTCTCCAACCTCCTTCTGGGACACCTGAAATAGTAGAGAATTATTGAACAACCCTTGTCCTTCTCTCCAACCTCCTTCTGGGACTTCTGAAATAGTAGAACATTATTGAACAACCCTTGTCCTTCTCTACAACCTCCTTCTGGGACTCCTGAAATAGTAGAGAATTATTGATCAACCTTTGTCCTTCTCTCCAACCTACTTCTGGGACTCCTGAAATAGTAGAGAACTATTGATCAACCCTTGTCCTTCTCTCCAACCTCCTTCTGGGACTCCTGAAATAGTAGAGAATTATTGATCATCCCTTGTCCTTCTATCCAACCTCCTTCTGGGACTCCTGAAATAGTAGCGAATTATTGATCATCCCTTGTCCTTCTCTCCAACCTCTTTCTGGGACTCCTGAAATAGTAGAGAATTATTGATCAACCCTTGTCCTGCTATCCAACCTCCTTCTGGGACTCCTGAAATAGTAGAGAATTATTGATCATCCCTTGTCCTTCTATCCAACCTCCTTCTGGGAATCCTGAAATAGTAGAGAATTATTGATCATCCCTTGTCCTTCTATCCAACCTCCTTCTGGGACTCCTGAAATAGTAGAGAATTATTGATCAACCCTGTTCCTTCCCTCCAACCTCTTTCTGGGACTCCTGAAATAGTAGAGAATTATTGATCAACCCTTGTCCTTCTCTCCAACCTCCTTCTGGGACTCCTGAAATAGTAGAGAATTATGGATCATCCCTTGTCCTTCTATCCAACCTCCTTCTGGGACTCCTGAAATAGTAGAGAATTATCGATCATCCCTTGTCCTTCTATCCAACCTCCTTCTGGGACTCCTGAAATAGTAGAGAATTATTGATCATCCATTGTCCTTCTATCCAACCTCCTTCTGGGACTCCTGAAATAGTAGAGAATTATTGATCAACCCTTGGCCTTCTCTCTAGCCTCCTTCTGGGACTCCTGAAATAGTAGAGAATTATTGATCATCCCTTGTCCTGCTGAATTTGCTAATATACCACACCCCTGCAGTGTTAAAAATAAGTCAGAGATTTCAATTTATCCGACAGGCAACTTGTCCTCCACAATTTTCACTTGCCCTGCCAGATGGATCATTTAAGATATCTAAGAATTCTGATAGGCTCAAAATATAAAGATGCAATGGCAGGCAGTGAAGACCCTGATCAGACTGCTCCTCAAGGAGCAGTCTGATTTGGGTCTGCACTGTTTGCCTAGACATGTTTGTCCAAAAACTTAGGTTCATAGTTTTAGACAATATGGCAGTCTAATTATTTATGAATTTCAGCTTGTCCAAGGGGCAACCTTACGAGTCTATCAGCTTGCCCCCAGCAAATTTAACCAGTGTCGGGCAAGAGGGCAATTGCTTATTTCTAACACTGCCATGTTGGTTCTCAAGCCAGTAAACTTGCATGATTCTATTATTTGAATGGAAAATAGTAAGAATATCAGCCAGCTTTTCCATCAATCAGCTGGTTATGCTAAAAGTAAAGGGGAAGGCAAAGATCAGGAATAGATACAAACCATTAACTCTTTGCTTACTGGGTAATTTGGCATGTTTTGGGTCATCTGCTGATATTTTTCCAAAATCAACTTTCTCGAAAATTTTTTTGAGGAATATCATTACAGTGTCAAACTGTTTGGATCCAGATCCAAGACGACAGAAACAATTTGACTTCTCACATAGCCCATTTTTCATCTGGATAGACTATTCTATAGAGTGACTAACCAATATTTCTTCTTCATCTGAAGTCTCCATATCCTCTATATCTTCATCAAGGGCACTAACTCTTAGCTCTAATTGATTACTCTCTTCTAAGGCATTACGTTTCTGAAAATACACAAATAATAGCACATTGTTCATTGATGGCACTGTCAGACTCTTCAACCTTCATGACTTAGGCCTAAAATAAAAAAATGTGCGTTTCAGGTTACTCGACCGTGCCTAATTTTTTGTCCCTGACCCTAAATTTTTAAGCATTTTAGGGTATTTTCCGGTTCCTCCATATTGTTTCCCAATCTTCTCCATGTTAAAACTGAAAACAAAATAAAAAAAATCCTACCTACTGTCCCTATTTTAAAATTTCATGTAACCTGAAACACACATATTTTCTTCTTTTATTTTTTGCACTTACATTAAGCTGATTCATTTGCACATCCTTAATAAGGATGTGCAAATGAATCAGCTTAATGTTAGTGCAAAATATATTACTTAAAGCACACACTGCATGCAACAAAGGGACCTATTTAATTGGCAATACTGGTATTCTTACCTTCAAAGCTCTATTGTTAAAGGCATGGCATCCCTAAAAAAATAGATTTTTTTCACAAACTTAAATAATGAAATAAACATTTGATTCTAGATGTTTGGTTGGTGTTTAACAATACAACAACTTTTCAGTCATATCGCATCAGCTAATTATCATATATATCATAATGCTCCTTGGCATGATTTTCATAACCAGTTTAACAGTACTTAGTTTATTCATACTTTTGCCAGCAACTGACATCTGTCCAAATTGAATCAGTTGTATTTGTTTGCTTGAATTGATTCTTTACATCTCAGTCAACAATGTTTCAGGTATGTTGGGACAGGTCTTCATGGGCTGAACCAGGACTAAGCAGGGATTAATGTTGCTCAGGGACACAACGCAGTGCGGCTGGTGAGACTCAAACCCACAAGCCATCGATCTTGAGTCAAGCACTCTACTACTGAGCCCCCTGAATTAGTTGTATGAAGAGAAGAGCCTACTCAAGAATGTGGACTGTATGGGGTTTGAACTCAGAACCTAACTGAAGCAGTTGATTATTAACCTGGCTAGCTCTACTGACTGCCATGGGGACATGTATTTGATATTAGTGATATGAGAATGAACCTTTTGCAAGCTTTGTGATTTTTCACGCTTTTGTTGTCATCTGCTGACTTTTTTAAATTTAACTCTTCAAAAATTTCTTTCAGGAACACTATCAGAGTGTCAAACAGTTTGGATCCAGATCACCTCTAGCATGGAAAGTGTTAAGTGAACTTTTAACCTAAAATATGATTATTTTTTATCCATCAGTTCAAACTTGTTTTGGGTTCTTTTGAGTACCCTTAAAAGTATTATGGCTCCCAGAACCACCTAACTGAGAAGGTTCTTATGAGTACCTAGAACCATCTCATTGAGGCGGTTCTTTTGAGTACATACTACAACATAAGTTTTTATCAAGAAATAAGAAAATAAATTTGTATTGCTTTGTTTATTTGTTTGTGTTGATGCTTTACATCCTGGTAAACAATTTTTCAGTCATGTCATGACAAGTTCCTGTCTTCCTGGGTCGAACCAGTACTAAGCAGCGGACAAAGTGTCATGCTTCAGGACACAACACAAAAACTGTAAGTCTTGAACTAGCAACCCCTCGATCCCCAGTCTAACACTCTACCAACTGAGCCACTGCACTCTGCTAGTTTTTTTTTTATTGCATCCACTTATCTGGGGGCACCCTCCTCGCCCCCCTTTTTAAATACCCTATGAAAATAAAATAATTTGGTCTCAGTGAGACCAAATTATTTCATTTTCATGGGATATTTAATAAAAAATAGATAAAATTAGCGAATCCCCACACCTCTATACATATGAATCCCCTTTCCAGAAATCCTGAATCTGCCCCTGGGAGACATGATACTTTACCTGTATTCTGGGCAGAATAATGTCACATGATCTTTCTTCACGAAGTAACTCATCAATGAACTCATCCATATGGACTATCTCAAAATCTGAAAGATAATGATTAGAAACAGTTCATGAGATTTTGTAGAAACGATATTGTTACATAAATCAGCCCCCAATTAAAATTGCCCATTTGAAAATTTAAAATTGCTGAATGATAGGAGGCTAAGGTAGTGATTTTCTTTTCTAGAGATTTTGGTACTTATCTCATGTCAGAAAAATCATTCTTCAGGCACACATGCTCAGCTATCATGGCCAGATCCAGAGGGGGAGACAGGGGGTCTGGACCCCCTGGAAAATCATGAGTGGCTATAGATTTCCGTAGAAATACTGGTACGGACCCCCTCAAGAAACAAGTGAACCCTTTGGGATCCAATTGCTTCTTGAGGGACAGCCCTCTGTGAAATGCGATGATGGACTAAAAAAAGTCAGGACCCTCCCCAACCCCGACAGAATTTTCTGGATCTGACCATGGCTATTTAGTGGGGCTAGAAATGTCTGCACTGTTTGCAAAAAAAAATTGATCTTCAATGAAAGAAATACAATATTTTTTTTAAAAATTATAATCTATGCCCTCAATATTCTGACCCGACTGTATCATACCCAGGAGCATAGCCAGAGACTTTATCATGTTGAAGCACACCAAAAAAAAAATGGAAAATTAATAGATAACCTGCCCTAGTTACTCACTTTTTAGATAGTGAATAACAAAGGCGCTGATTAGACAACGCAGATCGACAGACTGATCTGCACATTTGTTGTTCGCAAGCAACAAAGTGAGGGTTACTTGAATCGAGGACCATATGATGTTGATGCCAAGGCTTCCTGGCCTCCACCAGGCTATGCACATTAAACCTTATGGACAATGCCATTGATCTAAAAGGGATTAATAGCTAAATCAGATCTTGGAGGTGTTTAAACGACTAACACCTTCATTTATCCAAAGATGAATACTGTAAACAAAGTCATTTGGTATTTCTCTTTAAATCAGGCTCTGATGCGGTAAATGTTCTAAAATTTCAAACACTTTTTCTCTTTCTGTTCTCGAATAAAATGCTGCTTTTCAGGACTAGTACTCACAAAAGCTTGCCAGAATAGCAAACAGGGAAGACCCTGATCAGACTGCTTCTTCAGAAGCAGTCTGATCTTGGTTTGAACTGTTTGTCTAGGTCTTTTTGGCAGACAACAAGTGTTCGAAATTTTAGAACATTTACCGTACTACCAGTTCTTGTACGGCAGTGTCTTTCTTTGGAATACTAATAAAAAAATATGAGTGTCAAAATAGTTTCACAGGCCCTGTTCACAAAGGCTTTTTGCAGACGACAAAAGTTGTCACTGGCAAGTAAAGAATAAGTCGTACTTCCATCCTTGTTTTGTCTCTTTAGCTTTCTGTAGTCAAGGTAGAGAGGTTCAAGATACTTGTAACAGTCCATGGAGGCTCCTGTTAGCCGCATATACACTGCACCCAAAGCTCGCACATATCTGCAAGTATAATTTAATGTTTCACTTAGAAATTGGCATTTTTGGCCAGACAAATTGATTATGGTACTTACCACAATTATAGCATTAACTCTCTGCATGCCGAGTAATTTTGCCCACTTTTTTGTTGTCTGCTGAACTTTTTTCAAAATTAACTTTTAAAAAATCTTTCTGGAATACAATCAGTGTCCTACAATTTTGATCCAGGTCAGACTCGACAAAACTGAATTGTATTGTTTGTAAAGGTTATCAGCAAAATACACTAGCAGGCAGAGTTAAGAGAATATTCAATTTTAAATTATGTGAAGATCTAGCAACATAATGATGTATGATGTGGAGCTGGAGGCTTAGAATTTTGTTTTGCCTTTTAGTTAATTGAATAGGACTTGTTTCAGGAAATTATGGGTCACTGGCCCAAATTGAAAGGGTAAGGCACATATAACCCTGGAAATAAATAAAGGGACTGATATGTACAGTAGATTTGTATATTTTGATTCTTAACATCCCAGTCAAAAATCGTTCAGTCATGTCTCGAAAGGTCTTCCTGGGTGGAACCAGTACTAAGCCGGCGGTGAGACTGGAACTAGCTCTACCACTTCTTGTTGAAGGAAGACTCCTGAAGAATGTTTTTATCTTAACCAAACAGTGCAACCCAAAGTGAAATGCAACACTCTGAGTCTTCTCGGTCAGTGCACCCATTAACACATGGTTCATACAGGCAAGGCTATGAAAAATTCAAGGACTTTTCAAGGACTTCTAACAACCTATACTACAGTTTTCAAGGACTACAAGTTTATGAAACATACTGAATTACACATACAAATTGATTTGATGGATAAATAAGTACCAGAAAATTAGCATAAAATTGTTGTTCCTTTATTTGGTGCAGCATATGCTGCACCAAATAAAGGGACAACACTTTTATACTAATTTTAGTCTACATCAACAGGATTAAGTCTTACAGAAAAATAGTGAAATTCAAGTACTTTGCACAGCCTTATAGTAATTATCCAGTACTTTTCAAGGCATGCTTCATTTTAAAGGACTTTTCAAGAAAGCCTTTCATATTCAGGTACTTTTAAAGCCTGTGTGAACCCTGTAACAGGTATGCAGCCAAGAAAGTGTAACCGGGTTCTTCCTTCAAATTTTGACAAACTACATGTACCATACCCAACAAAATAGATGTGTGTGCTCTTATAAGCCCACACTGAGTACTGTACTTTATGGGTAGTTTACACTATGTTTATGAACCTCTTAATTTCCACTTAATGCAGTGGTTTTATTTCATTATACATTGTAATAAAGATTAATTGTGTAGATGAAAAACAGTGTAGATCATGATCACCTGGCTTCATCAGTGTCTCATTAACAAGCCTCCAGATAAGAGTGTGTAATTGAAAGTTATTTTTCTTATATCGCCACCAAAACATGTGTTGTGGATACTCAAAAAAATCATCTTAATGAGACCATTCTTTTGAGCACCTAAAAAAACATGTTCAAATTGATGGATAAGAAAAACTAGACAATTTTATGCTCGAAAAGTTTCCTAACCTGGACCTATGTAGAATATGGTTCCTACATTTCTTTATTGGGCATGGTATCAATAATCAGTCCTAAATTTACGGTTAAAATTCTAAAAACTTTAACTCTAGTTGCCTGCCAAAAAGGCCTAGACAAACAGGACAGACCCAGATCAGACTGCTTCTAAAGAAGCAGTCTGATTAGGGTCTTACCTGTTTGCTATTTTGACATGCATTTTAAAAATTCCAGCCCTGAAAATGAGCATTTCATTTGAGAACAAAAAGAGAACACTGTTTGGAATTTTAGAACATTTACTGTAGGTCTTACTTGAAATCTTCATTCCTGATGAACTCTACAATGATATCTTTCTCGGGCTGAATCTGTAGCATCTTTAAGATGAGACAGAGAAATGGGGTTGGTTTTACATTCCCACCATATATTCCTCCGACATATCTCAGTTCCATTGCCTTGTCAACCAGCAACTCCGCTGGAAGAAGAAACAGAACAACAAATTTATAATTCCGACATGACAGGGTTACTAAATTTACTTCCCAAACATGTAATGTTTCTACTTTCCGACTTCTACATTTATGTTCTGCACACCGTCCCTCACACTTGATGATTAAAGTGCGGTGGTTGAGTCTTAAGATGAAGGAAATAAATGACAGGAAGAGTTAGTAGGAAAGCCAGAAGGATGTGGAAAGATTGGCTGATGCATGAGTTTAGACTCTTGTGGTACAAACAGATCCAGTCAACCTTCAGTTAGACCCAACAGAAATAGGCGGTGATTACTAAACAAGTTTCAAACCAGCCAATCAGGAAACAGCTCATGCAAACCAGTAAATGAGGGTGAAGCTATGGAAGGAAACATTAGACATGCAACAGAACCGAATAGGAAAAATCGTCTCCAGCCTTCTTGGAAGTTAAGTTACTTTATTATCATGTATATTATCTAATTTCATGTTGAAGAGTTCAGCCGAACTACACGGTGAACACAATGCCGGACGCTTATTTAAAAGCTCTCAAAATCGTGATTTTTTTTTCAATAATATACCCATAAATATGTCTGATTATTTATAAACACTTGCTTTATCGAAAGGAAATCTTCTAAATAGATGCTGAAATTTCAACGCAAAATGTTTAGTAGATTTAAAGACATTGCAAGTTAAAAAATTCACCAAAATATGAATTATCTGTGTATTGATCATAATATCTACATTAGTTAACAGGTAGGGCCAAATAAAAAATACCTGTGTTTAGTGTAAATCGACCCCACCTAAATTTACTGACCCAGTGAAACATAGAATTTTTTTCAGGTTTTCTGGGAAAAAATACAATTTTATGCATATTTAAAGGCGAAATATATTTATTTTTCCAGAAAAAAATAATTTAAAAAATATATACCTGTGTGCCTACCCTACCTAAAAATATACCTGTTACCCAAAACATACTATCTTTTTAGCCTCCTGGTAAGTAATGGAAAAACAGGTAACTAGAACGCAGGGTAGTGTTCCCCTAGCCAGATTTAGCATGGTGCCACGCCATGTCCTTTTACTCTAGCACCATGCCCTTTTCCCCTGTGCCATGCTCCTTTTCTAAAACTACATAAAATGCCCTACATTTTGGTAAAATATTAATGAAAATCTGACAAAACTAAGGAAAGTATAGATTTTTCTGTTTGAAGCCTTAAGTAGCAAGGAAGACACATGCTGTTACAATATTTTACAATGGTCACTAATTATCTGAGGCAATTTTGACGCATCACTCTGATGACAATACTCCTATAAACATTTTATTTAAAATGAAGTGTGAATTTGAAATACTGAACAATTTTAAGGTACAGTACAAGTAAAATTGTCAAAACAAATACTGGAAAGAAAGGCAGTCTGGTTATCGCAGTGATCGAAGAAGAAAAAAATGATTCCCATAATAATGTGATTCTGAAACATTTTAAGAATTAAAAAAAAAAGAAGATAAGTGTATGCTCATAAATAGGTGTCCAGAAACTGCCATTCAACAGTCAGTTTGAAAATTCTAAAATAATAATTAAATACGTAGTATAGGTTGCATTTTAAAAGGACATGCGCGCATATATATCAGCTGCATCATGCTAAATATTAAGGGACTTTATATTTGGCAATATCACATTCAATTTGGAACTTGGGCTTAAAAGTGCCCTCTTGGCCTGTCGCTATGCATTCAAAATTGCCCTCTTAGCATGTTGTCACACGCTTAAAGTGCCCTTTTCTTGGAAAATTTACCATGCCCTCCTTTTGGATGAGGAAATCACTACAGGGGGGTTCTTGTAACCTGTAATTACATTACTGACCACCTTTAGACTGGGAACCAGCAATTAATGTAGATATTGTAGTGAGAGTGCCATTCCTAACAGTCTCGCTCTTTAGCGACATGGTTAGAGTGGTCGACTGCCACACAGGAGTTCTGGGTGCGAATCCAGGCGGACCCAAAGATTTTCACCATGGAATAACTTCACTGGTGGCAGCGGTAATTCGGTAGGGCCTGAGTCGGCCTCTGGGAGCGCTATACACAGTTATGGTTGATGCCGGCTCTCAGGAAATAAAAGGGGGAAGAGTGTTTTGACAGTGCCATTCCTAACAGCCACGCTGTTGGGTTAACGCTTTAGCGACATGGTTAGAGTGGTCGACTGTCACGCAGGAGTTCTAGGCTAGAATCCTGGCGGAACCAAAAGATTTTCCACATGGAATTACTAAAATATGGTGAATTCACTGAGTGCATAAAGTACCCTGATCAACCAGATCAGGATGTCATGTATCTTTTTTCAGCCATCGGCCAGCACAAAATCCTACATATTTTTTTACATCACTCTAAATTAAATTTGCCTTGTTATCTTAAAATTGCCTGTATGCCTTAGAGTCAGGTGGTCTAGCCAATTCCTTCCGAGAAAGCCAATACTTGACAATACAAAGAGACACGAAAACTAATGACAACTTAAAACCGGTAAAATGGAACTTACCCGAGAGTGCAAAACACTCTTCCTTCCAGTATCTACATTCATAAATGCGCGTACGTATGATCTTCTCAACTAGATACTGTGGATTTGTTCCTTTAACCGAATGAGCATCTTTTACTGTTCTGTTTGCCATTTTTTGGTTCAATGGTCGTGTATTCGTGCTAGTTGTACAACGGTCAGTCAGATTAACGCAGGACCGCTGCCAGGATGCCTCAAAGTTCATTTTGATCAATGAACATCTAATAAATTTTCCTTTTTAAAGGAGGGCTTGCCTAGTTATAAACAGCATGTGCACCTTGTATGTTGGGAACACCTCCGAATTTGGTAAATGTTTACACTGCACTAATACCACGTCATAGACAAACATTAACAATAGTTATTGAGTCGGTGGGTAAGATACTCTTCTGGCAAAAGAAAAACACAAACAGTTATCTAAAGCTGCACCAAGCCCCATACACTGAAGGACTTTAAAAACGCAAAAAATGAAATTAATAAAATTTACTTATTTTTTATGTATCATTTTTTTTTAATTTTGGCAACAGTGAACATCAACATGTCCGCAAAACATGTTTTTAATTTCATGCCAAAATAATAAATAATGTTAGTACAACAGTCTATTGGATAGCAACACCCTTAGATTCTAAAGTTGCAAATTGTAATTTGTCTAGGAATCAGACGTGATTTAAAGTAATTGTATCAAAATATTTTTATTAAAAACCTGGATATAAATTACCCTCGAAGCCCTATTATTTGTCTGGAACTGACGATAGCCAGCCAGAAGGGATATCGTCGATGCAAATATCGTTGATACACTTGACGTAAGTTGCCATCTTAACGTCAGCTCGTCATTTTTGGTTAACCAGACCTGTGTCGATATTTGACTGTCCCTGTAGCTTGATAAAGATCTCTGAGGCGCTGTAGTTGATCGCCTTTCCCAAAGGCCTAGAATTTTTCAAATAGTCATTTCATTTTTTCCATATAAACATATCCCTAATTTGTTGCTAGTCCATAGGCTGGTGCTAAGTTCTGATAATCTTACAACTCCACTGAAGACAAATACATTTATAGACTAGCCATGAACATAACCATTTGGAAAAGAAAGAAATATTATTACAATATTTTACGTGTGTTAATGACCACTTTAATTATCAGACTGGTAGCTATTCTATATAGTTGACTGTTGGCAATTATAATGGCCCACTTAGAATCGAAGTTTAGTTCCTACTATAGTACCTAAAGTTCAATTTGAAGATCGATAGTCGCTACTATAGAGACGTCGGCAACCTACTAAAGATAAATGGTGGGTCAGAGCACCGTTACTCTAGTAGCTTGTCTGGTTCCCTCCTCTAGACCTATCTAGCAATATGGGTTCAAGATCTATCAATAGCCTCAAAATGTTTTTATTTTACAAGATAAATGCTTGATGTGTTCTATTTGCGGTCCCTCTTATTCTTTATTCAAATTTAGAGTAGGCTGTGCAGTTTATCCACACGATTTTTGCCTACGATGAAGAATTGAGGTGGGGCATACAGGGCTATTCTCTTTGTTTAATTGACAACTAATTAAAAGGTCGCAACTGTAGCCATTCGACGTAAACCTACGCACGCATCTATTACGTAAGAACTTTAGTTCGATTTAAAGTGGGCCAATATCATTCCAATTGCACCAGATCGTTCATGTTCAGACAATCGTGGCATGATTAATAAAGTTATAAAACTAAAGCTGCAGTGTATTTATACATGCTTATGTGTAGGCTACATGTCAATGAGACCCCAGAAGTGTATGCGACACGCCATGATCCCAAAACCAAATTTAGGATTCCTACCTCAAATTATACATAGATATGAGCTCGACATTGCTATAACTGAAACCAGAGGTCAAGGTGACAGTGATCTGGAAACAGTTGGTGACTCGCCAGGGCCCAAGATTTATCTACATACCAAATATGGAATGCTACCATAAATGAAATAGGCGATCTGCTGTGGGTGCATTTTTCAAGAACTGGCTCCTGAGATAAAGGTCACAGTGGATGAAAACAGTTAGCGACATTCCATGACCCCAACATATATCCACAAATTGAATTTGGGGGTTAATTTGGCATATAATATGAGACATGCTCTTACAGGGTTCGCACAGACCTGGAAAAGTCCTTGAATTTGACCTTGTCTTGGAAAACTCCTGGAATTTGAAAAAAACTACCTTTTGTCCTGGAATTGTCCTGGAATTTTGTAAAATCACCCTTGAAAATATGAATTAGTCTTTGAAAAATATAAAAATACAACTAGTCCTTTCAGATTTATGGGATGTGCAGAAAAACTGTGTGAAAATCGCAAAAAAACCTGAGTGAAAATCGCTAGATACACGTCAAAGAGTGAGGTGCAACTCGTATTCTATTCTATTCAATTTGTGCGGTAGTCCTCGTTTTTATCACCTGTGTCAGAATCAAAGAAATCGAGTGCGCCTTTCATCTCTTCGCTTCTGGCTGAAAAAAGTGCATTTTCACGTTGTTTTATACAAAATTGGGAAGAAATTGAGTCCTTGAAAAATGAAAAAGTCCTAGAAAAGTCCTGGAATTCTGTTCCTGGAATTCCCATTTCCGTACGAACCCTGTCTTAACACTATGTTTGTTTGCTGTCGGTGAGTTGTCTTGTCATTGAACTGTTTTGTTCCCATACACACGACCGTTATGCTAACAGTATGTTTTATAAATAGACAACCAGGTAGGGGGTATCACTATTCCGACACAAATGCTTGCGGCGAGAGCGCCGCAAGCAAAAAACATGATTTTGTAGCAAAAAGTATTGCAATTTTGAAAAGACTAATGAAACTAGTCGAAATATTATGTCAAACCGGCGATATTGCATCCCAGGATACCGCAGGATCCCTCAAAATGCTATCATAATTTATATTTCATTTTAATGCATGAAAAGCTCAAAACAGGATTTTACATGTTGCACACATGCCAAGGACGTCGCACTTTGTATGGTTGACGTTATATGTCTGCATGTGACTTGCGGCAGGCAACCTATGGGAAATTACGTTGATTTTGTTAGAAAAAATGTTTATCTCGCTTGAAGGCTTCATATACTAATGCAATGCATCATCACAGAGAACCAATCTAATCAAATTCTCTGTGATGATGCATTGCATTAGTATATGCAATCTAATCAAATTAACACACTATGATGATACAAAGAAAGGGGCTCATGACTCACAGATAGACAGAGCTAAAGAAAACCTCAAGTAGACCTACGGTTGGCACAGACAAAGACAAGCATCAGACATTAACCAACAGATTAAATCTTTACGTTTTATTACTGGAGATTACCATCCAAGGGAGGATGGCAGTGTAACCGGAATGCTTAATATGCTTGAACTGGAAACGCTCCAACGTAGGCGCAGATTGTTTTTTCTATTTAAGGTGGTCGATGGGTTGGTTCCAGCCATTAATCCTGAAGAATATTTGAAACCTCAAAAACAAAAGAGACGCATAAAACCGAGGACATATGAAAATTTCAAAAGTGTTAACATAGTGGAAAACATTCAGTAAATCACGATAGGGGATATGAAATAGAGCAGTGTCACAGTGAACAATTAAAAAACTCATTCTTTATAAAAACAGTTACTGAGTGGAACCACCTTGAACAAGAGGTCATGCATGCTGAGACAGAAGAGGGCTTCAAGACCCCCTTTAACCACAGAGACTAGATATTCTCTCTCCCAGCGCGTCTACGCTGAAAGGCCCTGCACTGTACATAAGCAGAAACAGAAGCAGAAGCAGAAGCATGCAGACTGTCACATGGTATTCATGTTGTATACCACTCTTTTATAACGCTTAATTATCTTTTTAAATTGATCACTAAAATTAGGCTTTCCGACAATGCTTTTAAATTTATAAACTAAATCACCATAAATTCAAGTTCTGATATGCCTTGTTGCAGAAGAGTTTTTAAACAATCAACTTAGAGTGTCTGTAATAAAATTTAGAAAAAAAAAGCTTTACGAATTTTACGGTATCGATAACTTTGTTTTAATAACTTAGAAGTAAAAATTGCTTCTGTTGTTGAAGTCATCGATATTAGAGCATCCTCTTGCAAGTTGTGAAATGCATACACCATAGGAAGGGGAGCGAGGGACATCTCAATCAAGAAATGGAAAAAAATAACTATTTCAAAATTAAAATCGTCCCATTTATCATACATTTTAGATAAAACTATGCCATTTGTTATGGACAAGTCCAAGTCCAGAAAGGGGGCTTCAGTATCTGAAGGATTTGCCTTATTTAACTGAAGTTCAGTGGGATAAATCTGACTTACCATTTGTTCAAAGTAAGGATTATCAATATTAAGCCCTTGAGGTAGAGTTAAACGCTTCAACAACAGCTGCTTGATTATTATCAGAAAGAGACAACATAAAGTCAAGTCGGTCCCTTGGATTTATAAAGCGCAACATTAGGACTAAACCCACAGGCATACAAGACGCTGGTGCGCCCATTAGTAGAATACTCGTCATCTGTTTGGAGTCCCTACACCCAAAGCAACATTTATAAAATTGAAATGGTCCAACGTCAGGCGGCTAGGTGGACACTTGACAACTATTCCAGACAGGCAAGTGTTACAGAAATGATGACCCATCTAGGCTGGCGTTCTCTAAACAGAGGAGAAATGATTGTGGTATTTCCTGATCATACTCACTTGCCTTTTTTTCCAAAAGAGCTCTCACTCACTGGTTTATCGCCAGATCCATACAAGAGTAGACTTCTACAAATACTCGGGAGATCTACCCCTTCGCAATCGTGCATTGGAAAAGGCTGCCATCCAAAATAGCATTACTGCCCGATTTCGAGCCCTTTAAATAATTAGCCACCCGCAATGCCACAGTTAATGCCAGTGCGCTGTTTTTATCTTTTATCTTTCATTGTCAGCTCGTCTTCTGACTTTTAAAACATTTTAACACTATCATCGTTTATTCACTCTCCCTAACAATTATTATGGATTTTTTTTATTTCTTTTTCTATAATTCTTCTTCTAACACCGCCCTGACGAGCTCCCGGGAGGGGTGATGTAGTTTTGTTTGTTTGTTTGATTTGATTCTTTACGTCCCATCAACAATCTTTCAGTTAAACAGGGACGGTCTTCCTGGGTTGAACAAGTACTAAGCTAGGATAAATGTGTCTTGCTCAAGGACCACAACGCAGTGACGCCGGTGAGGCCCGAACCCGCGGCCCCTCGATCTCGAGTCAAGCACTCTATTACTGAGCTACTGCGCTTCCTAGGGGGTGATGCAGTATGCATATAATTCTTTCGTTTACTCGAGATCATATTTAATATGGTAAATTGAATCTATACACTATAAGTAATTCTTGTACTAACTATGAAAACCTTTCATAAAAATGAAGGAGGAGTTTGCGATTCGAGCAATAAGACACTTTTAAAGAATCCTTGACCTTTGACCCCGAGGTCATATCCATGTTCCGAGAGCTGTGTTGTAATTTACACATAGTAGGCATCATTGTGCCGAATATATACACACTCGGTCAAAACATGGCAGAGGAATTTAATATAAGCCGCAGACAGGCTTTATGCAGATATAATTCTTTGGAAAATGCAAGTGAGTATGATCAGTAAACTGACCACAATCACATACTACAAACCAACCACGGCACCGTAAGGAAGAGCCACATTGCACTAACAGTCACAAGACATCAGGAAGACAATTAAAGTAAAGCAACCAGTTCTCTCTTCCCCATCAAGATTATTGCAAAACTTGAAGGACATTTAGTACTGATTGACAAAACAAGGACCAAACACAGAGCCCCACAAAAATGGGAGCAAAAATAAACAATGAATCAACAACAACAGAACCACCGCCTTAGAACGGACAGCAGCCTAAGCCATCGGGGAGCTTAAATACAGTTTACTGGTACCAATAGATCTTCGCCCTAGATTTTGTTGTTGTTAAAACACAAAACTTGTTTAGCTCGCATTGAGGCTTCCCTGCAATGTATCATCACAGAGAAACAATCTATTTAAATAAAGGAAAGGGCTTACAACTCACGGATAGTCCGAGCAAAAGAAATACTCAAGTTAAGCCGACGATGGGCCCAGTCAAAGACAAGCACCAGTAATACTTCCAAAACGGGGTTACTTTAGTTTTTATTAAGCCCTGTAGAGTCTCTACGGAACGTTAACACAATAAAAATGGATTTTCTACTTATTGCTGCAAACTTGACCTGGTCATTGCTTACTTGTTAATTTTACCACATGCCAATTTTCATACGCCTTTTATAATCAAAACACCTAATAATGCGCAAACTTGCTAAAATATGCGTACATATAGGGCTTACTTACACCATCCAATAGGATACCAAATTGGCAGTAAAACATTTCCAATGACTGGGAAATTATGTGTCAAACTAAGTAATGATTTTGCAGTCAGTCGTAAAGTTATACAAACAGTGATTTTTTGCTGACCGTTCCAAGGCGTGTTTTTTGTAGACCCTTTTAGTTACTTATGTTATGCTGTCTTGTCTGCTCCTTGCAGCCTTGTGACCACCTGCTGAGAAAGGCCTGATCTCTTGGCTCTCTTGTGTGTTGTGTTTTCTTAAGTTTTTGTCACTTTCTCATATGGTGTTCTGCATCGGGTATGGTACTTGTATCGATTCCTGATCTTTGCCTTCCTCTCTACTTGACTCATTTTTACATGTTTGCGAGGGTTAGCCCATTTGGAGCTGTACTGTACTTAAACCATAGGAGCGTGGCTTAAATTAAATATGCAGTTTGATAGCAGCTGCTTCCAAATGCATGCACATTGGTATATACTCAAACAAAAAAGATACGTCCGATTTTCATGGAACTGTATATTTTGATCCAGTTAAGATGTCGCAGCAAAATATAAGCAAAATGTTTATCAAACGTCCGACACACAAAATTTGGTAATTATTTGATTTTTCTTCTTATCGGGAAGATTGTGTATGATAATGATTACACAAAGGATAAAATAAAAATCATGGCTGATGTCGGCCATTACATGTTCACTTAATCTGTGTTTTATACCCCACCCTTACTGAGAAAAAAACACAAGCGAATTTCCAGTATTAATTGTTTTGATGCTTATTAGTCTTAATTAATGTTAAAATGTTTGTTATGACGAAAAAGAAGTTCAAAATTGACCGAATCTGTTGATTATCAAAATGCTGGACCAATAATGAATTTTTTGAGTGTCTACACGCACGCTCTTGGTCGATGTTTTGTGACGTCAGAGTATGTAACAGATTAATGGTTGTGGCCGTAAAATCAATGCATAAAGCTAACGTGCACAGCATCTTACTAGAGAGTTTGTTCAGTGGTGTTTAAATGTGCTTGAACGGTTCAGAATTATGATGGACACCCAAGCTATTGATGTTGTGACTTTTGATTTTAAGGGTACTCGTGTTCTCTGAGTTGGCAGCGGCTCTTCTGGTTAGCAAATGAATTTCGTTTAGATGCATAACGTTTCTAAATGATAACAGTTTGTAATGTAGAAATCTAAATGAAATGCGTTCATACAATAAGAATTGGCAGACATTAACGTCAAGCGGACATAACTTTATTGTTTCAGTATAGTTTTATATTTTATTGAATGTTTGAAACGGAATAGAAGTTCAATATCCTTCAATTGGTTTCTGAGGTGTGCCATATATCTCCCAAGCGCCCACAACCATTCAGTGAAAATGTACAAGATTATATCACAACCGCAAGTATTATTTAACCTAAATGTATCAAAACTACCCAGATTGAAAGAAATGATACCAATTTATCATCTATAAAACACATGATCCACATTTAAGAATTACCAAGGCAAAGTTTTTTTCAGGTAGAGTCATAGACTACAGTAAAACTCGAAATTCGAACTAAGAAATACTCGCTAATTCGAAATAAATTTGGAATGCGCTGAATTCAGAGAATAGGAGCCCTTTATGAGCCAATATAATAGCTGCTGTCTATAAAACATATGTTTTAGGTGCATAAAAGAAACGTCTCGCTGAGATGTTTCTTTTACACACCGAAAACATATGTTTATTAGGAAAATGGTGATGGTAATATCACATATATATATATTTTTTATCTTTATGTCTATCCCCCTATAATTCGAAGTACTGATCATTCGAAATAAAACTTCTATTTCTGAGGACGTTGAATTAACGAGGTTCTACTGTATTTTCATGTTGACCATGGTGCTCACACACAAATGTTAAACCGTCTTAACCACAATATATGACTGGCTTTCTATTTGATTGGAACATAGGAAAACAGTGTGGACCAAGATCATTCACCACAGAATACAGTGTTTTATAATTAGTGTATCCACTGATTGCTTTCGTGAATTTCAACGAAAAGAAGGAGAGCGCCCAGATACCAGCGTGTTACATGTAAGTACCCAAATCACACAAGATGGTTTATTTATGTATTTTGTCTGTTTGTTAGTGTTTATGCTTTGTGTACCAGTCAACAATTTTTCACACTTGTGGAGGTGAAGAAACAACAAACCATTTTCTACTAGAATGTCCACAATATATTCAAGCTAGAAGAGATGTGATTACTACATTGTCTACTTTATTATATGGAGACACAAATCTTAATAACCACCACAACAAGTTATTATTTCAAACAGTTCAGAAATACATTTCTGGCTTTAGATAAAGGAGCGTCTCTCTCTCTCTCTCTCTCTCTCTCTCTCTCTCCATTGACTAATATGTGGTGCATATAGAGTTGTCATAACGTTTTGTTGTGAATATGCCTATATGAAAAGACAGTATGTTCTCATAGAAAATTTCTATTAATATGATCGATGATCAGTTGATCTTTAAATCGATACTGTTTTCACCAGAATTTTTATATTTATTGCAACTTATATATGTTTGGAAACGGATTTGAATAAGTCGCCAAGACTTCTTTATAAACTCTGTAATAGATTAGTATGTACACATGTAAAGAGTTAATCAAATAAAGTATGTTTAAACTAACAAATTTTCAGTCATGCCGGGACGATTTTCTGTCCTCTTGTGTTGAACCAGTATTAGAGGATAAAGTGCCTTGCTCTAGGATACATTCCTTGCCTCCGATGAGCCTCGAGCCAGCGACCCTTCGACCTCAAATCTAATAACTGCTTGTTTGTTTGAGTCGATGCTTTACTTCCCAGTCCACACTTTTCAGACATGTCGGGACGAGTTCCAGTCTTCCTGGGTTGAACCAGTCCAGGTCCCGAGGTTATAAAACTTTTTTTTCATGCTCAACTCAACTAAGCACGAAATTTCAACTAATTTTAAAAACTAAAATACCGATAAATGAAGAAGTTTCTTACTATAAGTCTCTCAGCTGTTGTATTTATCATCCTAATAAATGTTGTTGGCATTTTAACATTTATGAGCAGAATAAATTTTGTGCTCAACTGAGTTGAGCATGAAAAAAGTTTTATAACCTCGGGACCAGTAATAAGCAGCGGATAAAGTGTTTTGCTCAAGAACATTACACAGTGACTCCGGTGAGTCTCGAACTTAACAACCCTTCGATCCCCCACAACTGAATGTTGGACGTTTTTCAATCCTGTTTATTTACTGTTGAAATATAATACAACACTAATAACAATAAATAAAACTTATTTAAAGTCGCCTTTAAATAAATTAAGAAGATATTGTGCTAGCAATGCACGATGAATTGCCGCTATAATGTACATGTAGGCCATCTACCTCCATAATGCGTGTCTGGGGGTTCTGATGCGAGCGTTGTCTGAGCATGGATTGGTCGCCAATGCTATAAATAGCATGTGCTGGCTCATTCATACATTGAAGGGAGGACTTAATAATTATGTCGAAAAGTTATAGCATATCTCTGGTGAAAACACGCTCTGGGATTTTCTTTAAAATTGCACGACCCACGGGTGTGCACTATACTCACAGTGTGAGCCTGTCCGTCCGTCTGTTAGCAGTTTATGAAAAAGCTTATAACTCTTGAACCACATGGTATATATTTTGATAAAATTTTGCATACGTATGTAGGGCCTATGTCAACATTGTCTAACCGCGTAACCAGCCTTTTTTGGTGGGCGAGGTTTTGCTGAGAATCGGTCCAGCTGGTTGTGGTCAGTTAGTAAAAATGATCATAACTCTTGAACCACATGGTATATTTGGATCAACTTTTACATACTTATTTTTTTTTTATGAATTCATTTTAACATTGTCCAGCCACTGGTATGCAAAATGGTGACGAGCTTCGCCGAGCATCATTTTAGCTGGTCGCAGTATTTTAGTAAAAATGCTCGTAACTCTTAAACTGCAGGGTATATTTTGATCAAATTTTGCATACTTATACATTTAACATTGTTTAGACACTGGTGTGCAAAACGGTGACGACCAAGGCTTTAACGAGCATCAGTCCGGCTGGTCGTGGCCAGTTAGTGAAAATGCTCATAACTCTTGAACCGCATGGTATTTTTTTTCAAACTGATACGTATACATCTTAACACTGTTTGGCCACTGGTATGCAAAACGGGGACGAAGCTTTGCCGAATAATTCGACCGCCTCCCCACATTAGCCCCCGCCTCCCCCACAATTAATTCAGCCCTAACCGATACATATTGTTCAAGTATATACTCGCCAAACCTCTCAACCGTGCATGTATAGCACATGTTTAAAGTCTAAACAGTATTGCACGAACCCACAGGTTTTCACTATGATCGCAGTGTGAGTCCGTTCGTCGGTACGTCCATCCGTGGTCAGTAAGTGAAAATGTTCGTAACTCTTGAACACATGGTATATTTTGATCCAATTATGCATCATTATGCAGGAAATACCCAGTTTACTTTCCACACATTTCTTCTGGCATCGGATACTGATTAATCTACGTTAACCACGGGTCGTGCACATTACTGTCAGTTGATTCTCATCTGAAATGTTCATTCACTCGACGGACAGACAATTCTTCACCAACTGAGCAATAATTGGCGGAAATCGTAACAGCACACCATATAACAATACAAATAATGAAAAATAATATAAAAATGCTGCTGCTGCTGCTACTGCCTACTACTACCGCCACCACCACCACCACCACCACCACCACCACCACCACCACCACCACCACCACCACCACCACCACCACCACCACCACCACCACCACCACCACCACCACCACCACCACCACCACCACCACCACTACTACTACTACTACTACTACTACTACTACTACTACTACTACTACTACTACTACTTATTATTATTATTATTATTATTATTATCATTATTATTATTATTATTATTATTATTATTATTATTATTATTATTATTATTATTATTATTATTATTATTATTACTATTATTATTATTATTATTATTATTATTATTATTATTATTATTGTTATTATTATTATCAAATGCTTTGTCAATGTCAAGGAGTTACTTACTATGTGTTTTTCAGGTAGAGTCATGAAGTTAAACATGATAAACTCTATATTCATATTCGTGATCGTGTCTTCTCTATCTACTATCGTTGATGCCCACGGAGGTTGTTATTGGTGCTGGAGATCGAGTAAGTATCCATAGATGTACATGAAGAATTTCAAAATAATATATTACGTTCGTATGCCAGTGGCGGATCTAGAGGGGATTCAGGGGGTTTGATTGAACCCCCTTTCCTGCCCCTGTTTTTAAATATCCTATGGAAATGAAATAATTTGGTCTCACTGAGACCAAATTATTTCATTTTCATAGGATATTTAAGAAAAATGAGATACAATAAGCAAAGCGAACCCCTTCCCCCCTCCCCCCACACATACACCTTTATACATATGAACCCCCTTTCCAGAAATCCTGGATCCGCCTATGAATTATCTAATACGTGCATATGCTATAATATATATTGCATCAAATATGGATGCAATATCTCTTCGTTCAATAACTAAAGTTCTGTAGAATGCAGAATGCAGGCTGCATTCGTTAAGATACTCAAAGTGTCACATTCGGCCTTTGTTCAGATTAAAATGGATTTCCAATGTCATTCCCTCATTTTCTTTAAATTTGGATGAATGTATCCGTGTCATTAAAAGTAATTTGACAAATATAAGTAAGTATGACCTTGAAATGCCACAATCACAGACTGCAGACCAACCCAAGACACCATGAGTAGAGCCAAAACACACCAAGAAGACAATAAAAGTAAAATAAACAGCTCTCTCTTCCCCAGCGAGATGATTGCAAAACTAGAATGCATAACAAAACAAGGACCCAAGACAAAACTTCCACAAACAATGGACTGACAATCCATTTTCTTTGTTCCATCACAGTATGTTCATTGATTTAGATTAAAATCAATTTAAGTCATTTTTGCAACCATCTTGATTGGGAAGAGAGAGCAGATTGATTTGCTTTAATTGTCCTCCTGATGCATTGAGGCTGTTCGTATTCTGTGACTCAGTCTCACGGTGCCATGGGTTGGTCTGCAGTTTGTAATTGTGGTATTTCCTGATCATACTCACTCTATTCTATAATCAGTAATAATTTCCAAACCCTGAGTAACTATATGCCAAGCAGGTTGATAGAAATATTTAGAGACATTATACATTCTCAAGAATCAGGCCCCGGGTAGTAGTTTCAATATCAAGTTCAGAACATAGTACTACGAATTAGTTTATTGTACTTTATTGTACAAATAATAGGTGATTCCTTATTTAAAAAAATAAGTAGGAATAGAAGAGATAACAATATTTATCCTTGAATATACTTGGTCAGTTTATGAATTCGATCTCTTTATTGACAAATTGAATTTTGATAAAATGCTCAATATGATTATTCTCTGAATCAATATAAGGACGAAGAGCATGTTAAGTATAACATCTTGTACGAATTGCTGCATCATAAAGTAAGTGAGCTCTATCCTAGAATTTATTAGCCTCTGTATTCAAATTACGAAGTGAAGAGAAAACGTGAAAGTGCCATGTATGACGTCCTGATTGTTTTAAAGTGATACTTAAATCAGAAAGTGATAAGTAGTGCTCATGTTTTATTAAATTTATCAAATTAATTGGGGAAATGATATAAAATGCGAGGCTTACCAAGCATTTTTTCTCTTTTTTGCAACGAGTTTGATCAATTCAATAATACAGGAGCACGAATGGTAGATTCTATTTATCACAGGGCATTAAAACTACTTTAACGAGTGGATAGTCTCACGTACAGGTGGACAACCATGATATAATATTTTATGCCACCTACATCGATGTAGACCTTGTACGTATCGAGATATTTCATGCCAAAGTTGGTAACAGTGTTCCCATGTCCCCTTCAAACCAATAGGTAAGCCTCAATATAACAGTATTTTCTTGGTGTCGTTACAGACACAAGCACACACAAAGATATGACTAAACTGTTGACGAGACCGTCAGATAACGAAATTACTAAAACAAATTTTGAAGTAAGAATATATCAAAGAGTGGCACCGTTTACAAACAACATTCAGAGGAATATTAAACTGGCGGATCTTAGCTCATATTAGTCTCTACTCCATGGTAGTCATGCGTTCAGTCGAGTAAACTGCTTTGAATAATTGTTGAAGTAGCCAAACTCGCGAACAATTGTGTGAACTCATTTTGATATGGGGCAGGTCGTTTATGCAATGTCATTAAAATACTTCATGTTCTAGCCTATGGTTACATTTTCTTTGGTGAAACAGAAATACCAGATTATTTAGAGGTCGCAACAGCTGTCGTTGTTTCTGTGTGGAGTTGATAAAACTTCCTCCGTGCATCGATATAGTGTTGATATTATTTCATATTCTGCTCCTTCAGGAATAAAGGGTTCTGACGGAAAGCAGAATACCACTTAAGCCGGTGCTATGGGGCGTGGAAATTGTTGCACTTTCCATTTGTTCTCATGAGAAGGCTCAATAAAACCGAGTTTTCTAATATTGTAGATTCTCTCTATTTCTGAAGGATCCGTTTTCCAGATTATTTTGGGAAATTTAAATGAAGGACCATATAAGCAACATTTGTGTAACATTATCTTGAAATTGCATCAGTTGTTTACATGTTTTACCACAAGAAGTCGCGTTGATAAAACACCATGTATTAAAATCGATAAACCACTAGTGCTTTACGTATTTAAAGTAAGAAAGAGGGCAAAGATCAGGAAACGATACAATCAAGTACCACACCCGACCCAGGATACCAATGGGAAAGTAACAAACTCACAATTAGACATCACAAACGAGAGCCCTTTTCCAGCAGGTTACCACAAGGCAACAATAAACAGACGCGAACGAAAGCATAACAAACACGACAGAAATAACATGAATGATCCACAAAAGAAGTACCGCCTTGGAACGGTCAGTAATATATTTTACTGGAGGCTTTAAACCGGTTTCACAGCGCGCCAACCTCACCCTTAGTTAAGACGTGGATCAAGACACATAGATGTTTGGTTTGCATGAAAGACCCAAAACTTATCAATGCATCATCTCCTAGAACATATAAATCAAGATATAAAAAGGAGATAAAGCAAAGATAAGGACTCAATAGTAAATAAAACTGAATACAGGAGCAAAAGAAATCCAACAGGTAAACCCCGGTGGGCCTGACAACAGCCAAAGCATCAGGCCCCTACCATCTCACCAATAGATGAGCTTTTAAGTAATTTAGTAACATTATGTAATGATGTCCATAAAACGTTGCGTACATAATTACACAATCTTAACATTACACATTTATTTATTTATTTTTAGTGTATCAAAACGCTATTTTTATGTACTTTAAATTAAGTATCATATGATAAATGGACTCTAACATTCATGCTTCTGTATTATTGAATTTGTTAAGCTCGTTGCGAAAAATCGATAAAATGCTCGACAAGCCTTGCATTTTATCTCTTTTCCCCCAAGACGTTTAGTTAATTCAATAATACCTGGGCACTCATGTAAGATGCTATATTTAGGTAATTGGTTTCCTTTACTTTCTACGTTTAGACTGGCGGTGAAGAAGATCCTATTCCATTCCTAATAGGATCAAACTCTGTTGTCGCAGAGAAACGAATACATACGATGGATTACAAATAAATATACGTCTAAAGGCATAATTAATTATCCGATAATTAATTGGAATCAGTTCTAGTCCATTCAGAACCATCCTGTCCAACAATATGTATGCACTATTTTAATATTCGTTTTACTCTTATATATTTATCATTTACGTCAATCAAATTGATATACATGCAAAGCATTGGTCAGTGAGTGTGTGAACTGTTACAACATAACTTACTTGAGTTCTTACTTGAGTGTAAGGGGAACTTTGAACCATAAACGGTTCATCATCCCTATCTCACTATCATATAAGCAACAATGTTGGTTGGCTTCCGGTGTCAAGCTCTCAATAATAAATCTAAGGAACGTTTATATGTGACCTCAAATACATGTTAAATATATGAAGTTTATAGAAATTTTGATCCTCAAATGCACTTTGTTTCAAAATATAGGGTATGTTCTCAATTATCATAAATTGGAATAGGGAAAATCTTCCGCTATGTCATTATTCAACTATTCACGAAACAAATCTATTCACTTTTCCAACACAGGCTCTCCGGTTCTCAATTATGGTGATTGTAAGTATTTCTCAAATATGACTTTTATTCAGTATTTTTCATCTGAAGACTATATTTTCTAAAATCAAACACATTTTATTGATAAAGCAAGTTTCAAAGCGAAAACAGTTCCCAATTTTAGAAAATTTACCACTAGAGTGGCACAACTGTGCAACACATTTAAATATGTACTTGATTATCTATCCTCAGTTAAGCCTCAGATTGGCCACCACCCGGAGCCGTGCCACCTCTAAACCCCCCCCCCCCCCCCACTTCTGTTTTCTTTCATTACTATGATCTTCCCCCTGCTGATTTTTAAGTTTCTTTCTCCTTGTTCCTCTCTCATTCGTCTCTCTGCTCTTAATTCAAATGTTTTCTTCCGTTGAATTTTTGTCAGATCTGGAGTGAAATTTATATTGCTAAAAATGTAATTTTCACAACTTCTTTGCAGACTATTTGCCATTACTATTTGTCGTTTTTGATCAAACACATTTATGGTGAATCTTTACAGGGCCTACATTTCTCTGTTCCATCTGATTTAATTTCTCTCCTGCCGAGCTTTACTAGTTTGTTCACTATGATGACATCAGGCTCTAAGTTCATTTTGTTTTCTAACAGATTGTTCAGGAATTTCAGATCTTCTTGCTGCCTTTCTCCTGTATCAGTTTTCTAACTTTCAGGGAGATTCAAACATATCAGGTTAGGTTTTCTACTCTCAATTTCTTTGAGTTCTGCAACTTCCTCACTGAAAAGGTATTTCACACTGTATCGTGTGTTACAGTGGGTTTATTTTCCAGAGACTCCACTCTCTTATATTAAGGGCTTCACATTTCTCTTCAACATTACCAAATCTGAATAATAGTTTTTGCGTCCCAGAAATAGCATGTGCACAGTGATTACAGTACTATGATGCATTTTCAATTGTAGTTTGTGCTTCAAAAACATTCCTAGTAATATCCAACTCATTGATTGCAGTAAGGGGACACATAGAACCCACACATGAGCTTCTTTTGTTGTCTTTCAAATGGTTTGAGACAGCTATTGCATTTCTCGAAAAGGCTTTACTGGACTTTCTAAGATGGTGTTGACTGTTTACTTTTAATAGACATTTTAATGTAATATTGGTTAACTGGGCCTTTGGCGCCAGTTTTTTCATCCATGATTTCTGATTTACTTCTTGTTTCAGGCATGATCAAGGAATGCATTCAGACAGAAGAACTAATATGATTTCAGATTAACACAAATATTTCAGAAAAAAGATTCAAAGACACTAGGATAAAACTCAATTTTATATTATTTTATCTATCTTTTTTTCAATTTTTGTGGCCACCACCCTTGACACCGAAAGCGGAAGTCTGAATGTACCTCTTTTAATTGTTGCCTACTTTATTATGTATTTTTTTAAATGTGCATCAGTACAACCTTATTCGTATGTATATGGCTAATGAAAATGCAGATATTTAAATAAATAAATAAGTAAATAAATAAAATTGTCTTAACGATATGTGATGGGCTAATATGAATTTATCAACATTTGTAGGGAGCCATTGTCAAAAGGAGTCAACTTTAACTATAGTTTCTTCAGAATGTTCTAGACCATTGACTGGCGTAAGAATATATTCTCGGAACTACATGGTGATTGTCAGCTCATACAACGGAAGGTACAGAATCAAGACATGTAGTTTGCCTCTCTATGTTACACTTCAGAAATATGGATTTAGAACCATGCGTGTGATTGTACGACGCTCTGCGGAGAAATTTACCATGAGGTGTTTAGGTACATGTATGTTTTATCATTGTTAAATGTTGTATTGTGTAGTTGGCTTTGTTATTACATGGTGCTGGGCAATATTGATGATTCAAAGATACATAATAATAAGACTATACTATTTTTCATAGAACAGGTAAATAACGGTAAATATCTCATTGCAGACAGAGACAGCTGATGATATACTATGCACAATAAATTTAGCAATTGTTTTGTATGGGTGAGCCCATCCACATCAGATCTCGAGTTTCATTTGCTGTCATGAAGATACAAGCGCCGATCATCTGACAAGATTTTCCATTTAAAAAAATACAGAATTGCCAAACGCAGCGGTCGTGCTAAAGTGACGTTTAATTTTAAGACTAGCGGGTAACGTGGGTATTTCTTATCATTGGGGGAAGCAGAAACCATTATCAAACGATTGTTTGATCACTGAAAACCAAAAAAGCATAGCAAATGCTGCAATTTTCTCAAAGAAATAAAGCACCAAGTTTTCACAATTTGACGTTTTTACTAATGCTTTTACATTATCGCCTTTAAACGGTGTTTCTTGTCGGATTTTCTTGAACCACATTAACAAGTAAAACTGCTTGATGCCTTCCAACACATTCAGACAAAAACTGTTGAATGAAATATCTTCACTACTACAGTGCACGAGCCGAAAGATAAAATCTAACGTCACCGTTATCTCGCAAATGCGTCGAGTAGTATAGGCGCCACTATAGAGTCAATGACGTCACGACGTCAGATCCAAGATGGCGGCCCCCATGACTTCCGGTCCAAGATGGCGGCCCCCACGACACCAAGATGGCGGCCCCACGAAATCAAGATGGCGGCCCCTGTGACGCGTTCGGTTACACCTCGGAGGGTGAGTCAACGCCCTAGACCACGAGAAGGTAGCGTCATGTCCTAGAGCGCGGTGTCGTTCTTCTATATACAAGGGTGAGGGGCCTCTCGAACGAACACGGATCTGGAGGAGTCTATATTGAGGTTTTTTTACGCAGTTCAGAACGAGATCCAGTCTTTAATGGTGTAGCGCGTCGCAGCGCTCGGTTTATCCCGTTCACCGGGTGGACCCTTTTTTTTCAGCACGGTCCTTTCACGTCTTTTGGGCGGGTTCGGCGTTTTCTTCTTCATTGTTTTGCCATCCAATAGCCTCTGGTACTTCTCGTAAGGGACTAGGACTAGCTTTTCCATTATTCTAGCTCCGATTTCAAATGGGCCAACGTTATCTTTAGAAGCGTACGAATAAACTTTTGTTTACCGCCAAGGGCCTCCACCTTTCTTTGGTAACCCAGAGTCCTATCACCCAAGATGTACAGTTGGCGTCTGGAGCGTCTCAGGAGTACTTTTTCGGGTTAGGGGCCTCTCATTTATCGAACGAATACGGATCTGGAGGAATCTATATTGAGGATTTCCGGGAAGGTAGCGTATAGGATCAAGGTTGCGCTTTCCGGTAATGGCTTGGCAAACTTCATTTCTAGTTTGCAGTGACCTTGTCTCTTGACATTGAATGAGTAGTAAGGATCGATCTCCAACGCGTATAAGCAATAGCCTTTAACATAGTCATTTCGTTTAACGTTTATATCTTTCCGAAAGCACGTCAGCGTTCTGTAACAGTCCACGTACTGATCGGCTTCGTAATTGGGTCGTAAAGGCTGAGAGGGATATGATTGTCCATCAACGTAGAAGCCCACCGAACTGCAATCGTAATCTCGAAAGTAGTAAGGACTTTTCTTGTAGTCTCCCATGTAGGAGGCACTAGCCACTAGTCCTACGATCAATTGACAGGGAACCAAACCTTGAAAGATATCATCGGCGCTGAAACTGTATTGTCCAGAGGGGATCGATGTTGTCTTGATTTCCGAACGTAAATATGGATAGATGGCTGGCTGTATTTTTAACATTTTCTCGTTCGACACTATAAGTCCTTCGTCTAATCGTTGTACACACAGTTTGAAAGAAGCGTCTACAATTTGGACCTTTTCGGAGGGTGACAAACTGTCTGACATGAGTCTGAACGCGTCAAGACTAGGCCACAGCTTGATACCAATGCCAACGCCATTTAATAGCAACCTGGGTTGTTGAAATACGTCGATGAGCAAAGGCCCTTCTAAGTCTACGATTTTTCCACCTAATGTAGCCGTACATCTCTCAAACAGGCCACTGTTTGATCCAGTTTTAGCGTCACTAGTGTCTTGATCGTTATCTTTGTAAAATAGTTGACTGGTAAGTATCCCCGTTTGATCAATCTCATTGGTTTTAAGGATGGTATCGATATAAGCTTAGTAAGGGTAATTGTTACCGGAGTGAGACAGGGGAGTCTGCTGAAAGGTCACGTCCACTTGACGGAATATGCTGTGTAAGGGCGCATTCACCAATCCGACGACCTCGTCCTTGTTCAAGGGGGTTCCATCACCATCCGTCAGTCAAAGCTTTATGTTTAAAACGCTATTCTTTAGATCAACATAGGCCGACGACTGCGCCGTAATGGTAAAGTTGATGGCGGACGTGTCATTGATTTGATTGGTCGGTTTATATTCGATCCATTCTTTCGATTTTAGGGAGGAGTCTCTGGGTGCTTCTACAAATAAAGCTAACTGTTCTCTATACCAGTCGCTCATCTTAGAGTTTGGTCTTCCGGTCTTCGTCTATATTTCCTTTTAAGTGATGGAGGGGGTATGGCCTCCTTCTTACGCTTTCCGTCCTTCTTACGATCTCTTTTTATTTCCGACTTAGCCATCTCTGTGGCCTGTGCTACCGGTGACACCAAATTGAACACCGGCCTTTGCGTTTCCATTTTGCTTTCTAAAGATTTCATTTCTTTCAACTCTCTGTATTTCCGTCCACTACCCACAATATAATGACCATGACTGTCGCGTTCCGCGTAGCCATCTCTAACATCCATCAAGTGCTGATACCATTTGTCGGGATCCGAGACGTACGGAATCCACTTCTGCTGCTGGTAATCGTAAATGAGTCTAGTACCCATCTTTTTTGAAATGTAAGACGCAATGCAGGTCGTTCAAGTTAAAGTCCACCGAGTTCAGATTTTCGTCTTTTAATTCGATTCTTATACTATCTAGAGTTGACACTTTTACTGACATGTAAATGGGTCTCACGTAGGACTCGGACTTTGTTTTTTTGTATCTGGGTCCGATCTCTATATTTCTAAGTAACTCGATCAGTGAACCTCGTACGTAGGACTCTTCCACTATGTCAGAACACAGATATAATCGGGAACTTCTGGGTTTAAAATCGCAGTCGAGAGTTATATCGATTAATCCGCACATCCACTTTCCTTCCAGTATGTAGCATTTAGGAAATTGAATCCAAAACTCGGACGGAGAGTTATTCTTACGTATGCCGGAAGAATCTCTGCTATTCAGGTACAGATAAAAGTCATTCATCTTTAATTCGCTACATCCCCTTACATTCTTACCATGTCGCCTACAATGGTTTTAATAAGATAAATCGTTTTAAGCATCACTGGAATTAGCGAATGATGACGATTTAGAAGCCTTTTCTTCCGTTCAAAACTTATTCGTCGGGATGACAAGGTCTCTAGTATGCCCTTTGACCTTTTCAAGAAAGTTGAGTCTCTTTTTAAAGGATTAATGCGTCCACTCAATAGACTTGTTGCAACAACGGAAATCGCTCTTAGTTGACGTCGAGTGATATTACATAACATGGTTTTACGACCTGTAAGAGTCGTTTCTCTCAGAATTACCAAATAGTTGATTAAGGGGTACACCTGTGACCGCTCCATATCGCTGCCTTTTTCCCAATACTCATTCTTACCTCTTACTGTTATAGAATACAAAATCAAAAATAGTCTATCGCAATGCGTATTCGAACCACTGACCCTCTCATTAACGGTCAGATGCTCATTGGGCAAGCCATCCTTTTAAATTGAAACTATTATAATACATACGCGAGCCATCCTTTTAAAACGACACTTTTACAATCGTTTCAGCTACGTCCTTAAAGTGCACAAAGCAGCTTTCTCATCAGTCTAATTATCAGACAGACATCGATCTATCCATCCATCCATCCATCCATCCATCCATACATACTTACATACATACATACATACATACATACATACATACATACATACATACATACATACATACATACATACATACATACAAACATACACACACACCCACCCATACATACATACATACATACATACATACATACATACATACATACATACATACATACATACATACATACACACACACAGGGAGCGCAGTGGCTCAGTGGTAGACAGGTCATCTCGAAAATTGACATTTTTCTACACCATCGAATTTCCCCCAGCTTAAGTCAGACCAGACCGTCCCAGGCCCTATAGTTAATAACAAGAGATTAAAGACACCATTTTTTCAGGAGCCAACCAAGCAACGCAATAAGCGCGGTAAGGTTCTAACGAAAAACTGCTGCGGTATCGAGTTAAGCAATATTCACCTACATCCATACTTTTTCTATGGAACCTCTACCTACAACCACCAACATTAACATTACCAATTCAACCAACAACGCTAAGCACCCCTATATGGCTCATATATAAACTACATCCATAATTTTTCTATGTCGACAATGCATTTTCGTGGGCGACTCTTCCCTTTAAAACCTTGAAAACATTTAAGTATTATACATACCAGACATACATACAGGGAGCGCCGTGGCTCAGTGGTAGAGTGTTTGACTGGAGACCGAGGGGCCTCGGGTTCGAGCCTCACCGGCGTCACTGCGTTGTGTCCTCGAGCAAGACACATTAATCCTAGCTTAGCCAGGAAGCCCCGTTTAACTGAAAGATCGTTGATGGGAGGTAAAGAATCAAATCAAACCAGCAAACAAAATACATACAGGAGAAGGGGGTAACACTTATACACGTATAAAATGAAAAATGAGATTCTGATTGGTAGAGACTTCACTTGACTCAATAGTCGCCTATCCAGGCCAAACCAGACTGTCCCAGACCCGACTAGATCCGTTAATACATTCCAAACTAGGCCACCTGATCACGTACTCAGACACCCACTCATTTACCCTGGCACTCGCGCACTCACCCCCTCAAATTGTCTTCTGAATAACCATATGAAACATGGATTGTAAACCAAGCCGTTTTGTAAAAGCTCGTTTTCTAGACAGCTTATCTGATGCTGGAACTATGACTGATTATCAATGATGCCATTTTAATTATGGGAATAAAGAGCCACTTACGATACTTTGATACGCATCAATATAATTAACTGCTGTTTCTTTGATCGCTTATTGATTTTACAATTCAGGAGTATGCCCACGGAAAACCTACCTTTTCAATGCTGTTCAACATCGAATTTACTGATCAGAGTGCGGTATTCAAGCAGATGAGCCTGTCCATCGGACCAGACGTTTGATGTATCTATAGCGTGTACTAGGAAAGGCGATGGCGATTTTCGCCCTTTTCATTCTAAATGTCTAGGGTATATAAATACACCAATAATGCGATTATTCTCATTCTTCGCCTTTGTTAGATGGCAGAGTCAGACGTCAGAGTCTTCGCTGCTCGTGTAGAGGTAGGTACATGAGACAATTAACCCCTAAATTCAACTTACGTATCGTCTGTTCATAGTCTAGAGACGAATTGCAAAATGTATGGCTTATGATATACATTTATAACGATATTACTATGATTAATTATTGACCAATCAGAAAAACCTCTCGCTATATAATGCGCATCGCATGCAATCGAGTCATAGCTAATATGACAGTCGAACAATAAACATGCAAATTGAACAGTTTAAATGATACTATTTAGCTCAAACGTTTGTAAACTGGTGTTTTCGAACGCCACACGTTTTTTTTTTTATAGCGTGATTCATCTTCGCGTTATAAGAACGCGTGAAAAGCATTGCCCAGGAAGCTGAAACATAAAAGTGTCGTTTTAAAAGGAAGGCTCACACTTGTATTATAAGCGTTTAGATTTAAAAGGAAAGGCTTGCCAGGTTATACATAAAAGTGTCGTTTTTAAAGGAAGGTTCGCGTTTGTATTATAAAAGTTTCAATTTAAAAGGAAAGGCTTGCCCAGCAAGCTGATATACATAAAGTTTCGTTTTAAACGGTGTTTAAAAACAGATCAAAACTATGCCTCATAGATACAAAATCCAGTGTCCAATATGCCATAGAAAGGATGTGCTAAATATAGTACATCATCTTAAGACTATACATAGCGTAAATGCTGACGACTGGTTGTTTAAAGCGAAACTGTTATGCTTAATCATTATATAATCATGGTCAACCCACAATTACCGGTGAACCTACGATGATAGAACGTTCTACAACGAGTATAATGGCCGTAAAAAAAACAGTGATCATGATAGTTCAAATTCATAATGGAGCTAGGAGGGAGGAGGAGAGGGTGAGGAGGAGGGGGAAGGATGATACAGTGAGGGTACAGGGAGGATAGAGTGAGAGTACAGTGGGGTACAGTGAGGATACAGTGAGGGTACATTGGGGCACAGTGAGGGTTCAGTTGGGGTACAGTGGGATTAGGAGGGAGGAGGAGGAGGAAAGGAGGATACATTGAGGGTATAGGGAGGATACAGTGGGGTTACAGTGAGAGTACAGTGGGGTACAGTGAGTATACAGTGAGGGTACATTGGGGGCACAGTGAGGATACAGTGAGGATACAGTGAGGGTACATTGGGGCACAGTGAGGGTTCAGTTTGGGTACAGTGAGATTAGGAGGGAGGAGGAGAGGGTGAGGAGGAGGAGGGAAGGAGGATACATTGAGGGTACAGGGAGGATACAGTGGGGATACAGTGAGAGTACAGTGGGGCACAGTGAGGATACAGTGAGGGTACATTGGGGCACAGTGAGGATACAGTGAGGGTTCAGTTGGGGTAAAGTGGGATACAGTGAGGGTATAGGGAGGATACAGTGGGGTTACAGTGAGAGTACAGTGGGGTACAGTGAGTATACAGTGAGGGTACATTGGGGCACAGTGAGGATACAGTGAGGATACAGTGAATGTACAGTCAGGAAACAATGGTCCACCATGTGGTGGTGGTGGTGGTGGTGGTGGTGGTGGTGGTGGTGGTGGTGGTTGGTGGTGGTGGTGGTGGTGGTGGTGGTGGTGGTGGGTGGTGGTGGTGGTGGTGGGTGGTGGTGGTGGTGGGTGGTGGTGGTGTCGGTGGTGGTGGTAACAATGATCCAATGATCGTAAGAAGGATGACACCCGTGTGAATGTAGAGAAATAATACTAACTGAGACAAAATGATCAGGTGTTTGATCTGCAACCAGTCCTATAGTAGGCGTGATGCATTGCAAAGACATGAACGCAATGTCCATGGCAGTGGGAAATATACCGACCAGTCACAACCATTGAAGGAAATGACATTTAGACACCCATTCTCTATGATGGTAACTGGACCCAGTGGATCGGGGAAAACGGAATGGACTAGAAAACTGTTACTTTCCTCGTTAGTACAACCGCCACCGGAACGAATCTTATGGTGTTTTGGACAATGGCAGCCCCTGTACGAAGACCTTCAGAAGAGAATTCCGTGTATAGAATTTATACGGGGTATCCCAGACTATCTAGATAATGCTCAGTTTATGGATCCCTCAAAAAGGAACCTAATCATTTTTGATGACCTGATGACCGAAGCAAAGTGTGACCAGAGAATTGCCGACCTTTTTACGAAAGGCAGTCACCACAGAAATATATCTATCGTGTATTTGACTCAAAACGTATTTCCTCAAGGTAGAGCTTGCAGGGATATCGCTTTAAATACGCAATATTTGGTCTTGTTTAATAATCCGATCGACAGACAACAAGTTGCGACCTTGGCAAGAAGAATTTATCCGTCCACTTGCGCCACATTTATGAGGAAATTTGAAGATGCCACGGCAAGACCTTATGGTTACCTCGTCTTAGATCTTAAATCGAGTACATCCGAACAGGACAGACTACAAACTGACATATTTGTCGATCAACAGTCTCCCTATGACGGAGATATTTCTGATGATGAAGATGCTGACAGTGTGGAATCCCTAGATTATATACGCTCTATCAGCCCTCCGGATAAAGAAAGAGATGAAAGTTATAAACCGGATATATGGAATAGGAGGGTAAGCGATTTAAGCCCTCCAGGTAAACGAAGAAAACAAAGAGATGAGCGCTCTAAACTCGACATCTGGAATAGGAGATTTCAAAATCCGATCAGGCAGGAGAACGTAGAGCAGTTTAAAGCTAAAGTGAATGCTTATGAAGAGCGAGGTTTTAGTTCGGATAAAGCTATTCATCTCGCAGCCAATGATGATTTGCCTTCTCTCCGCAAAAAAACTCAGACAAGATTACGCTCAATTTCTAATAGATTATTACGAGCTACAAGAGGATCCTGTTCAACAGCGAATACTGGAATCAGCTAAAACGTTTAAGAACCAACACGATATGAATCAGGCGGACTCTATCAGACAAGCCATCAAACTCAGAAAAGATTTATTTATGGACGTGTGGCCGAATCATAATATAGAAACCTAGAAAGCCTCTGAAGACCAAGAGGACTCTACTACGTCGTGAAGGAGAATGAGGAGGAGGGATCAGGAGAGAGGAGGTTGACCAATCGGATGGCTGGATAATTGACCAATCAGAAGAGACCTCTCACTATGTAAGGCGCTTTGCAGCAATCTAGTCATATCTATTCTGACAGTCAAACAGTAAACATGTCTAGATGCAGATTCAGTCTCGGAAACGATCGCTTTATCGAGGTCACAGAATGGAAAGCTGAACTGCGTGTTGACCTGAGAGAATGGAAAGATGACAAACCGACCGAGAAAGGTATCAGCTTAACCTTGATGCGATGGAAGAATTGGGTGGATTACTTAGAATACGCGGATCAAGCGAGGACAGAGAAACAAAACTATAAGAGTCATCTTGGAGGGAACGTCTATTGTACCATCACCGAGGGCAGCGCATGTATGGATATAAGGCAGTATTGGAAGCCGCAAGAAGAGGTGATACCTACGAAAAAGGGATTATACCTGAGACCCCTAGAATACATTGCCGTCAAAGAACTCTTAACAGAAATTGGAAGGGCCTTACCCGAACTAGACGGGGTCGTACCCTGTTACGTGCAAAGTGATCACATGAATCAGTTAGGCGCATTACGGTGTTCCGAGTGTAACCCGAATGACTATCAAATTTGGTAACTAAGAAAAGGGGTTAAGTATTGAGTAGGCGTAAATATGTTCGCCATTACTTTTATGTGTATAGCTTAGTTTGATGAACTGTTGTTTCGGACGAGATGTAGACAACTACGGCGCGAAGCCAGAGAGGCTGCTGAGCGATTAATCCAGGTGCTTGAGGATAAGGAACTAGACTCTTGCCCGTTCGTATGAATAGAGCGTAAGAATAACTCGAGCACGAAGGAGGAAATCGATCAAAAGAGATGGGCACTAGACTCGTTTACGATTACCAACAGCAGAAGTGGATTCCGTACGTGTCGGATCCCGACAAATGGTATCAGCACTTGCTGGATGTTAGAGATGGCTACGCGGAACGCAACAGTCAGGGTCATTATATTGTGGGAAGTGGACGGAAATACAGAGAGTTGAAAGAAATGAGACAAAAAGAAAAACCCGTAGTGAACCTGGTCACCCCAGTAGCCCAAGCTTTAGAAATGGCAAAATCGGAGCTTAAGCGAAAAGGAGAGGATAGTATAACGGACGGAGGGCGTAAGACAGCAATTTCGGACTGGAATTCATTAAGATACTAAAGGACGAACAGCAAATAATTGCGCAATATGCTCCTAAGTTAGCCCGACGCCATATGCATGGCGAGGAACCCGTTCTACGTTGATAGACAATCATATCCCTCTCAGCCTTTACGACCCAATTACGAAGCCGATCCGTACGTGGAAAAAGACGTGAAAGGACCGTGCTGAAAAAAAAGGGTCCACCCGGGGAACGGGATAAACCGAGCGCTGCGACGCGCTACACCATTAAAGACTGGATCTCGTTCTGAACTTCGTAAAAAAACCACCCGGAAATAAATGAGAGGCCCCTCACCCTTTGTATATAGAGAAGAACGACACCGCGCTCTAGGACGTGACGCTACCTTCTCGTGGTCTAGGGCGTTGACTCACCCTCTGAGGTGTAACCGAACGCGTCACAGGGGCCGCCATCTCGTATCTGACTTTGTGGGGCCGCCATCGTGGTGTCGTGGGGGCCGCCATCTTGGACCGGAAGTCATGGGGGCCGCCATCTTGGACCGGAAGTCGTGGGGGCCGCCATCTTGGATCTGACGTCGTGACGTCATTGACTCTATAGTGGCGCCTATACTACTGCGTCGCACCGTTTTTCAGTAACTTTAGGTTTTAATCAATCATAAGATGAGTTACATTGTAAGCCTATGATATCTTTGTAAACTGATACTCTGTTGAATTGAAATGCCAATTAACATTAGAAGTTTAAGCAAATGATGACTACGTTTTGACGTCATTGATGGCAGTTGCTTTTTTCAGCATTAAATCTCTATCACATCTGTCACATAACCAATAGTTTTTATAGGCGTATGATGCACGAGTAAGATGAAAGACCACCAAACGAAAAATCATATGCTTATCATTTTAGCATTACATACAACGGATGTGATTTTTGGTTACTGACCCCTTTTGCAATTCTTGCTCTCCCCAAATGCCTATTTAAAGGATGGCGTCTGAAATTTCGTGGGTTCATTTGCCTAAGATCCTGCTCTCGTCATTGCAATTAAAGTTGATCCACACTGCACAAAGATAAGCACAAAAAAGATGTGAAACATAAGAAATTGCTAAACGTATTGTGCATAGTATATATACCTGTATAAATTACCAAACACCTGCATTAGTTCATATTTTTGTTTACAATGATTCTCATCTATCTTTGAATCAGTACACCACATGTTAGCATTGCTTCTGTCTGCATGGTTTTTATGACATATCGCAATTTCGTCTCACTGTCTTTAACCCATTTAAGCAGAATGGAATTAACCACTATTAAAGGTTGTTCGGTGGTATTTTTAATTCTAATTAAAATCTTAATAGAATATTCTGTAAGCAAATGGTGAAGACCCTGGTCAGACGCCGTCTGATCTGGGTCTGCACTGTTTGTACATGTCCTGCAAAAAGAACGCTAGGTTTATATGGGTTAATATCAAATACACAAACTTTATAAAGCCAGTAGGTTCCTTGTTTTAGGTATTTCTATTTTTCAATTCACCTACGAGGGTCATTTTTTATGTTCGTAGAATCGTGCTGTATCTCTACAAATATAGAATTTACGGTACCATAAGTGCATATATTTTTAAAGGTCTAGCTTTTGTCTATCAACTGATGTAAATTTTACATCATTAGCGCTTAGTTCGGTCAAGATATATAGCTTTGGATAGGCATAGAAAAGGACACTGGTCGAAATCCATGCCATTTTCTACCGTGCAGCAGCCAGGAAATTAGACGTCGTTAAGTTCCATTCACTATGGTGATATAAGCATTTTTCAAGCCGGTTTTTCTTTTGCACCATCAAAATTAATTATTCAAACGCTAATCGTAGATAAGTGCAGCAAAACTTTAAGCATGTTGTTTGCTCTTCTATAACAATTTTAAAACACCCATCAATATACCAAAATAATCACAGTCAAGTGCTAGTTGTTATATCTGTTAAAATTACGATTATAAACAAATTTTGAAATTTCTTCTGGTTTTGCGTAGCACATGATATACTCAATCATTCGTCAGCAGTTATATTGTTGTTTCGATTTAGATGTGTAACTGGCAACTTCCGGTACTGGCATACCCCATATTATGAAAAGTGGGTGGGGTAAATCAACCCCGTGTAGAAAACACAGTAACAATGGGATCTGCATAATTTTCTTACTGCAGTGATTTCAACACCTGTTTAGAGGCACAAAAACAGTTTTAATGTATTTTCTAAATATAGTAACGCTCCATGACGTCATTTATGTACAGAATAAGGGATTTTAGCACCCCCTAGGCTATTTATTTTGCAGTCCATTTCTAATAAAACAAGAGCATTAACTTTGTTTTGGGATGAAAGTTACCATTGCACATCCATCTACCATATAAACAAGAATAATTATAATACTACTTCACAGCTAACTTATTAAGCCACATTCAAAGCCCGTATCCAACTTCCACTTGTGTCAACTTTTTACAATAAATTTTTATATAACTACTGTTCAATTTGCTGAGGTCCCAAACAAATCTTCCATATCCAATAATTGCTGCGTATTTGCTATAATGTCTATATAATATTGTAGCACGTGGTGTCTTTGATCTGCAGCCAAATTTTCAGAAGCTGTGTATGGCTATGAACCCATTTTCATACAAATGTTACTAACGTTCTGTCAGAGACTAAGTCCATAATTGTCACATTTTTGCATATTTCCAGTGTGCGATATATAGGTATGTCTTTGCCTCTTAGAAGACGTTAAAGTAATGCATTTTGAAATAATTTTAGGTTGCATGTATAGATAAAAGCTCAATCTTTCCAAATACATGTATATGCATGATGTATGCATTTACTTTCGCCGTTTTCATTAAATCTACCTCTCTACGAACATAAAAAACGTCCCTCGTATAAACTGGCGAGTATGATGTTTATCGATCTTTGCGTCGATCGAAGCATTAAAAAAGTACAATGTCACGTTGACCTGATAAAGATAACTGCCGTGAGATATACATCATTTATCAGGTCAACGTACAACAATGTAGTTAATATGAGAGGTAACTGTTGAATTCATACTGTGTGTTAGCCTGGGTTCCAGTCTGATTCATTTCTTTTTTCATTTTTTTTTATTTTTCCGTTTCTTGGTCAAAATGACAATATCTACCAAAAAAGATAACGGACTACCGACACCTTTGGTGTTTTATCTTTTTATTATCTTATTTTTTAGAATATGAACTTTAGAAAATATTGGCAAAAAATATTGACGACTGAACCCAAGCTAACTGTGTGTATGCTACCAGCTAAGACACTTGCTGTGAGATAACACGATAGAAAGGATAAATTGTGTTGAAATTATCACTAAGTGATTGTCTACTAAACCCTTTGTATACTGGAAACCCCAAAATAGGTGTTTTGGCAAAGTGTGTAGAGCAAAATAGAATGTTGCATAATGCTGCATTTTATCAGGGTCTGCACTGTTTGCTGAGGTCAAAACAACCTTTAGGGACAGAAACAAAATATAAATTAGAAAATTCTATCTTTGACCCCTTAAAGTACACAATGGGCAGTCAAATACTTATTGCACCAATATGTATGCGACAATCCATCAGAATACGAAGGGTTAACAGAAATATAAAGTCAATGTAAATTTTTGTTATTCATCAGAATAAAGTTTACTTTGAATGTGTACTGTTGTAATAGTGAAGTTAGTGTTCCAGGACAATCTTAGTTATATAGTAGCAGATCCACCTGTTGATCTATTTATTAGTTCATTTCAAAATATGTGCACAATATATTTAGCAATTTTTTTTATGATTTACATATGTTTTTGCTCACCTTGCTGCATCATCGAATAATTTCAATGGCAATGATCAGAACAGAATTTTAGGCAAATGAAAACACGAATTAACATACGCCATCATTTAAATACGCATTTGTGGAGAGCAACGTTTGCAAAAGGGGTCAGCAAGCAAAATCCACATCCGTTGTAAGTGATGCAAAAATGACATACGTGTTTTGGTGGTCTTTCATCTTTCTCATGCAACCTACGCTTATAAAAGCTATTGATTGTGTGACAGATGGGATAGAACTCTTATTCTGAAAATATCTGTGGCCGTCAATAACGTCAAAACGTCGTCACCACTTGGCTTAACTCTAATGTTCATTGGTGCTTCAAGATAACAGAAAATCAGATTACAATATATCATAAACTTACAATGTAGATCAATGCAGCCCATCTCATGATTCTTATGTTGCTGAAAAATGGTACGAGATAACGGTAACGTTAAACTTTAACTTTGGGCTCATGCTGTGTAGCCGTGAAGAGGTTAAATTCTGCAATATTTGTCTTAACATGTTTGAAGGCATCAAACCGCTTAACTTGTAAATGTGGTTCAAGAAATACCGGTTAGAAACTCTGTTTAAATGCGATAACGTTAAAGGTGTTGTTAAAACGTCAAAATGTGCAAACTTTGTGCTTTATATCTCGAAGAAAGTTCAGCATTTTTCAAAATTTTGTTTTGCTTTTTTGTTTCCAGTGACGAAACAATCACTTGGTTATGGTTTTGACTTCCTGGTATGATCAGAAATGTCTATGTTAGCCGCCTGTCTTTAACTCTAACGTCACGTTAGCACGGCCACTACGTTTGAAATTCTGTAATTTTTAACATGGAAATCCTTGTCGGATGATTGGCGCTTGTATCTTCATGCAAAAAAAAAAATTTAAGATTCGTTGTTGATGGACTGACTCATACAAAACAATTGCTAAATTTATTATGTATTTTCATAGGTAGTGAAGGTAAGACGGTATACGCAACAGTTAGGTCCGACTGCACGGGTCCTCTAGAAGGTGTCAAGTTCACATCCACGGAACTCATTGGTGTGACTAGCAATCTCCCAGGAAGTTATAGATTAAGAGTTTGTACACTTCCTACTGATATTACAAGCAAGAAACATGGGTATGCACCAGTTACGCAACGAGTTACTCAAACTTCATTGTCCATTCAGATGACATGCCCAGGTAAGTGCCTATCAATATTTTAGGGACTTTATGATGTCTCTTTCTGATGATAAGCAGGCTGATATTATTGATGCTTTTAACACTACATCCAGATATTTGGACGAATTTTAAACATTCATAATGTTTATTTGTCAAATATACCCTTCAGAGCTCCAACTTAATAAAGCTAATACCAAAGCTGCGTTTTTAGGCTTGCATTTGTCAATTTCTAATGATATTGTTTCTATCAAAATTTATAATAAAAGTGACGACTTTGATTTTGAAATTGTCAAATTCCATTTTTAGATGGTGGTGTTCCTTGCTCTAAATCCTATGGAGTCTATATCTCTCAACTCATTCGTTTTGCTAGAGCTTCTAGCCCTGTTGCTGACTTCTAAAACAAGGCTATCGGTATCATAAACTTCGCAAAAATAGTAAGTGAGTATGATCAGGAAATACCACAATCACAAACTGCAGACAACCCCGTGGCACCGCGAGGAAGAGCCGCCCAACAATCACAAGACACCAGAAAGACAAACCAAGCAAAGCAATCAGCTCCCCCCTCCCCATCAAGATGATCGCAACACTAGAATGGACACAAAGCTTCTTTTCTAAATTTTATAGATGATACTATGATTTGATATCTAAATTAATATGCGCGGATCTAAATTCCAAATTGGACTAAAATCCCTCTTGCGCCAAGGACTTTCAGAATCTGAATTCTATGGTGTATAAATTGAAGAAGATTGTTGGCTCTAATAATTATTCAGCGCAGTTCATTAAAATAATTCCCCATTATAACAAAAGATTGGCTATAACATTAATGTTTTGCAGCATACTGCATGCTTGGTGGTCAACCCAATCACTGTTGGCAACTTTGCTTTCCTCTTTAATTGCACGCCGATGGGTCGGACTTCAGACTCTATGAAGACTTATCTATTGATGAGATGGTAGGGACCTGATGCTTTGGCTGTTGTCAGTCCCATCGGGGTTTACCTGTTGGATTTCTTTTGCTCCAGTATTCAGTTTTATTTACTGTTGAGTCCTTATCTTTGCTTTATCTCCTTTTTACATCTTGATATATATGTTCTAGGAAATGATGCATTGATAAGCTAGTGGTCTCTCATGCAAACCAAAAATCTATGTGTCTTTATCCACATCTGAACTAAGGGTGAGGTTGGTGCACCGTTAAACCGACTTAAGCCCTCCAGTTAAGTATTTTACTGACCGTTCCAAGGTAGTGCTTCTTTTGTGGATCATTTATGTTATTTCTGTCTCAGCTTTGTTATCCTTTCATGCATGTCTGTTTGTTGATGCCTTGTGGTCACCTGCTGGGAAAGGCCTGACCTCTTGGCTCTCGTTTGTGATGACTAATTGTGACGTTATCACTTTCCCATTGGTATCCTGGGTCAGGTGTGGTGCTTGATTGTATCGATTCCCTATCTTTGCTCTCTTTCTTATTTTCATGCGAGTTTTGCCGCCCAGGAGTACAGTAAAACCTGTCTTAAGCGGCCACTCAAAAAACAAACAAAAAAAACAAAGATCTTAATAATGACAAATGGTAGCTTACTGAATGTCGAAAGTATTGCAGAATGCTTTACAATAGTTTTGACCTGCATTAAGCGATAATTGGTCTTGAAAACCAATTTTCGTTTTTTTAGAGTGGCCCTTTAGACAGGTTTACTGTCATCTCTTTGAGATAAACAACTTAGGAAACTTAGCAAAATATGAAACATGTTTTACCCATTTAAGCCGAATGGAATTTCCCACTCTTATCAATTGGACCAATCCATTTCCATTTAGAGGGTTTTGGGTGGTATGTTTTATTTTTATTCAAATTTAAATAGCACATGTAAGTGACCAACAGTGGAGACACTGACCAGACTCTGCATTTTGTCCACGCCCCATGTCCCACAAAGAGACCAGGGCTTATATTGGTTAAAAACATAAGTTTTCTTGTTTCTTAACCGAATCATATGTTGTTGGAACCCAAAAGAACTGTCTAAATGAGACGGTTCTTTTGAGTACTCACAACATATGTAAAGACTGAAGGGTAAGTAAATAATAACAATTTTATGCTCAAAAACTTTGTTTATCTAGAACTTTGATTGTCAAGTTAGTAATACCAGTAAATAGCAAGATCACAGACAACAAACCAACCGACTGCACATTTTTTTCAATTTGTTTCATAAGTACCGAACTGTCCAAAGCAACCTTTCTGGACTTGGGCATGTCCATAACAAATGTTATAGTTTCATCTAAAATTTACGATAAACGAGACAATTTTAATTTTGAAATAGTTCATTTACTATTTCTGGCTGGCTTAAGTTGCCGTCCCTTCTTAGGAAGCGGTTCTGTTGTTGTTGATTCTTTGTTTAATGTTCTGCCAAATGTTTGTAGAAGTTCTGTGTTTTGGTTTTGGTTCTTGTTTTGTTATTCAATAAAGTAAAAAAACAACAACAACAACAGCTTCTCTTCCTAATTAAAATGATTGTAAAACGGGAAAGGGCACTAAGTTTAATTGTCTTCATGGTCTCTTATGACTGTAAGTGTTATTTGGTTCTTCCTCATAGTGTTCTGGATTGGGCTGCAGTGTGTGATTGTGGTAATTTCTGATTATGCTTACTTACCTTTTCACAGAGGAATTTATTCCATAAGCCAATCAAAGGACCCCTCTTGAAGAGCAACTTTGGTTGTGATAATTACTTCGCTATAATACATACGCTGTATGGTCTTTATTATATGTTCAAATGAGTTAGCAAACTCACTGAAGCAGAGGAAATATATTGGACTTGACAAGTGCATGTTTATGATCTCCGATCTCTATCAGTGGAGGAGAGATGCCCCATGATTGGGATCCATTGAGCTACATAAATTGAGAGAAAATACAGGTAAATGTTACTATTAATAGTAACTTGCTACTCCATCGGGCTCCATTTTATCATTTTTATAGTGGTCTCAGAAAATGGAAAAAAAACTGTCACAGTTTGTAACGGATTTTCACCAAATTTTAACAGTCTAAAGATGAATAAATTTCTAAACTTTTAACCGTTCAGAATTTTTTTTACTATCTAGAAAAAAGCTATTAAGGTTTAAAATCAGGCTTTTTTCTGGTAGTCTGTGATTCCCAATCAGGATCTTGAGAAAGTTGAGAAGTCTGATCGGAAAACAATGATTTCTTTTTGGGAACATATGAAAAAATCTTTGATTCAAAACGAGATACATTCGAAGAGGACCCAGAGAGTTGCTATTTTAAAAAAAGTGGCAGGAAAGTAGTAGAATTTAAGACTTTAGCCTGAGTTAGAATAATGTATCAGGAGTGTGAAAACTTGTATTGCACACATTTTAAGTCTTGCAAAAGATGTTAAATTATTGAGTAACGATAGCTACCCCCATGCTAGACTATTGACTTCTTAGGAATTGAAAGAAACGTTTATTTTGGCCAGATAAGTCATATTTCTTACACTCTGCATATTGTCTTAAAAGCACTTAATCCAGTGTGGCAAACGAACAAGATAAGTTAAAGTAGTTTACTATTCTATTACTGTTATATACATTACTTATTCTTAAATATGTTACTGTTTATTACAAGACCATGTATTTCCAAACGACCTGTGAAGAGAGAGTTTTGCAGACTATGATTTTCTTCACCATACAATACGTGGCAAAATAAATGCATGTAGATTCTTTGGAAATTGGGTAATTACCATGCAACAGCCAATTGTTAATAAATAATAAGAACTCCTTTTCTAGTGATGTTGTCATTTTCCGTGTTCTAACTTATCATAAAAATATCATCCATATCTTTTAATTGAAATCAGCTTGGTAGCAAAATGATTAAAACTAGTTTAGACAACTGGTATTTATGTTATATGCGTGACTTTCTTTATAAATAACGTTATTATAGTGAAATGTTACGACTATATGAGACCAAATCGCTACAGTGTGAAAACGACTACCATCTATGTGCTCAGTAATTACAAAATATATAATATTGTCTTTTTAAACCTAACATATTACTGAGATTTAATTTCAAAAGAAGAATGAATGCTTTAAACGGAACAAAATCTGATTATATTGGGCACACAAAATGCCTTTAAAGATGTCTTAGCAAATCGAGTAAATAGCCTATTATTACTTTTTAGTTTTCTCATAATCAAATTATCACCTGAAAGGCTTGAATGGTTGCTTTTATCTCTGGCCACTAAAATGTATGCATGTAATGCCATTAACCATACATTTTGCTTCAAACTGTCAACATCTCAATTCAGATGTGTATTATAAAGTATAAAATAATCCCTCATTGTGTAAGCCATCAAATATTTACATAGACTATCAGCAATAGATTACAACAACTATGTTTATAACAATATGCAAAACAGCTAACTTAACATTCTAAACCAGAAGTGCAAATCAAGACATGAAACATTATAAATAGGGCCATCATTGCCATATAAAAAGGGGTAAATTTTAGGACATTGCAATGATTTATATCTCACATTTGGCACCAATCATACCTTTATTTATGGCTATAGTATTTTAGCATCTATATCGTGTCCGGTTTGGTGCCATAAGAATAAAATTATTGTTAGTATCATATATAACAATATAATTAGGGAGAAGAATACTTTTATCATTGTTTTGCCTGGTTCTACAAAAATGTGAAGCCACAAAACAGGAGAGTATTTTGCATAAATTCCCATTCAAAATTAATCAGTTGGAAAGGCACCCTTGCATTATTAGTATTGTAGACATTTTTTAAATGATTGGACTTCATTAATAAGGACCTTGGGCTAATCTCTTTTTAGTATAGGACTGAATTGGTCATATGTACTGAAAAATCCTGGAAGTATTTGCTAACGTTTGCTTTTTTGCCATAGAGCTCACTAGCATCTGGGATAGAATGTGCTTTAATACTATTTTTATTCTACAGCGCACCTTTAAAATATTTAAACCGACAATGAATACATATGGCAACTGCTACTCGCACAATTGAACTAAGTAAAATTCATAAAATAAATACCAATAAATGATACTATTATTATATAACCACAGATTCTTGATACTTATCACAATTTTTCAATATAAAATTTGCTGTCAAATATACCATTTGTATTCTACAGCTGCTTTTCAAATTTTTTATAGATAGCGATTTTTGTCATAATTATTTACATACCCTATACTTGTTTGCGTGTTTGTTATAAACATATGCTTTGTTTGATGTATGATTTTTTTTTCTGCCACTACACGAACGATATATTTAGTAATAGTGAGTAACAATATTGATTGTTCTTGGAGATTTTTTGTATCAAGTTTTAACTTCTGAAAAAGTTGTATATAATTTTAGTAAATCAAAGTTGTTTATCAAAACTCTATTTCAAATTAAGGGCTAATAAGGAGAGCAGCAAAGAACACTGTGGTTGTCATCTATAATGTTATGTGTACCGAGTATTGTGAATATACTTTGAGAATTGAAGCTATCGAGTATATCAACAATGAATCACTTGATTGACTTGGATGTATGTGCACTTTCAGGTATTTAAAAGAAAATCACACATTTTTTACTCTGTTTCATAGGCCATACTTTCCTATCATTACATCTAAGTCTAATATTAGTGACAATGGTCATTATTAGCATAGTGAATTTTCCTATTGTGCTTCCATATAAAGCTTGCTAGAAAACGTGATATATTTGCATTTGCAGTTTTTCTCTATACCTTGACGTCTTTTAAACGTATGTATTATTTAATATTTGCTAAACCCTGTTAAAGTTAAGGATTTAATTCACAGGATTTTGGCAATAACTTGGTCAAACATGGTTCAATGAATCAACTTATGTAATTGTACTATGGTAAAAGCCAATTTGTTGACATCAGTTATGCAAGCACTAATTGCTATCACTATGTATGATCTTGTCAGGTTTTGGTTGAACTTATTCTGCCTGTTTAAAGTAAGTAAGGGCGCAAAGATCAGGAATCGATACAATCAAGTACCACACCTGACCCAGGATACCAATGGGAAAGTGACAAACTCATGGTAGACACCACAAACGAGAGCCAAGAGGTCAGCCCTTTCCCAGCAGGTGACCCCAAAGCACATATAAACAGACGCGCACAAAGACATAGAAAACACAAGACAGAACAAAAACATGAAAGATCCACAAAAGAAGTACCGCCTTGGAACGGTCAGTAAAATATTTTACTGGAGGGCTTAAACCGGTTTAACGGCCCCAACCTCACCCTTAATTCAGATGTGGATCAAGACACATAATTATTTGGTTTGCATGAAAGACCCCTAACTTATCAATGCATCATCTCATAAAACATATAAATCAAGATATAACAAGGAGATAAAGCCAAGATAAGGACTCAACAGTAAATAAAACTGAATACTGGTCTTATAAAGTAAAAATGGTATTGTAAATAACCCACTCACTTTTAAGGTTAAGATATTGCTCGTTTTAGCAAATCTTTAGCAGTACAAACTTGATATGATTATCAGTTTCATTAATTGAATAACAAAAGCCACGTTAGAAATAAACTGAAATCATATTAGGAAACTAAAAAGAGAAGAAGGATTATAACCGACAAAGTATTACAGTTAGAACGTATCTGTTTGCAGTTTTGAAATGGTCAGTTATTTGTCTTTTAAAAACATGTTATAATTAATTAAAGTGCCTGTTGAAAATGTTGTCATTCAAAAGTTTATAAAATAGCATTGATTTTATAGGAAACAGTTGAAATGTAACGTTAATGACATTATAATGAACACAAACAATTTTAACAAACATTGTTCATTTAAAAAGACATACTCACATTTTAAAAAAAAATAAAGTGGTAACGCAATAAACACGCTGTTATAAGTACGTTTGCAAGACTTAAATTGAGTGCAATATCCATAATGCGTTTATAAGCTTAAAGAGAAACAAATATATCAGGCTTCATACTGCCTAAGCAATGTATTAGTAGAAGGCATAACAAAATGCTCTTTTGTGTCATTTCTTAACACTAGGTCCTCTACTACACGTAGTTTGTTATTGTTTCAATTTGATTCCTATTTGAGAACATTAAAACTTTGATCTCCGTGCATATTACAGTGTAAAAGGTATCTTGATTATTGCATTTTATGTATGGGGGCGGTTGCTACATGTGTATACAATATAAAAGTTAAATAAAATGAGTGGAGAATGAATATGGTGAGCGCTTGTAATGCTTTCTTCATTGCTATACAACGACTGCGCCTAAAAGCGCTTTTCTGTACACAAAAAGCATAACCTAGTTTGACCATGATGAAACTTACAAGCTATGCCATGCTCCAAGAACTAACACAAACCATGTGCATATTTTCAGACCATGTAAAAAGCACTTGCTAAGTTTAACAAAAATCTGTATAAAACTTTAGGAGGGGACGCACACACAGGACATGCAGGCTGTCCGTTGCACAACAATAGTTGTTTTATTGACCATGAGAACAAGCAAAAAGGATGTATCACTTTGTCTATGCAGAGGCTTGTTTCACAAAGCCCTTTACACAAGTCAGCTGGAGAGTCCTCACTTTGTGCTATGAAGCGGATTTTTTTTGTAAAATATCATTGCAGAATATTGTGCCTAAAATCACGACATAGAGCTGGCATAATTTAATGATTCCCGGGTGTGCCTACTATAGGTAACTCTACATGGAATGCTTAAAGCCATTCTACATGATGCTATGTCATTAAGGAATGTAATGAACAAACTGTATGTATCCCATCTGGAATCAAATATATTTTCATATGTTCCCAAATAGGAGCCACTGTTTCCAGATCGGGCTTCACATTTTCTCAAGTTCCCAAACGGGAATCACAGACAACCAGAAAAAAAGCCTGATTTCAACCCTTAATAACTTTTTTCTTGACAGTTTTAAAAAATCTGAACGGTCAAAAGTTTTGAAATTTATTCATCTTTTGACTGTTAAAATTTGATGAAAATCTGGTAAAAAATGTGACACGTTTTTTTTTTCACTTTCTGAGACCACTATAAAAATCATAAAATGGAGCCGGATAGATCAGCAAATTACTATTAATAGTAACACTTACCTGTATTTCTCTCTAAAAATTATGTAGGTCAATGGAGCCCGATCCGGCATCTCTCCTTCACTGTCTATATAGAACCAATCCTGAGTCCACCTTGTCCACAAGTTGCCAATGCGGCCTAACACAGCCAGGTTCAGAACTATAAAACTCCTTTGCTTGACCGCAAAATACGAAAAGCAAACAAAGTTAATGGCATAAATAGCAATGACGATCACTTATTGGTGAATTTCACATAGAAACAGAGTGCAGGTACAAAATACGAGTAAATACCAGTCACATTTTGAAGGATGTTGTTTGATTAAAATTCATTGTTTTCTGTTGGCACAACTTTTGGGGTCAATATCTCGTTTTAGGGCATTGATATGCTGGAATCAACGAAAGACTCAACTTGATTAGGTGTGCAAAGAAATACAATTGTGACATAAAAAATGTTATTATATAATCTATAAATAAACATCTTCTGATTGGCCCAGATGCATATCCACTCGAGTCAATAAAACTACATATTGCATGGTTTGCCGGACGTGTGACGTTGCAAAGCACACGGCACGAGGTAATATTGCATGGTTTACGGGAAGTGACGTCAGAACGTCAAGTAATTTCGCATGATACATCCGTAACGTCAATGGTTTTGATGGTCTAAAGGCAGGAAATGCATAACATACATTTATTATATAATAAAACAATTGTTGACTTATCTTTCGGTAGACATGGAGTGCTATTGAACAGTAAAACTTTATCATATTGACCTCCGCTCCGCGTCGGTCAATATGACGTTTACTGTTCAGAAACACTCCATGTCCACCTCAACATAAGTCAATAATTGTATATTAACTTACGTAAATATTTTATAATTCCTCAGTTTTCTATCATGTGTGCACACTGCCGCCATATTGAAGCTCAATCTAATCATGTTGTCACTGGGGCCTACATTACTAATCAGAGCACCAACGGAGGGGTTGGACATTAGTGGTTCTGGTGTACTGCACCCTGCTTGTGGAATCAGTTATAATTCAGCTATTCAGTCACAGTATCGCCACGTGGTATGCAATGTCCCGGTCTCTTGTAAAGCTAACGGAGATTTGAATCAGGTGGAGGCGTGGCTAGATAGTGACCCAATAGCCGAAAAATACCGGAAGCTACCAAAATTCATCGTCTTTAAGTTGTTTTAAGACTCAAGTCAAACATTTTATGTTTAATTTTACCATAGGTTTGTAATACATTTTCATAAATTAATGCTCATTTACAATTATTTTAAGCCCAGATATACTAAAGAGATCAAACACTGCCAAACGTTAATGTTTTATACACTTATTTTTTATACTTAACATTATATGTTTTTATCATATTCTTAACTTCTGTATATATATGTAAATATGTTTTAGAGGGACGTATAGTAGACCAACATTTATCGCTGAATGTGCTGTCCTCTTTAAATAAAGTTAAGATAAAAAAATAAATCTTTCAACAGGACTTTAGATTAGAGTGCGTATTCTTATTTCTCAACCAAATCATATGTTGTGGGTACTCAAAAGAACCGTCTCAATGAGACGGTTCTTTTGAGCACGAAAAGATATGTTAAAATTGATGGGTAAGAAAATATTCATTTTTTGCGCTCAAAATTTTGTTTGTCTAAACCTATGCAATGTGTTTCTTCTGTAGCTTCCACATGTGACACAATACAGAAGACTATATCAATTGTTTCGAGCGATTGCTCCACACCTCTCAGTGACGTCACTATTACCTCACAGCACCAACCGATTAGTGTCAGAAGTCTTGCCGCAGGGTCGTACGAATTGGATTTATGCAGCCTGCCTGTCATTGTTTCTTTAGCAAGATCTGGATTTAAATCTATAAGAGTAAAACTCACCACATCGTCAAATGCGATACGATTACCATGTCTTGGTAAGATATTACATCTATGCGTTTATTATTTAGACAACAGGCTGAAATTCAGAGCCTTTAACACTTTGAAGACTAGGTACTTTGGCAAACAGTAAAAACCAAGATGAAATGCCATATAATGCGGCATTTCATTTGGGTCTTCACTCTTTGCTAAGACATACTCAATCTTCAGAGAAAGAAATTCAATGTGTTTTGAAATCATAAACTGTGACCCCTCAATATATACAAATGGACCATTCCTACTTTATTGTGTGTAGCTTTATGGAAAATTCCATTGGTCCTAAAACGGTTAAGCAGGGTGAGAGCATTTTTTTTCTGGGTTTTCCTCTTATTTTCTCACACGTTCCCTTTCCTCCTTATTTTTCCTACTTTCTGTGTTTAGTTGTAACCATTTTTACAAATATATCCGTTTTGTTTCCATCTTCATACTCATAAACTTAGCTGGAATAAATGTTTGAAAAGTAAAACGACATTCTACAGAGGCATGCATCGTACTTTTTTTAAGTTTTAAGGGCCAAGGTATGTACATTGTGACCAGACCTGGGGTAATCGTAATCAGTAATTGTAATTATCCGTAATTAAATACAATTTTCAAAGTAATCATATGTAATTGTAATCATGGTTTGGCTCAAATACATGTAATGTAATTGTAATCATTGCTGAAAATATTTAGCTGTTATTATAATTAATTTCAAATACTTTTTAAATACATTTGGCTATTTACAAAAGAAAATTTGATCACCACTATGGAACTAACTGATAAGTAATGACTTATGGTATTATTATAATTCAGATGATTGAGAAAATGTACATTGTGGATATATTAATACTTAAAAAAATATTGCCTAATGTGGACCATAAATTGATAAAAGCAAACTTCAAAGATTTATTTACTTTCAGAATCAACATCAAACTTATTCAGATGTTTGAGATTAACACGCATTATTCAGTTAAAATAATTTTTGAAATGCTTCGATAGATTTTGTAACATGGTATAAGGTACATTTTACTGCTAAAATTCACTATGGCAGCATTTTTATATATCTCCTTTCATTTGTTGGCATGCTTAGCTGATTTCACAGGTAAATTATCAACTTCAAACCATAAAAAGAAGACATCTCAAAGGTGTTAAAATCTTTTTTATAGAATATGGCTAGGGCATTAGAAATAGGACTTATGACCCTCTAAATAGCTACCTGTATATGTGTACAAGCTTGAGTAAGATTATGACACAAAAATACATTTTTTGTGGAATGGCTAAATTATAATGAGTTACAAGTGTTTATTATAATCAGATCACTAAAATTTCTAAATTAATGTTTGTGCAATGGTAGCACTTTGAATTATGTTCTCTCGAATATGACATTTTTGAAAAAATTATGATGATTAAAAGTAAAATCTGTTAGCACTTTAAAATAGCTGACCAAGCTAAATATTGAAAGTACCAGACAATTTCCATTTTACTGTATCTTACTGTGTGGCATGCTCATCATCTATAAAGTATGCAGTTAGATCTGATGTATGACGAAATAAAAAAAATGAAAACACATTGGTATGAACTGAGCATTATGCACTATATATTTTTTAATCTTTTATAAGAATGTGAATAAAACTTCATAGCCAGTTATTTTTCATTTATTTAAGAAACAGCAGTATAGGACATGGCATTGTTTATGTATAAAACTGCAAAACTCTTTATAACTTTAAAAGTTTGTTTGTTTTGTTGCTTTACGTCCCAAGTCAACAGCTATGGTCATGGCAGGACGGTCAGTTCACCTAACCACACTTTTACCTGGGCAGGTTTGAACAAGCGGTTAACCAGTAATTCGTGCACATACCTTCGCTTGTAACTAACAACAACCCTTCTTGAATAAATCAGCGGAAGGGAGGAGAATGACCGTAGAAATTATTTCATGATCAATCTCCACAAAAGTATGGGACCGGACCGGGATCGAACTCGCGACCCCTGGATCTGCAGTCAGACACGCATCTGTAGCCAGACATGTTACCGACTGCGCTACGCGGCCCGGTTAACTTTAAAAGTGAGTACTATATATAGTATTATAATTTTATACGAAACTTTCAAAGTAATCAGTAATTATTTGATTACATTTCTAAAGTAATTGTAATTGTGATCATTACATTTCTACAGGTCCTGTAATTGTAATGTAATTGCAATCATTGATCAGTGAAAGCAATTGTAATGTATTTGAATACTTTTCAATGTAGATGACCCCAGGACTGATTGTGACAAGGGCACTTTCGCTTTCAAAATCATGAAGATAGTTATGAGTTCCCAAGAATTGTCTAGTCGTACAAATATGTTTAATCTACAATAATAATAATAATCTTTATTTGACTCACTAGGGACAAGTACTTTGGCCACAATTGGTCACGGAAGCTCAAAATGTAAAATAGAATCTAACTGCTTCTGTATAAATGTTTCTCGTTGCCAAAAAGCGATAAAATACTCAGCAAGCTTCGCATTTTTAGTGCTAAATAAATTCAATGCACATTTCAAATTTTTATGATTTAGGCGTGTTGGGTGGAATTTTTCACCCCCACCAAATTCAATAGAACATTCGGTAAGCAATCAGTGAAGATTCAAAAAATGCGGTGTCTGATCTAGGTCGATACTGATTGCCTATGTCCCACAAAAGGACGCTTAGTTATTTCAGAAGACAAAGATAAAACGATGATAAGTTCACTGTGTTACTAGTATATGTGATGTGATCATGCCCTAGGCTAATTAACAACTATTTTAAAAGCTAATGGTTCATGTCTATTAAAAACATTGCTTTAACTATTTAAAAATACGTTGATAAAAACGATAACGTGAGTATAGTTGAAACCATCAATAGCAAAATTAATAGCAGTGACTATATACAGAATCATTCAAAATGTGTGTTTTTTTTCATAAAATAACCATTCAATCACGATTTTATATAATAAATTACAGATGGTGTGCTTCAGTGGTAAACATTTAAAGATCAGGAATTGCCACAATCACAGACCAACCTACGGTACCATAAAGGAGAGACACATTATATTTCAACAAAGGTTTCAGATAAATGATATAACCTTGGAGTGAAAGACCATGGTCAAATATACCTCTTTTAATGTCATTGGTGCTGTGTTCATCGCCATCCTCGTGAGGATTGATTAACCCTTTAATAAAGCGCCAATCGCAACAAAGGTCGTATGCTTTTCTTGTCTGCTGAAATGTTTAAGAAGCCTCTATGACAAACAGCGTGGACCCAGATCAGACTGCTCCTATAGGAGCAGTCTGTTCTGGGTCCACGCTGTTTATTTCGATGCTTAATTCGTCAGTAATGTTAGGAGACGACTTCAGCAGACGACATTTTCAGATGCATTTTTTTCTTGGCGCTTTTAGAACTAAGTTTGCAACCGGCCAAGTGGTGTATTTTCTGTAAAAATTACCTGTATGTATTGTCTCATGGTGGCACAACACTAAAATGACACGCCCAGCTCATCGCAATCTCCGCTCAGCACAATGGTTGATTATGTGGTGCAGATAAAAACATATTTAAGATCATCTGTATGTCCATGGGGTCCATGGTCGTTATCAAGAATACTTAACATGCGCGGATCCAGAAACTTTTGCCAGAAGGGGGGCATCTCTAACTATGTTTTTTAGTTAATGAGGGGAGGAGAGAGGATCCAAAAACACTAAAAAGCGGGACATCATCAGCCCGCCAGCAAAACGTTTAAATGGCATTTGGATCCCCTCTCTCCTCTCTCCCCTTATCAACTAAAAAAGTTGTCAAAGTTGGATCCCATCTGACTAAGCTTTCTGGATCAGCTCATGTTGCCATGATAAACATTATTTCAGATAGACATTTTGACGTTCGTCGTGGTCAAGAATACTTAGCATGCGCAGATCCAGAAAAAATTGCCAGGGGGGGGGTCCATCACTGAACTACATTTTTTGGGTCTTTTTAGTTGATGAGGGGAGGAGATAGGATCGAAATACCACTAAAAGCGGGCCATCAAAACGCAATTGAAATGGCATTTGGATCCTCTCTCCCCTCATCAACTAAAATAGTCGTCAGAGCTGGATCCCCTCTGACAAAATTTTCCAGATCCGCGCATATTGCCTGTGGTGTGTAGTTGATAATGCATATTTCAGATAGACATTTTGACGTAAGAGGCAAAGGTCAGGGTCATATATCATATATACAAAGAATCAGGCTGTATGGCTTGTAATTTCAACTCCTATTACATGTTTTGACGGAAAATATGCATTAGGCCTTCTGACACAATGTTTGCCAGAGATATGAAGATAATACAAGAAGGATTTTGAATTCCAGGCATTCTCCCATAGTGTATGGGATTGTTTGGTCCTTGTGTTGTAATGCAGTACTTAATGTCCTCTCCAGTTTTGAAATCGTCTCATTGAAGAAGAGAGAGAGAGAGTGCTGGTCCCGCGGTTATAAAACTTTTTCATGCTCAACTTAATCGAGCATGAATTTCAACTGCTTATAAAAACTAAAATACCGAAGAATAAAGAATTTTCTTGCTTTAAATGCTCAAACGTTGCATTTATCATGCAAATAAATGATATTTAAAATGCCAACAATTGTTGGCATTTTACCATTATGAGCATGTAAAATTTCATGCTTATTTGAGTTGAGCATGAAAAAAGTTTTATAACCACGCTACCTGGTTGCTTCACTTTAAGGCTTAATTATATTCATATGATAACAAACTGAGGATATACAAAATAAAGTTCAAGGTACTCCACCCATCCTCATTCAATGTGAAATATGTACCTTATTTGCCTAAAACTTTTATGTACCCGAGCTGAGTTTACGTCATCAGGTAATTTACTCTAAATAAACCACGTTTGATCCCTATATGATTAACCACTTTGTGTCACGTCTTGCTATCCAGGTACAAGATGCACCAGTGAAACAGCTACCGTAACCATCACGTCTGATTGCACACCAGTGGTATTGGGTGTGAAAGTGACATCAGCACAATCCATCGAAGTTTCAACCTCAGCCCCTGGTACTTACGAGGTAATAGCCTGCTCTTCACCAGTCACTATCACATGTGAGAGAACAGGCTATACATCAGCGACACTAGCTGTTACCAGCAGTCCGACAACTGTATCACTGACCTGTATTGGTAAGAACCTCTCAGTTTATTAACCCTTAAAGCGCCACATATAATTTGCAGCAGACGACAATTTCAAATTTTGCCGCCTTTTTAAAAATAATGAATAAGGCATGGAATTTCATGATAATCGCCTGCTGGCAGACGATTCTCATGAAATATCATACCTTATTTTTCTCGAAAATTAAGAAGCTGTCGCAAAAATTGTCGTCTGCTGCAGGGTTAACTGACACAATAATGTGACAAAAGTAATAGGACGGCTGTTGTAAGATTTTTATACCTCCTTTACCAACTTTAGCATGAAGTATCTCGTGATGTGCAAGGTATACACTTATGTAGGTGTTATTAAATAATTATACCATGTTTGTCCACTTGTACGTAAGATAGTCTACTAGCTAAAGCTCGTTGATTATCTCCACGTACAGGCGGACAACCCATGGTATTACTAGTTTATATATGACACTTTGCTAACAGTCGATACTTTGATGAAATGTCACTAATCTAATTAAAGCGTCTTATTACATAAATCTGAACTGCTCGCCAATAAAAAACTCTTAAAAACCCTAAGTGCGTATGACCAGGAAATGCCACAATCACAGACAACATAATGTACCCAGATCACCGTGAGGACATGCAACAAACCCACAGACAGCCACGCACCAGCCAGAATACAATTAAAGTAAAGCAACAAGCTCTCTCTTCCTCTGCAATGTGATTGCAAAACTAGAAAAGGACACTTGATTTCATTACAAAACAGTGACCCAAGACTAAACTCCAATTAGATGATTATTGAATCATGAAACAACAACAACAACAACAACAACAACAACAACAACAACAACAACAACAACAACAACAACAACAACAACAACAACGAGAACCACCACCTAAGAATGGACAACAGCTGAGGCAACCAGAGACTTAATTGTATTCATAATGGCCAAATCTTCGCCCCAAGTTCTGTTGCTATTAGTACACAAATACTAGTAAGCTCGCATATACGCTTCCTATTTATCTCACGAAATGTATCATGGCAGGAAGACTATCACATCATTATATCATCGCTTTTTGACAAAATGAGCCCAATCAGACCATACATTTGTCTGTCCATCAGTCGCCGCTTGCTCGTATTTTTAACCCTTCTTCATTTTTTGACCAAGTATGTTCATGCTTCCTATGGGGTGTAGATAACAATAGGCTATTCAACTTGGAGTCCAAGGTCAAGGTCACACATACTAAAATCTGCCTCACGGCTAATAACACGAACGGAGTGGTGTTTGGAATATTTGGCTAATAGTGCATACTTTGTAAAACCAACTCCTCCTAGTGCATTCAGTGTAACCTTTAATACTTTGTAGGTATGTTACAGACATATTGAAGATATGCATGTTGAAGTTCTATCTTCTATACTGGCAGCAATCAAAACTGATCATAACGCCAGTTCAATGATGAAAAACATTTTTTTTGCTAAATTTACAGCATTTGTAACTAAAGCTTGTTCCGACCACTGCATATTCCTTTTAATACTTTGTAGAAATGTAGCAAGCATATTGAAAATGTTCATCAGGAAGTCTATCGATGTAAACATACTTTTGGATAAATTTTCAATATTTTAACAGCCATTTTGGCCCATTCCATTTATAAAATGATGGTTAACAATGCACACTGTGTGTAATGAACTCATCTTATAGCTATAAGTGCATCCTATCAATACTTTGTGAGTATGTTGCAGACATATTGAAGATCATTGCAATGCATACCTTGTTTCATTTGTTCATATTTCAGTTTAGGAGTTGATTGTAACAGTTACTTGTCATTGCTTATCTTTAAATTTACAAGATCTCATTTTTGTCTTTTTTTTTTTATTTTACTTTGGTCAGTTAAGGCTTTGAGTGAATCCAATGAGGAACATACTGTTGGGAGTAATTTAAGTAATTAATCCTAATTTTATTTCTTTTTGTTCCTGGAGTTGGGATCTTGGAATTTATGAGACAATAAATTTTATACACACTCAAAAACTTCAGCCCTCATGAAGTGATTGATGATCTTAGTTGTTAATCAACCCATTTGAGCCGAATGGAATTTCCTAATCCATTTAATCAGTCTTTTTTTCTGTTTTAAGGGTTGTTGGGTGGTACTTATCATTTTATTCAAACTTTAAAAGAAAATTTTGTAAGCAAACAGTGGAGAACCTGACCAGACGCTGCGTTTTTCACTGTTTGATTATGTCCCACAAAAAGGATGATAGGCTTTTATGGGTTAATGCTTCCAAATAATTTGACTCCTTTTGCCACAAGACTCAAGCTTCCTTCTAGGTTATTTTGCGTGTTTGTGTTGTCTGCAGACATTTCTAACAATGCCAACAGTAACTTGGATAAATAACGACATCAGCGTGCCTAACAGTTTGGATTCAGGTCAGGTCAGACATTTTTTGGTCTAATCTTGGATCGAATTAGTGGAGAAATAGTTAATAAAATGTTTGTATACTTTCAGTACCACCAATAATTATAGAAGATCCACAGTCCAAATACAGAGACATTGGAGATGATGTTAAATTGTGTTGTCAGGCTGGACCCACCTCATCAAGTTTTTCATATAAATGGTAAAATATGTCAGATAACAGCGAACCATTACTATGTTCACCCTTTGTATACTGATTGATTCTACCATGAATAAAAAGCAAAAATGATGCGATTGTCCATTATAATTATAATTTAAGGGTTCTCATGTTGGAATTTCCAATTATGGTATATTTCTTCCCCTAAAAATTATTTTGACCTCAGCAAACACGTGTAGATCTTGATGGAAATGCAACGTACTGTCGCGTTCTGTGGTATTTTATCTGGTTCTTCACATTTTGTCAAATTCTCAGTTTAGGGGGTTCCAGAGTACAAAATGTTAAGCCGGTTCCAATACGCATTTCTGTAGATTATTATACTAGTCAAAAGTTCTAACTGGCCTCGTGTGATTTTAAAGATTTTCTGAAAGTGATAAGCAATATTTCAATTTCATTTGCTTTTACGAATAGGCAAGCCTATTAGTAAATGATACCAGAATACGGCTCAGGAAAGTTCATAAAATTGTATCCGGGAGGCTTTGTCAAATACAGGTACCCTCAATTTAAAAAATAAGAAGAATTTGCATTGGATGGTGCGGTAATTTTTTGACACTTGGCCCACAGCAACGAGTCTCATGCAGGAGGAGTGTTCATTTCACCACTTTAGTGTTCAATATGAGTTTGACCTTTAAAATGAAAACATTTCACGTTTGAAAGTAGGTTCTTTCAAAAAATCACGACTCACAAATTGTGCCCAAAACGCGAGTTTTGAAAATGGGGCAACACTATTCAAATGGGCATCATGCATGTACAGTAGAACATTGTGTCAATGTCTTTACTGTCTATGGTATATGACACGTTGCGCTATATCGAGATGAAAAAGAGAAGTCGTGCCATTTTACGTTTTGAAGAAAATTAATAAAATGAAGGTGGCTGGTTAGAACTATTGGCTAGTATATATTCATTAATCATTTTAGAGTGTCTATGATATAATTGTTAAGTGGAAAGGCATCGGTGTCAATGAGCGGCTTTGTCTGTGTGGAGTTTGTAAAACTTCTCCCCGTTCATCAATGTTGATATTTTTCCTGTTCTGGTCCTTCAGGAATATAGGGTTCTGACGGAAATATAGCTTAAGCTGGTACTAGGGGACGTGAGAATTGTTGTACTTTCCATTAGTTCTCATGAACTGACTCAATAAAACCCAGCCCGCTGTTCTCTAATATTGTAGGTTCTCTCTATTTTGGAGGTATCCATTTTTCCAGATTATTTAATAAAAGACTGTTTTTGCAATGTTTATTGCTAATTTAAGTTAGCTTTTAACTTCTTGTCCCACTGCGATTATTACGATAATATTAAATTATTACAAAAATGTTTATGAGAGGATACCAATATGCAAAATATATTGAGGTCTATCAAACATTAAGGGAATATGTTTTTACTGCTATATTGACTCAAAAACTAATCAAAGCAATTATTATCAATTTAATTGATTTAACTTTAAATAAAAGATCTGATCTGTGTCTGCACTGTTTGCATATGTCCTACAAAAAGGACAATATGGTTATATGCGTTAATATATATTCTCAATGAAATATGAATCCTTCTACATTATCAAAATACACATGTACATGTCAATTTGGATCCAGATCAGGCTTCCATGTGAGCTCTTCTACTTCAACAACAGCAGAATCTAGGGTGAAGATTTGGTACCAGTAAAATGCATTTAAGCCCCCTGGTGGCTTAGGCTGCTGTCCGCCTTAGGCGGTGGTTCTGTTGTTGTTGACTTTTTGTTTATTGTTACTCCCATTGTGGGAGTCTGTAATTGTTCTATATTTGTTGTATGTTGCTTTATGTCCATTCTAGTATTGCAATCATCTTGATAGGGAAGAGAGAGCTGGTTTCTTTGCTTAATTTGTCTTCCTGGTGTCTCGTGATGGTTGAGTGGCTCTTCCTCGCGGTGCCATGGGATTGTCTGCGGTTTGTGATTGTGGTATTTCCTGATCATACTCACTTACTATTTTGACGACTTGTCACATACGATCTGGGTCCAAATTAGTTGCTAAGGTTTTGTTTTGTTTGATTTGATTCTTTACGTCCCATCAACAATCTTTCAGTTATAAAGGGACGGGTCTTCCTGGGTTGAACCAGTACTAAGCTAGGATTAATGTTCTTGCTCAAGGACACAACACAGTGACGCCGGTGAGGCTCGAACCCGCGGCCCTTCGGTCTCGAGTCAAGCACTCTACCACTGAGCCACTGCGCTCCCAGTTGCTAAGGTACACGTATCTTGGGTTATGTGTTATACCAGTATTGAACTTCATTGTATACAAGGAGTTCTCAGTTACCTCTTGGCCAGAATGTCTAGTGCACTTGGGTCTTAAAGTCTAGTGCACCTGTGTCTCAGATGAAGTTCAAAGTCTTGGCGTAGTGCACATGGGTTGCACTTTATGTCAAGTGTTTCTCTGGCTTCACTGTATAGTGGTGCACAAACGGCTGCCCATACTTGTAAATGCAACAACCAAATGGCTTCTCATACCCGACCTCCAGTTAAGAGTGTGTAATGGAAAATCATTTTTGTTATTTCTCCTTCAAAACATATGTTGTTGGTACTTAAATGGACCTTTTAAACGAGACGGTTCTTTTAAAGACCAAAACTGATTGTTAAAGGGAAAATCACAATTTCTACGCTATGAAAGTTTGTTTAACTTGACCTATGCATTGCAATTCTGGTCGGACTGCTATACAGTGGTTTCATATCAAGCACTATTTAGACTATCAGCGTACACAAATCTAGGCACACTTCGAATCGAACAATAGTTCATACTATAGTAACTATAGTTTGATTCGAACATCAATAGTCGCTACTATAGTTCTACTATCAACGGTGGGTCAGCTAGCAGATTGTCTGGTTCCCTCCTCTAGCCCTAGCTAACAAGATGAGTTCAAGATCTGTCAGTAGCCTCAAAACTATTTGCTTTAGCAAATAATTAGATCTACTCGATGTGCACTATTTGCGGTCCTACTTATTCGTAATTGTTAATTAGAGTTGGCTGTGTAGTATATGAACATTATTTTTGTCTGCACTGAAGAATTGAAAGGGGCATGCAAGGCTATTCACTTTGTTTACTTGACAACCAACTAAAGTTCCAACTGCAGCCGTTCGCATGTAAACGTGCGCGCGCAACTATTACGTAGGAACTTTAGTTCGATTCGAAGTGGGCCCTAGCCGTTTACCTCTCGGGGTTTTTGCATGGTTCCCGGACTACTTATTAATGATTGGTTCTAGTACTTATTTGATAACTTGTTTCTGATAAAAACATTAAATTTTAAATATTCTATTGTACGAATAAAAACATATTTTAGTAGCTGCTTTGAGGAAAAGCTAGTACCTATGATATGGAGGTTTATAACGTGAATATTTTTGGCAGGTTCAAAGATGGAACAGAACTACTTGGAGAAACAAATAATGAGCTAACACTAAACAGCCTTACAGCTAGCGATGATGGACGTTATAAATGCTTGGCAAAGTCAACAGCTAGTGACACACTACCAGCTGCCGTATCCGCTGAAGCTCAACTATCTGTCACAGGTATACCAACATGGAAACGGGTACCATGGGCGGATCAAGAGGGGGGGGGGGGGGCAGTGGGTCGGGACTTCCTCTGAAAAATCACAAAATTAAAGGGTTTATTAGCAATACTTGAGCGGATCCCCTGAAAAATCACAAAGCTACAAAGTCAGTATTCAATGTTGGGCAATCATGGCGTTTCGCTGGCGGGCCGATGATGGCCCATTTATAGTGATATTTGGATCCTCTATCCCCTCATCAACTAGAAAAAAAGTTATCAAATCTGGACCCCCTCTGACAAAACCTTATGGATCCGCGCATGGGTACTAAAGATATATTTCTACGCATCATTAGCTCACCTGAGCCGAAGGCTCATGGTTGAGTTTATAGTAAACCAATGACTCTGGCGTCCGACCGTCGTCAAACGATCAGATATTTTATTTTCAAACATCGCTGAAACTACTGTGCCAATTGAACACAAATACCATAACAAGATTCCTTAGAACGCGGGAACGAAAGTTTATTTAATGGTCCTGGTCACATGACTAAGATGGCGGCCATGCTTACATATGGCGAGACCCCTTTGAAATCTTCCTCTCCAGTACCAGAGCGATGACCTTGGGACTTGCAATGTAGCATTGGGGATGTAGGGCCTACCAAGTTTGTTCAAATGATGATTCTATGTTGACCTTGACCTACTTAACACCAAGGTCAAATTTGCTTTCTAATGCATTTAAAGTCAAAGCCATTATACTTATTAGATATGTTTAAACTAAAGAGACAATGACTATAGATCCGTACCAAAGGTCAAGGTTGACCTTGACCTTTAAGCTAGGTCTCTCCTTTTGAATTCCCATCAAAATATTAAAACATTTTTTCTCAGAAATCATTTAATCAATTGAACTTAAATTTGATATAAAGACTTCTTAGGATAGGGAAATGGAATTCCATTCACATAACTTTGGTCATATGACCAATATTGCTGTTTCGCCCATATAATTAGTTAAAAAAAACGTTTAAAGATATTCTTCTCGAGAACCAGAAGAATGATGACTTTGGATCTAGTTTGGCACTTGGCTAATAGTATTTGGATGTATGTTTAACCTAATATGGCTATAAACAGGTCCCAAAGTTCAAGTTTGACCTTTGACCTTAAGCTGATGTCACTCAAATTGGATTTCCATCAATATATCAAAACATATTTTCTCAATAACCATTATTCCAATTTCACTCAAATTTTATATGAAGACTCCTTAGGGTAGGAAAACGATTATTTGGGCCTCGACGCGAGAAAACCTGTCTTCGGGGGTATGCGAACAACACAGGCGCAGACCAGCCTGCGCATACGCGCAGTCTGATCAGCGCCTTTGCTATTCGCTTTTTGGAAAGAACCATATGTAAACTTGCTACAGGTGAATTTTCAATTTTCTAGCTAGTCTCTGTAGCTGAGGAGACTGGTTTGAAACTCGCTTTGGCGGAAACCCCGAAGACAGGTTTTCTCGCGACGAGGCCCATTTATGCAACTTGTTTAGATCACATGATCAATATGGCAGCCATGTCCATGTTTTGAATATATTTTTCTTAGTAGCCACACAGCCAATTTAACTCAAATTTAATATGGAGCATACATTACATGAGACAATATAAAAATGACTATGTGGTCTATGAAACATAACCAAAAGGGCTGTCGTGCCCATATTAAGTCAAAACATTAAAAATACCTTCCTCTCCAGAAACAAAGGTTTTGATATGTAGCATTGTATATGTGGTCTCTACAATGTATGTTTGACTATTGACCCCAGTTGACCTTGATCTACTTTACAACACGTTCAAATATGTTTCTTTTATAATTTCATTTTAAACAACTATGTATCCGCCGTTTATTTTCGTAAAAAAAAATTTGTTTGTTTGTTTTTGTTGCTTTACGTCCCATGTCAACAGCTATGGTCATTGCGGGACGGTCAGTTCACTTAACCACACTTTTTCCTGTGCAGGCTTGAGCAAGCAGTTAACCAGTAATTTGTGCACACACTTTCGCTTGTAACTGACAACAACCCTTCTTGAATAAATCAGCGGAAGGGAGGAGAATGACCGTAGAAATTATTTCATGATCAATCTCCACCAAAGTATGGTACCGGGCCGGGATCGAACTCGCGACCCCTGGATCTGCAGTCAGACACGCATCTGTAGTCAGACACGTTACCGACTGCGCTACGCGGCCCGGTAAAAAAAAATTAATGGATTTATTGGCGTCAAGGTGTTGGCGTTAGTGAAGACGTCACTACTACCAAGGCTTTAAGACGTGGAAATGATAAAATGTTTTAGTGTTTTGATACTTCTATGTCAACGAGTGATTCACAACAAAATAATTTGCGAATAAAACCTATTTGATTATTGTAACTAACGTTAATATGACATCAAAACGAGCATTTCTTCAAAAAGTAACAGTGTTACTAACTTCAACGACCGAAAAGAGGGATTTCACTTGAATTAAAACAATTGTTTTGGGTTTTTTCTGTCACAACGATCACCATGGATAATTCCTATCGCAAAGCGCTAATAGAAAAGATAGTCGTTCAGGTTGCACGAGCATTTTTGTCAAAATTGCTTTTGGCGTTGCAGAATGATTCACATGAGTGATTTTAATAGTTTTTCTATGTCATCAAACAGATAAAATGTCAATACGTGATTGATCATAGAGAATATTTGATTCCAGCATTTTTGTCAAAAAATATGGGCCCTGAAAAGGTGGTGCGTAACTAAAGTGGCTCACTTTATTGTCCATATCACATTACCAAAATGTCTTCCATCAGGCCTCCAGATAAGAGTGTAACTCCCATTTTAGTATATAGTAACTGACGTTAATATGACATCAAAACGAGCATTTCTTTAAAAAGCAACAGTGTTACTAACTTCAACGACCGAAAAGAGGAATTTTACTTGAATTAAAACATTTTATCATTTCCACGTCTTATAGCCTTGGAAGCAGTGACGTCACCACTAACGTCAACACCATGACGCCAATAAATCCATTTATCTTTTTACGAAAATAAACGGCGGATACATAGTTGTTTAAAATGAAATTATAACAGAAGTGTTTTGATAACGAGTTTACTCAGAATCATACGAAATTTTAACTAACTTAAAAAAAGGTAATAAAATCAACTTTTTTCAAACCTTTGTCAGCTGGGAACCAAAATAGTAAAACGTTTTAAAAAACTGATAAAGTTTGCAAACACATTCCAATCTTAGATATTGCCAAAATTAAATCGACTCTTATCTCTGGCATTGCAGAAAAGGTGCAATGTAATCTGAGTTCCATTCGAAATAATTCAATGTGAAATGGTGCTCTGAGGGCAGTGCCCTTCAAGATCCATTTTCTCACTTGTTACTCATCTGATCATGACAAAAGTTCTATGGCTAATACAAATATAGATGCGCTTTACGCTGGTAGTCTTAGAATACAGATAGCATATGTATTTTCTGAGTAAATTTGGAAAATTATTTTCTTTATTTCTCATCCAAAACATATGTTGTGGTTACTCTAAAGAACCGTCTCAATGAGACGGTTCTTTTGAGCACCCAAAAACACATGTTTTAATGAATGGGTAAGAAAATAATTAAAATTCTACGCAAATAAAATGTACTTATCTGGACCTATGTTCCATGCCATGTTAAGTAAAATCTATTCATAAATCTTCGTCTCTGACACTAATGGGCCATTCACCTTTGGTCTTGGTTTGTCCCATTGCTGATATAAGCTTGACAAAGCTTGTTCAAAGCATGACCCCAGGTTAATGTTGACATTGTAAATAGTGAGTATGATCAGGAAACACCACAATCACAAATTGCAGACCAATTACACCGCGAGGAAGAGTCACACAACCATTAAGAGACACCAGGAAGACAAACCAAGCAAAGGAACCCTCCTCCATATCAAGACGAGTGCAAAACTAGAAGAGACATAAAGTAACGTACAAAAAAACATAGAACAATTACAGACTCCCACAATGGGAGTAACAATAAACAAAAAGGCAACAACAACAAAACCACTGCCTTAGAACGGACAGCAGCCTAAGCCTCAGGGGGAGGGGGGGGGGAGCTTAAATGCATTTTACTGGTACCAAATCTTCCCTAGATTATTTATGCAACTGGCTTAGGTCACATGATCAATATGGCAGCCATGCCCATATTTTAAATATATTTTCTTAGTAGCCACACAGCCAATTTAACTCAAATTTAATATGGAGCATACATTACATGAGACAATATAAAAAAGACTATGTGGTCTATGGCACATGAACAAAAGGGCTGTCGTGCCCATATTAAGTCAAAACATTAAAAATACCTTCTTCTCCAGAAACAAAGGTTTTGATATGTAGCATTGTGTATGTGGTCTCTACAATGTATGTTTGACTATTGACCCCAGGTTGACCTTGATCTACTTTACAACAAGTTCAAATATGTTTCTGAACATATGTATATGGGGGTCTTGAAAAGATGATTTTTCTATAATTGTTGAAGCCAAACTCATAATAGCTACTCGATGACTTTTGACGACCTTTCAGACAATGTAGCTGTTATTGAATTGTCAGAAATCAGAGGGCCAATTGAAGTAGAATTTCTGGTTCTATTGTTGTTGATTCGTTGTGGGTTGTTACTTCAATTGTGGGATTCTGTAATTGTTCTATGTTTTGTTGTGCGTTACTGCGTGTCCATTCTAGTTTTGCAATCATCTCGATAGGGAAGAGATAGCTGGTTGCTTTGCTTTGTTTGTCTTCCTGGTGTCTCGTGATTGTTATGGGGCTCTTCCTCACGATGCCACGGGTTTTTCTGCAGTTTGTGATTGTCGTATTTCCTCATCATACTCACTTACTATTTTTCATATGGAGCATGCTTTGGTTTAGACAACCGTAATATGACTATATTGTCCATATCACATTACCAAAATGTCTTCCAATCCATGCCGTGTTAGGTAAAAACTATTTAAAAAGCATCGTCTCTGAAGCTTATGGGCCATCCACCTTTGGTCTTGGTTTGTCACATTGCTGATATGAACTTTACAAAGTTTGTTCAAAGCATGACACCAGTTTACTCTTGACATTGTAAATAGTGAGTATGATTAGGAAACACCACAATCATAATCACAGTCAGAGCTAAAATATATTTGATTTAATTATCTTATAAAGCAAGACTAATATGAACGATCCAAGGGTAACGTGACCCTCGTGTTCTTTCTTTTCTAGAGAACCCAGAGGACTATACAGATGCTCTTGTGTCTCATATAGTGTACTTTCCACCAGGATGTAGTGTAAATGTTAAACGATGTGTACCCAGACCATGTCGCACGGCACCAGAATCAACTTTATCATGCGCTGATGATATGGTAGTTTGTGCAGTAACAGAGACACGCCAAGAGGAATGCGCGGGTGTCAATATTCCAGTAACCTTTGTCACCGAGTGTTCTTGTAGCTGTACTGCTCCAACTGTTTTAATTAATGGAAAAGTAATTGGTTCTGACACGGGTGGGCCATTAGAAGGAATCAGCGTTATATTAAATGGACAAACAGATAACTATTTTACAGATGCCAATGGAGACTTTTCATTCTCAGTATCTTCAACGGTACGGAGACTCGTTTTAAAAGCCACTGATTCCAATAACAATTATAATGATGCCTTTCAAGTCTCTGACATAATTGTGGGTTACACAGATCCAATATCTGTTGCTATAGTTATGGTAAGACGAGCCCCATTTATTCAAATTGATCCAACACAAGAAAATGAACTGGCGATTTCTAGTTCTCCATCTGAGCAAGGTACTGGTGTAGCATCCATAAGTATACCTGCAAATGCATTTTTCACACTTGACAGGACGCCATATACCGAACAGGTGTTAGTTTCCCTTACTTTCTTAGATCCACTCGACCCAGACATGCTTGCAATAATGCCTGGTCGTTTCGTCACACTAAATGCTAATGGAGAGGAAACTATTCTAGTTACACAAGGGGTATTCTCTCTGTCTTCTGAAGATAATGCAGGAAATGAATTGCTCATTAACGGAGAGATAGATGTATCTGGAACCCCAGGATTTGCTTTGTGGGAATTAGATCCATTAACTGCATCTTGGATAGAACTTGAGGTAACTCCTGGACGAAAGCGGCGCCAGGTAACACAGCAACAATATCTTGGATCTTTTAATCCCCAAAGTGTCAGCTGGTTGAACATCGACAGAGTCCTTTCAGAGCCTGATTGCTTTTTCAAAGTAAGAGTATTTCAAGACAATATTGCTCCACCCAATGAAATATTAAGTGGGTTAAGTTTTGTACTGGAAGTTTCACAGTTGTTAGCAACTGGCACAGAAGTGGTGAAATACTATTCGCCTCCAAGGAGCTCCCCCTGCATCAGCATTAAATGTCCAGCTGCTATAGCTCAAGCCACAATTAGAATCCTGGGATTAGAGACTGTATATGGGGTGTTAGGAATAGAGGTATCAGTACTCCCTGCTAACATTTCCGAGTATAGTACTGACATAAGATCTGTTCTCGAGGGCACTCCTTATTTCTACTCTCTCTTACAGAATGGTACAGACACGATATTTATAAATACACCATTAAATGAGTCTGGGCCATTCTATTTGACTGAGGAAACGTGTCTCAATGCGTCAATTGATGATAGCGCTTTTTGGTTTACCAAGGACACAACATCTGTTGAGGATGATTTTGATGATAACTTTGAAGGCCGATGTGTTGCCAAGATTACAGTAACATATGCTGAGAGTGCAATGATGAATGCCAGTGAGTTTTCTTCCAATAATGTGACAGCTATAAGTACATGGGATGACAATAAATATAGTTTAAGAACTGCGGAAATGAACTTTGTGGGAGTGGATACGATTTTGAGATATGTTTATGAGTCCTGTATTGAATATAGATGTAGCCGAGAAAACGGAACTATTAACGATACAACTAGGGTTGTACCAGGCGTTACAAATGTGACAGCGTGTTCTTACATTCATGGGGGCGGGAATGTGCTTAAAAAGCGCTACTCTGATCCCTATGGTGCTAATTTTATTGCTCCTATTCTTGACCCAACTGATCTACCATCTGGCTTCTTTTTCACTAACACGACGAACGCACAACCTGCCATCAGCGACTGTCTTTCAAGTGCAAACAACTATACTGGAGGTATATTTTGCGGTTTTGCGATTCCCTAACAAAGCTTTTTTTGTCTCATTATCTATTAACCCATTTAAGTCTAGCGCTCTTTTATTGAACATTGACAAACAGAGCAGATCTAGATCAAACGCTGCAGAAAGCTGTGTCTCATCAGGCTCTGTACTGTTTGCTTATTAAATGTAATCTTAAAATTTGAATGAAATTGAACCTACTGCCCAACAAACCTTCAATTCGAAATGGACTCCTCCAATTGACAAGGGTGGGAAACTCCATTAGGCATAAATGGGTTAATGTTTTGCCAAGGAAAAGAATTGTGCCGTTTCATGAGAAATTGTTACCTATCACATACATGAGCAGCGAGAGGCTTAGGTGAGGATGCACATCCGCACAGCCTTGCTCAAGCATATAAAGAGGCATGTTTAGAGTCAGATTAACTATATTTGCTGTATATTACCCCAAAATGAATTAAGTTGCAATGGGATTGTATAAGGGACTCTATATAATCCAATGGTGTTTTGTACGTTTTTGTCACTTTATTTATTTTTTTATTATAGATACTAACTGTATATACAGCTGCATATAGAATATTATTTTATAGATAGAAAATGTTTTATTTGGTTGTGTAAGGGTGTTCAATAAATATATTTAAATTGAATAAATACTATTTAAGTAATTATATAGAGAATTACAACCCCACTGGAAGGAAACATCTTCTTTCAAAAGTTGGAGCTAGCTTATCATTTTATCTAAAAGAGAATTTTACCATTTAGAGAACGAATAATTGCAATTGAGCTATTAAAGGTGCTCAGAATGTACTTTAAATTTAAAGGCTTTGACAAGTAACGTAAATAAAAGGACAAAAGCAGTCACCTTAGCATAATACAAATCTTTATGTTTAACGATATAAAATGTTAAGTTAAAATAACATAATTTTATAGAGCGCGTTTTGCTCATAATAATGTCTGAATCCAACAAGGGATAGGTATTACTATATCTTTGTTTTATAATATACGTTACTTTTCAATAACTGGAAAGATAACACCCTGAATACTGCTTTTGGTCTAGAATCTTAGTTGAAGTGATACATGTACTAGAAGATTATGACTAAATTGTTTTGGAACATCTATCTGTTTTTGTTACCCTTGAATTGATGTGAATAAATTAGCATTCACTTAGGGTTATCATATTTAAAAGGCAATTACAGACATCATATACAAGATATTACTTACAAACATACTTTTTGTAAGGATAATTAATATACCTTTATGATAATAAAATAATACTGTTGACAGCTTTAAAATTGAATGTTTGTAACCAAACTATTTAGACAAAAAACTTATTAAATGATGTAATTTTCATTAGGCTTTCTAATACACGTTACCATACAATCATAAGTTCAAAACTTTAGCTATTTTAGCATACTGATTATCAATTGCTTTAGTATTTGGTGTAAAAGTCATAATCTAAACGATAAAAATATATCAAATACATATCTTATAGCAATTCTTGTATGTGTTATGAAAATTCATATTGGTAACATGCCGCCACGGCAAAATGCCCCCATGTTCAGAATGCTAACAATCTTTATTTTAAAGGAAATTGAATGAGGTTTCAGAAAATATATGTCTACGAAAATCCCCGGTATGGTGCACCAGGGTCTATTGGTACCTCAAGGTCTAATAACTTTGCGCATTCTTATTGCTATTGAGTGTAGTATTTCATCAGCTTAGCTTTTCTATGTACACATTCAAGTTTGCAAAACAGAAACTACACATTGATCCTTAAAGCTCATCATTTTTTGCCTCAAAATGTCTTCCTCCAGTTTCAGTATATCACCCTTACTGTTATTAGCTCATATGATCCCAAGGCTCAAGCGAGGCTTTAGAATAGTAATGGTCTGACCTCTTTGGTATGTCATCATTCTTTTCGTCATCCGTTTAAATTCGGAATAAGTATGTTTCTAATGTCAGCCGACCAATTTTGATCAAACTACATGTGAATAGTGGGAAAGGTTGCAAAAGTTTTATGTCCGATTATATTGGACATATTCTTGCCATGTCTTTCTTTCTTTCTCTATATACTGCCAGACCCTCTTGGGAGTATTATCGGCAGGTGTACTTTGTTCACCCCGGATTGCAGGATGAAAGCCTACAAGTAACCATATCTAAATTACCATAGGGTTGTTTAACCTGCACAGGGGGTGACTTTCCCTGCACAGGGGACATCCAGTTAACATCCCTATCCGAAGGACGATGTACTTATCTTGCGTCATCCCTGCAAATGACACTAGAGAAAGCGTGTTCGGACACCGAAATTTTCCTCGCCTTGAGCAGGAATCGAACATGGGACCTCTAGCACAAGAGGCAATTGCCTAACCACTGAGCTACCACGCTTTTAACATAAAGCTTCCATTGACTTATAATGGGAAGTCTTTAAAATACATGCCATGATGGCAAACAACTCACATATTTAGCATGTAAGAAGATCATGTGGTCTCCAATATAAATCGTGCCATCAAGTCCCTTTCAATATCTCCTATATACTTTTTATCGAGACAACTTTAAAACATCTATGAAACCTTGATACTTACAGCTTATACATATATTACTGGACCCCGAAGCGAAATAAGTAGTGAGTCTGATTGTAGATCCAGAAGCCATGAGTTTGATCCTTGCCTGATCCCATAGTTTCGTTGAGTTTGATCATGAAATATTTTCTACCATCATTCTTCTCTTTCCACTAACTCGAGAAAGGTTGTGTCAGTTACAAGCAAAGGTATATGCACAAAGTACTGGCTAACCCCTTAGTCAATATTGACCAGGAAAAGTGTGATTAATTTAACTGACTATCCCGACATGTTCATATCTGGGGCGTAAAATCACTACACAAATCTGAATTAAAACAATTTACATATTTACTTTGTAGTAATGTTTAGTGGTCCGCTACATAAATCCTGCCAATCATGTCCCTGGAGTCAAAATTGGCCACGCATATTTAATAAACTTAGAATGGAAATAACTTACAAATTAGTTAGGCCCACAATTTGAATAATAACTAGTGGCGCCCTTCATAAATCCTGCCAACACAAACCGTGACGCTGGAAACTGTATTTGTCATGCCAAAAGGATCAACTTCTAGTTCTGTTGTATTGTTTCGCGTTAACGCTGCCACTCTCAGAGGGCTATACTAACATATTTCATTTTGTGGCTTATATAATGTAGTTTCAGGAGTTATAGTCTACAAAATCCCCCCTGGTGGAGGGGGTCTATAGCCAGCTCAAGGCATATTAGTGGTACCCTTATACAATTTCTACCATCACTGTCCTGGCTGCGTATTAGCTATGCATATGCATGGTGCACACATTCTCAGTTTGAACATGGCTGTGGCCTCGACTTAAGACATAATACCTTAGAGTTTTTATACAGCACACTGTCTTGTAATGGTGGACATTTATGCTAAGTGCTAAGATTTAATAATTGGTCGAAGGCTTTGCAAATTATAATCCGGCAGCAAATTTTCAACAGCAAAAATGACCTGTGACCTCAGCCTTGGACATATGCGACACATCGTCTTATCATGGTGGACACTTTTTTTAATAGGTCGATGGTTATGAATGTTTAAAGAATTGTTATCGTGGCCTGTGACCTTGACCATACAGACTAGGGTTTTTACACGACAAATCATCTTGTTATGTTGGACACGTGTGCCCTGTGATGTGATAATCAAGTGAAGGATTATACTCTTAAACAAAATTTCCAAATAAATTTTCCTTTTGATGTTAGCCTGTGACCTTGTCGGACTTAAGTATATAATCCACTGGTTATGATGCACACTTGCACAGTGATATGGAAATCGGAAGGAGGGTGTGACTATGACCTTGCCAGAATCAGTGACCGTTGATCATCCTCGGAAGCGTGAAGAAAGACACAAAACACAGACAGCCTTAACACAATTAAACTAGAGCAACCAACTCGACTAGAAGCACACCACAATACAATTAAGGACCCGAAACAAAACGTCACACAAGCCTGTGAAAATCAAGCAATGGATAAGGAAGAGTCTACTATATATACAGTATGCGGTCACCTCCATCCGGGAAATATATAATAAGTGCATTCACGCTACAACTTATACTCTGTCTAAAGGTCCCGGTCGAGATAAACTTGCCATGTCGTGTACATACAGCTTTTTCTCCTTAGTGGAAAACTTGAAATGATTTTATTGATGTTATTGGTATTTCTACTCTGTATTTGTATATTTTTGGAGGAAAAATAGCAGTATCCCTGAAATTGAACATAGTATCCCATATCCCTGGAAGTAAAATGGAAAGTATCCTATATCCCTGGAAGTAAAATGGCAAATATCCTGTATCCCTAGAACCCCTATACAAGCCTCAAGTAAGAAGCTATATTATAGCGTTTGATCGGGAAATATGTGGGCTGGAAAGTGGTGTAAAACTTTCTGAGTATAGATGAGAATACATAGAGAAATCTATTTACATTCGATCAGAATATCCGTGCAGTGTATTCGAAAATCCGTGCAGTGTATCAAAAAAAAAAAAAAAAAAAAAAAAAAAAAAAAAAAAAAAAAAAAAAAACACGTGACTACCCACCCTGATACTAAGGTTCCAGTGGTTTAATTCCTAGTTCACCATAAAACATATTCGACAGACTTATTGATTTAGTGTGAGCATGCGACTACTATGCTTTGTTTCGTCAACGTGCAGCTGAAGCAGAAAATTGAGCCGCGATATGCGATATCCAACATTGTTATGTAATAGTTATTCCATGGGTTGTCCGCCTGTACGTGGAGATAATCCACGAGCTTTAGCGAGTGGATTATCTTACGTACAGGTGGACAAACATGGTATAACTATTTTATATCACCTACATCAGTGTAGACCTTGCACATCAAGTGATATTTCATGCTAAAGTTGGTAAAGGTGGTATAAATGACTGGAGAGAATCCTGTCTCCTGATTGGCCCAATTTGTCTTTATAAATCTCTATGTCTACCTGAAAACTGGTCTAAACTGGCTCAGAAGGTGATATAGGATGTTATCCAGCTCAAACTAGTTTCCAGAAGTTAATATTTTTGACACTTCTGCAATATCACCCTCTAGAGAGCTAAAAATAGCATGATGAGTATAAAACTAGCATGCACTGCATGAAATTGACATGATTTGCTGTTTTACATCCCAACAGATAAACTAAAGACTTTCATGAATTTTAACAACTGTTTTGTTATGTTTTGTTTGTTCATTTATCTTTGTTTGAATAAACAAAATGTAAAAAAAAAGTTTATGATTAAATTTTAAATTCCACATTCAGAGAATTAATATACATTTCAAATTGCAAAATACTACATTAAAATATTTTAATAACAGTTGATAAAACTTGTTAGAAAGTCCTTAGGTTGAAGGTTGACTTCAACAACAAAAGTGAAATTAGAAAATTTTCATTCTCAGCTGAAAAGTCATATAACAAAACAGTTATTGACTTCAATTTCGGTAGACATAAGGATTTATCTACCCTTAAAAGTGATATTCACCTCGGCCTAGCGGCCTCGGTAAATTATCACTTTTTCGGGTAGATAAATCCTTATGTCTACCTCATTGAAGTAATAAGGTTGCAAAGATCAGGAATCGATACAATCAAGTACCACACCTGACCCAGAATACCAATGGGAAAGTGACAAACTCACAGAAGACACCACAAACGAGAGCCAAGAGGTCAGCCCTTTCCCAGCAGGTGACCACAAAGCACATATAAACAGACGCGCACAAAACATAGCAAACACAAGACAGAACAAAAACATAAAAGATCCACAAAAGAAGTACCGCCTTGGAACGGTCAGTAAAATATTTTACTGGAGGGTTTAAACCGGTTTAACGGCGCCAACCTCACCCTTAATTCAGATGTGGATCAAGACACATAAATATTTGGTTTGCATGAAAGACTCCTAACTTATCAATGCATCATCTCCTAAAACATATAAATCAAGATATAACAAGGAGATAAAGCAAGGATAAGGACTCAACAGTAAATTAAACTGAATACCGGAGCAAAAGAAATCCAACAGGTAAACCCCGGTCAATAATTGTATAATGTGGTATTTTGACATTAATCGACTCAGACCCGACCGTGCAGGCTCCAATTAAGCTTAGAAACTCCAAACGATGTTCGGTCAGTAGCTTAACAGTCATCAAATAGTCAAGCGACTAGCAAAGGCTCTGATCAGACTGCGCGTATGCGCAGGCTGGTCTGAGACGTTGCTGGTCGCACATACCACATTGTTGGAAATCTCATGTCGCGGCTCAATTATTTTTATGCAATTTTCTTGAAACGCATTTTTCGACGAGCTGACAAAAGTCTTATTTGGGCGTGAAATAAATTCAGATTGCTGCATCCAATAATCTTCTCAATTAGCAGCAGGAGTCCACAGATTTGCTTTTTGACTTTAGCAAAACAAAAAAAAACTTCATCCATCATTTCTCTGACATTGTCTGAATCTGTCTTAAAACAATACTCTTATAAACAGGCGGTGTTACGTTATGGTATAAACCCAAAAACATGTGTACTGTAGTCAGTTATATAATATATTCAGGAATAAAACGTGTATTGCCTCTTGGTAAAATTGAATGGCAATGAAAGATTTGTAGACCAAAGGAAGTTCCCATCAAAAGTAAGTGAGTATGACCAGGAAATACCACAATCACATACTGCTCTACCAACCCACGGCACCGTAATGAAGAGACACAGAACACTAACAGTCACATGACATTAAAAGGCAATATTAGAGTAATTAGCTCTCTTCCCCAGGGAGATAATTGCAAAACTAGAAACGACGCTATGTACTGCACAAAAAAACAAGGACAAAACACAAAAACACACAAACAATGGGGGGCAACAATTAAAGGACAAAACACAAAAAACACACAAAACAATGGGGGCAACAATTAAACAACAGAACCACCGCCTTAGAATGGACAGCAGTAAGTTTGATAAAGCTAACCCTTAAAGCGCCAAGAAAAAAATGCATCCGACAATGTCGTCTGCTGAAGTCGTCTGCTGCAAATAATTACCTAAAATTACTGACAAATTAAGTATATAAGCAAACAGCGTGGACCCACAACAGACTGTTCCAATAGGAGCAGTCTGATCTGGGTCCACACTGTTTGCCATAGAGGCTTCTTTAACATTTCAGCAGACGAGAAAAGCAGACGAGTTTTGTTGCGATTGGCGCAATGGGTTAAGCCAGGACGGTCGATTTTCTGTGATCTATGATTGTGGCATTTCCTGGTCATAACCACTTGTTAACCCTTAATCCGCCAATCGCAACAAAAGTCGTCTGCTTTTCTCGTCTGCTGAAATGTTTAAGAAGCATCTATGGCAAACAGTGTGGACCCAGATCAGACTGCTCCTATAGGAGCAGTCTGTTCTGGGTCCACGCTGTTTACTTCTATACTCAATTCATCAGTAATGTTAGGCAATTATTTGCAGCAGACGACTTCAGCTGACGACATTTCAGATGCATTTTTTTTCTTGGCGCTTTAAGGGTTAATATAATAAAAGAATGGAATACATGCTATATTTGTTTAGATTTTTTGCCAGGAAAGTTCGAGCGTTATGAAACTTTTATACAGTCCAGGAAGGCTTTCTTAATACTGCAGGCGCTCTGAATAATATGAAAAAATTCCCTTCAGAAATAGAGAGAACCTACAAATTAGAAAGCAAACTTCCTGAGAATAGAATTAATTGCACAGTATAACATGTGTAAAACGGCCACTAGAATATAGACAAAACAATGATATTAATGACAAATGATAGCTTAATGAAGGTCGAAAGCATTGCAGAATGCTCCCATTGGAGCAGCATTCTGCAATACTTTTGGCATACATTAAGCGAGATTTGGTCTTGTAACCAATTCGTGGACTTTTGAGAGTGGTCCTTTTACACAGGTTTTACTGTACTTGATGTGCGACAACTCTCACTACCTAGCACCGGCTTAAAGCGGTGTTCTGCTTTTTGCCTGAACCCAATTTTCATTAGGGACCAGATTATGAAAAAACAAAACAAACATCAACTCTAAATCGAAGCACGGGGAAATTTAGTCTGATTTTACGTGTAGTGTGATATTGGCTTTTCAACTACGATGCGCATCATGTCTGTTTTTGTGTGACTCAATATAAAGAAGCCAACAGCATTCTCTCAGAAGTCTTAATTTACTCCGGAATTCAATCGAAATTCATTTTGCTTGCTCTTCAACTGAAAATTTAGTATGGAAGCCTGCGTGGACAGTTACTACTTTATTGCTGCCCTGGACGGTGTTCATTCTTTAAACTTTTGCCAGGTTGTGAAACTTTTACTACTTTAAGTAAAATACTGTTCCCCTGGATGGTGTCCATTTTGAAAATTTTGGCAGGTAGTGAAAACTTTTGTTGGCTGCTGATAACTTTATCAAACAGTTTGGACCCAGATCAGGCCCGACAATACGTCAGGCCTGATCTGGCTCCAAACTGTTTGACACACAGATGATACTCCTGTAGGATTTTTTGAGACAAGTCAATTTTGAAAAAAAAATCAGAAGACGATAAGAAAACGTGCAAAATTACCCATCATGCCAAAAAAACACAATATGTCTGCCCAAAGTGACTAAAATTGTCAAATAAACCGTGGATATTGTAAATAGAATCGTGAATAGAATATAAATGTTAAGAGGGGCTGGATGGGTTGGGGTGTGGTATTCACTATTCATTAAATAATTTAGCCCATTATACATCTCATTAAAATTTTGGGCTATTCATTAAAATATGGCCAATTATTCATTAAAAGTAAGAAAGGTGACCAATAATTCTGATTTTTCACTATTCATTATTTTTTCCTTCAATTCATTAAAAAAATAGGATTATTTAGTATTTTTAGGCCCTCATTATTCGCTATTCATTATTTTTTGGCTCATTATTCACTACTCATTATAAAAAAGGGCCTTTATTCACTAACCATATACCCATCCAGACCCTCATGTTAACGGAGACAAAAATGGATCAGCTCATCAGATTTTGGTAGCTCTACTTATTACGCAAATTTTCCCGGGGGGGGGGGGGGGACCCCAACGATAGGGTGGGGGAGTTACCCCCTCTCATACTTTCAGGTCATGGCCTCAGCCCATGTCTAAGTCCCTACTTTTGTTTGCGAGAAGCGAAGGACCTGACGAGACTGTGCGTTTGCCAGCTTATATCAATCAAAAAATATTTGAGGGGCCAAATATTTAATTGGCGTTTCGATGGCGGACCGGTAGTGGCCCGCTTAGATATGCTTTCTAGGGAGCGCAGTGGCTCAGTGGTAGAGTGCTTGACTCGAGACCGAGGGGCCGCGGGTTAGAGTCTCACCGGCGTCACTGCGTTGTGGTCCTTGAGCAAGACACATTTATCCTAGCGTAGTACTGGTTCAACCCAGGAAGACCCGTCCCTGTTTAACTGAAAGATTGTTGATGGGACGTAAAGAATCAAATCAAATAAAACAAAACAAAACAAAAGATATTCTTTCTAGGTACGTACGGAGCCGCGATTTCAACTGAGATCGATTTTCAGTGACGACAAGAAGCTACCACCGTAGTGCTGTACTGACAACGGAGCTCATCGACTAATAAGGTAAAATCGAACGAAAGAAATCAGAGATAATTTCTCTGTCTTTCTGTGACAGTTGCTTAGGAGGCTGTGCTAGGATTAGATGGAATTTTGTCGATAATCAACTCTGAAATTCTAACTGCTAGAATACGATAAGGTAGTACAGAGTCAATTTCTTTGATCTTATAGTTTGTCAAAAGCATGCTTTTTAGATAATATCAAAATTACCATAGTTTGTGGAGGGTTAGGTGTTTTAACATGTTTTCTGTATTTAAACATGTTCATGTTTCTTTTTTTTATTCATCTATAAAGGCAAGAGAAGGGTTTTTCTTTCAGAATGTAATTTGGCTATTTGAAGAAAAGCACCAATATTTGAAAGTAGATCTAGTTTTCATTTAAAATTTTTTAGTCTTTGTTGGTATCATAATTATTTTACTGGATTGTTGTTTTGCCTCATAGTAACAAAACTTATATATTAAAAGACATGATTAAGAGCCCCGTAAGGTAAAAATAAAGTGATAGCATGGGTCAACACATGGGATTTTGGCCCTCGCATTTATAAGTATCAGCGTCTTTAATTTTGGCGTCGCCATGGGCGGGTCTAAGGTGGGGGGGGGATAAACCTCCCCCGGAAAACCACAATTGGCTATAGGTTTTCTTAAAACAAATCTGGTGGACCACCCTCGAGAAGCAATTGCAGCTCTCGGGTTCAATGGCCCTTTGTGAAATGCATTGATGACCACAATATATATATATATATATATAAAAGGCTGCGTGCCTGCTGGGAAACATCTAGTCTAAAGATACATACATGTCAACTAACTCTTTGGCTGTGCTAAAAACCTTTGCAAAACGTTTGGATCCAAACTGTTTGACTCTCTGATGGCATTCATGCTTTCAAAACGTTCATTTTTAAAACAAATGTCATTAGACGGCAAATCAAACAAAATAGACCAGCATGCAAAGTGTATACATTCATCGGGGGTATACAATGTCATCCATGCGACAATGGTACGTTTCATACAAATGATTACTTCGTGCATGCGTGTATGATTAGTAAGGTTACCTGCGCTGATTAAGAAAATTCCGTCGTGGTGTTGGTGGTGGTGGTGGTGTGTGTGTGTGTGGTCGGGGGGGGGGGGGGGGTCGAACGTCACTTTATATGCTATTGCCATAAAGCAGTGACCAATATCATATATCTATATAGGTCATTGTACAGCAGTTTAACACATTTGCGTTTCAAAATTAGTTTTCTCATACACAAGTTTAAGGGAGCATTCTGAATATCATTACATAGTAACTTCAAATAAGCAAAGTAATTATTTAAGTCTTAGTTAGTAAACATGTTAACCCTTTATATACAGGACACCTTTCCAAACAGCGTAGACCCAGATGAAATGCCGCATAATGCGGTATTCATCACTGTTTGTTATGGTAAAAAAGGTCTTCAGACAAAAATACAATTTTTTTAATTATGACCTGACATCCCTAGATATAGAGAATGGACTAATCAAAGTTTATTGTATCAAACCAGAAGGAAATGTTGAAACGGATTCTTTTTATTCATAACAAACATATTATGCTTTATTTGTCAGTTTTGTATGCTGGACAATTTTCTTGTTTTTACTCGTCCTCGGAAATTTTAAATCCCCTTCAAAACTTTCAAGAATACCATCATAATGCCTTACAGTTTGGACCCAGACACGGATCCTTAAGGGGCCGTGATCAGGCCCGATAATTGTCGACCCTGGTCTGGGTCCAAATGGGATACAAGGGTATCAGCATGATTCAAAAGATATCCTGTCAGACTATGGTTTAGCTTGCTTTCAGCAAATGTCCAGTTAGATATCTTTTGAGTCTGTATCTGACATGTTTCGTCTGATCGGTTTACACATACTTAGCATCAGATTTCTCAACATAAAAATTCCCTTTGCGTTTTTAGCTGGACACTTTTGCGAGCAGTTCAGTGGGATTCTCTTGATGGTTTTAAGTCGTTTTTGCGGCGTCTGAACCGGATGTTCACGGTATGCCTATGTGTCTCTCATATGGGTTAATTTGATTTAGATACGTACGCTTAAATTTACGCCATTAGTCTAGCACATTACCAATATGTTTCATTACATAATGGATGTCCCCAAGCTGTCACCAAGTCAAATGTTGTAATCGCATAACAAAGACGCATATCAATGGCGACTTAAGTCGTCTGCTGATAACCTTTGCAGCCAGTTTTGGATCCAGACCAGGCCCGACTTAATATTAAGTCGGGTCTGATCTGGATCCAAACCGTGGCCATGGTGGGTTTATTGAAATATTTTTTGAAAAGGTTAATTTTGGGAAAAAATCAGCAGACGAAAAACCGGATGCAAAATGATTACCCACTACCCAGCATGCAAAGAGTTTAAATGAAAGATGTTGCAAGCTTTAAAGGTGCTGATCAGATGTTCGGTTACACCATAAACAGTTTTTCTTATGAATTAGCACTCCTTGAGCTATTGAGCTGCCACTATTACAGCTACCCAGCCAGCACACAGTGTCGGGCCACCATCGGCCCGCCAGCAAAACGCCATTAGAAGACACTGATTGTGACTACAGCCGTTATTTCATAAGGCTTCTCTCCAGTATGTAATCAACGCCCATGAAAGGGCTATGCTAAACAGCTGATAAATGTGTATGATCCAAGATGAGATAAAAACATCAATGCACGATTATTTAACTAGCTCTTTGTCCATTGGTATTGGTCACATTGCTTTGTTTTATGCTGAAATAAAGAAATGTATCACTTGACTTTTCGCTTACTGCAAAGGCGGCGCCTCATGAATGTGTAATTAGGACTAGTCAACCTTAGGCATAGGTAAAAGCTGAAAATGAGGCGTGGTTTTATTCAAAAGTAAATGTATCATCTTGTGCCACCACCTCAGTCATTATTTAGTCCTTAAAACGCCAGCAAAATAACTGCATCTGAAAATGTCTATTTAACATAAGCAGGGAGGCAAATATTGTGAACCCAGATCAGACTGCTCCTACAGGAGCAGTCTGATCTGGGTTCACACTGTTTATCTATGAAGCTTCAAATATTTAAGTGGACGACAAAAAAACATACATTTTGTGATTATGCGCTTTAAGGGTTAATAATGTGAGTTCAGTGTGCATACGGTTAGGATTTTCATGAAATGCAAGAACGTTTCGCGCGGCTCGAAAAGCTTATTAACTCTTTACCAAATCATAAATAGAACCTGATTTCCCTTCCTTAGCAGATGAAATAGCCGAACCACACCCAGATATGAATATTAAAGTTGCCGCCTTTACAGTAAGCGAAAAGTCAAGTAATACTACAGACACTATCATCAAGTTTGTGATCTTGCAAATTGACCCATCTGGTTAACTTCTCGAAAAGAAATTTCTGGAATGAATGCTTAAAAAATGTTGCAAGGAAAGTTAGTAAATTACGGCTTAATTTCAGTTTTACTGTATGTCTTTCTTGTTTTGTCGTGTATATATGTACCAGCACACTTATCGCATTACCGAACAACGAATGCTCAGTCATATCTGCGCCGCCAGAGCCTTCGCTGCTTTTGACGTAGATGAAGACCTAGCATGAGCGGACCCTGCAACAGTCAAGTTTCTCATGCGCGGATATAGTTTTGTCAGAGGGGTTCCAACTTCTACAACGTTTTTTTTTTTTTTTTTTTTTTTTTTTTTTTTTTTTTTTTAGTTTACGAGGGGAGAGGGGAACCAAATACCACTATAAGCGGGTCATCATGGGCCCGCCAGTGAAACGCCATTAAAATGGCGTTTCACTGGCGGGTCGATGATGGTCCAACATTAAATGCTGGCTTGGTAGCTTTGTGATTTTTCAGGGTATCCTGATCAGTATTTCTAAGCAACCCTATATTTTTGAAATTTTTCATGGGAGGGGGGTGTCCGGGCCCCCTGTCCCCATCTCTGGATCCGCGCATGTTATTTTCAGTCATGAACGTATTTCACAAAGCGCCGTACGAACCTCCCTCGAGATGGAAGGGCCCCCCGGGGTCGGTACCATTTTTTCAGGGGAGTCCGGACCCCTGCCCTTCCCCTCTGGTGCCGCCCATGCATACCTCTTGCCCATTGGGCACGTTAGGTTGGGCGTTTAAGGCTTTCGATACCAAAATATATCGTGTGCTGGCCAATAGATACATTCAATTGATGGATTGACGAGGACTTTAACGATGTCTTTGGGTCTTACTATTCCAGTCCTTCGCAATTAATTTCTTAAACAATCTATTTCGGCGAAGGAGGGCGCTGTTCATTAGATTACACACGAAAAAGGAGATAATAGTGTATATGATATTACAGCTGTTGTCCTCTAGGGGCAGCGCCTTAATACATCTAACGGCTAGAAAGACGAAACTATCAATAAAAGAATTCATAAATGACAGCATTTGTCTCTAACGGAGTCGGTGGCACTCACAACGAACAGGTTTCTAAAATATCTGTGTGGATTTTACGACATTGCAGTACTGATAAACCACATAACCATCCGATAATGCACCCACTTAAATAAAATCAGGTAAGCAAACCCGACTACTCAGCTACAGAGACTAGCAGGACATTGAAACTTGGCAAGTAGTCAGTTTATATAATACACTTACATGTACTAGAGAGCGAATATCAAAGGCGCTGCATGACCAGAGTGCGCGGGTTCGTAAGCTGGTGTGTATCTCTGTTGTACGCATGCAACAAAGGTTTTCTCTGATGTTTAATAGCGACTGTAGTACAGAAAATATATACTGCGCTAAAAGACAAACATGAATATAACTAAAAATAGGATACCGCAACGGCAGCTCTGTTTTAACCTATCTTTTATACGATGACTTCTATGGAAATTGAATAGATATCATATACTTTCAGGAAGTAAAATTAAATGTTTTGACGATAGGCAGGAGATTTTAGGATGTATAGCAGCCAATACTATATTTCATAAGATAGAAATAAGAATTAAAATGAACCAGCTCTTGCATTTTTGGGATCTATCGCATTTGCGATGAACAGGTCTCTTGATGAGCATCCGCTCGGATCGCTGGAGCTTTTGGGTATCGCGCACATCCATGTAGGGTCTTTATTGTAGCTGCCATACAAAACTGAAATTACTGGACTGGCACGTGGAGGCGTGTACATTCAAAGGCCGTATGTACAACATGTGCGATAGGACCCATTATTACAGGAGCTGAACACCCCCCCCCACATCTATATAACAAGAAATTCAAACACTGTATGTAGATATAACCCTTGTTTCAAACTGTTATATATGTTAATACAGGTTATATGTGATGCATGCTGTGATGGAAAAATAAAGTTATAAAAAAAGGTTTTCTCTGGTGTCGAGACCCAATGATAAGCGAAGACCGAGTTCCGCCTGTGGGCCGCTGTTCGTCGGTTCCATAGTGGCTCACCAGAGGCAAGACATACCATATTTCGTGATAAATCCTTATAATATGTCACCGACTTTATATTAATTGTGTATAGTTTAAGCTACTATGAGTCGCTATTTGCGTGCCAGGCAAGCAATCTCTTCCTAGCTATTTGTTCAAGAAATTATGTCGCTTCTGCTGATAAAACCATATTGATGTAAAGTGTCAGTTCTCATCGTGTAATTAACAGCACAAGCTTAACCATACACGGTCATGTTTATCGCGTTAACGTTGGTCTCAATGCTATGGCATACATAGTATTCTATTCCAAGCGCCACCCTTACATTCCTTTAGATGTTAGCAATGGATGAAATAAGAAAATCACGACAAGGACTAAAGGAACGCAAGGTGCTACTGAAAACGGGTGGGTGGGAGGGCAACAAAAAACCTAAACCAAGATCGTCGTGCAACGGGGATAGTAACCAAAGCCCCGTCCAGTGATGTGCGCTCCCTTAAGGGCGGCCCCTTCACAACAAGATCTTAGCTGCAAGTGAGTCGGTGGGCGGAGCTAACGGTGGAAGGCAAGGATGCCGTTTGGAATAGTATTCTATTCCAAGCGCCACCCTTACATTCCTTTAGATGTTAGCAATGGATGAAATAAGAAAATCTCTCTAGTTTCCCACAGCGTCACTACCAAACCGTTAACAGTGTCATTTTCCCCATGTTATGGCTACGTTAAACCTGGTGCATTCCAATACTTACTTCACTATACGCTGTATTTAGCTTGCAGCCCTCATACAGTATGTTGCGTAAATTTAAATGGCAAAGTAGGTAATCCGTCTGTGGTACTCTGCTAGAAGCGCGTCGCCATCAACCCGATTGTTGACTATCGTTTCCATACGACGTGCACTTTCGAAACCCAGAGCCTAATTAGCGGTAGACACGGGAGTTATAAACTTGAGAATCGCTAACCATGCCCACAGGAACCCTATCGTTAACACAGCACAGGCACTAAAATTTAAGAGTTGCTAAAGGGCACCATGCGTCAACGCCGGTGAGGCTCGAACCCGCGGCCCTTCAGTCTGGGTCAAGTAATCTACCACCGAGCCACTGCACCATGTCACTTTTTAAGGCACCAAATTAAACTCACTGCTTGCGAGTTGCTATACAGAATTGTTCTGAAGCTTGTAGAAAAATAAGCCTGTTGTTGGGTAAATACCTTACAATTTAGGGTGTGCCTTAACGCTTTTCAATTAAGGCGTTTAATAGTCATAACAAGACACGTTCATCCTAGCCTAGCACTGGTTCAACCCAAGAAGACCCGTCTCGACGCCACTGAAAGATTGTTGACTGGGACGAAAAAAAAAATCAAAACAAGCAGAAGTGGCTATAAACGTACTTCAACTTCACCCACCTTGCCAATGTATGAAATAGCTCCTGACTTCAGTCTTTCACTCAATTCCGAATTAATAAAATCCACAAATTGCTTACAGTTAGGAGAATTACGGAAGATCCTGGGTGGCGGATATGAATGGTCGTAAAGTACCCCATTGAATTTTCCCTTAAAATGAATCATGAATTTTTCAATATCCACTTTGTTCTTAATCCAATCCAAAGCTTCACTATGCTTATCGGAGATAATTTTCTCCCACAATTCGACATTATTATGTACGTTCCCGGCAATGAAGTAAGAAGTGTCTAAAAACACATATTATCCGCTATGACTTTCTCAGCAAAATCCAGTTGGTTATCGCACAACAAATATTCCGGTATATCTGACACAGTTTCTCCATTCAAATCAACAAGTCGGGTCGGCATAACACGTCTATGCACTGTTTCTGGATTGAAACTGCCATTTTTTTCCCCATTCGTAGGTATAGACATTGTCAACTGAAGCCTGTAATATGGAAAGAACTGTACATTAAAATCTAAACGTTAATATTTCAACTTTGGGCAATCCACTCTAAAATGTGACATGTCACCACAATTATGACACCCCGTGTAATTTTGAAGACGAGGTCTAACTGGGCCCATCCTACGATTGGCTAAGGGTGGGCGAGGCTGTGGCGTAGTCATGGGGAACCGAGGTTGGGCAAACTGTAGCATCTGCATCGCCTGCACGTACATCATCTGCCAGTCAACACCACTGCCATCCTCAGCACCAGATTTTTTACCTTTATCCTGCGCCGGATTTTGCCTATCTTTCCCATGCAGTTTGAGAAATTTGTGTTCTTTGTTGAACACAAGGGCGTCTGTGGAACTCGACAGGAGGGTTAAAATTAGAGAACCCACTTCCGGGTGATCCTTCCGTACCTGAAACCTCTCCAACACCTTTGAGTAGAGCTCGCGATCCTCATGCATCGTACGACGACCCAAGTCCTCTAGGTGCATCAACGTTAATTGTAAGGAATCAACATTGAGATCATGGGAACGGGCTGCGTACTCCTTAACATCTCTTAACGCGAATTCCACGGTGTCCTTGCTCAAGGATTTCTTTAATTCCTCAAACTCCTTTCTCAAGTCAGCGGCCTACAAAACAAGTTCGAATCTTTTAATTAACTACTTTATGACCCGACGTGGCTCCCCTGTACAGGTTAATCTTGTCTTTCAAACTTTCATCAAGGCGGCATCGTGACAACACAGTTGCATTAGAATGCTTTTGAATCGCCGCGTTCCCTCTAGTATAATGATAATACATCTTATCTGATTTCCAACCCACATGAGCTTTTACGCCCTCTTTATCAAGACCTAACCAGGAAAGTGTCAACGCAACCGCACTCCTTGTCCCATGTGGATTCTCGCCCTCCCACAAGTTCAGGGATTGCAAATACCCTTTTAAGCGAGCATTTGCCACTGCAGAAGATAAAGGCTTTTCTGAAATTTCATTCTTTACCGTGTCCCATGGCCTAAACACATACCCAACCCTTAAACCAGGATTTTCCTCGCGACACGCTTCTAGGTATGACAGTAATGACACAACAGGGCAAAACTGGGGATCAATCGCGCGCCTTAGAATAATTGTTCTAGGATCGGCCAAGCTAATTGATTTGCCTTTATGCAAACACAGGCATACCCCCTGGTCTTCTGGCAGCCAAAATATTTGGTCTGACATAAGGTTTCCTAGGTCCCCTGACCTATCACCTGAAAACGCCAACGTATGAAAAAACGCCCTGTCCCTTTGCAAAACAAATCTTTGTTTCCAAGTAATATTAGGGTTGCTCAATTTGTAAGAAATATGTCTCGAGACAGCCGATAACTTATCTGCAAACAGTGGAGTGGCTTGTCTTGGAGTTACGCCCGAAGCAGACTGTTCTAGCTTTGTCGCTCGCAAATAACTTTTAATAATTGGGGCCGCGGCAGGATTTCCCAGTCCTAATATGTCGCTCCAATCTTTTCCACGTCCATAATCACGGAAAATGGCCCGTAGCTGTCCTATCAAACTATCCATCGAACCAAACGAGCGTCGAACAGGACAATCGCACCCGTAACCACCCGATTTGCCCCGAAAACTGCATTTTACATTGTGGATTGTTGTGAGCCCTCGTAAATCTTTATACGCCAAGAACATCCTAATATCGGTGGGTGAAGCGTCGTCTAAACCCTTTTTCCCCTCTAGACTGTGCAAAAAGGCCATTAATTCTGTCTTCAACACCGACTTTTGTTTTGAACTTTCTGCAACCGATTCTACCTCCGCTATTCTGTTATTTATCGCTTCCTGGTCAAAACGTATCAAGCCAGTTTCGAGCTGAAAAGAAACCACCTCGGTAAACCGAAAGTCACTTAACCTCACGAAGGGAGCCATATACCCATAAAACATAATCACAGCAAATAAATATCAACACTGGAAACACGGAAATCTTCGTGGGTATCTGTTTTCGTGGAACCTCGCATGTGCGAGGTTTCAAGAAAACAAACGTATGTAAACAATCGAAATCACTCTAGGTGAATCACGCTCTAGGCTATTTTTTTTTTTTTTTTTTTTTTTTATAATTCAAAAGCAGTGTTCCCAAAAATAACACTCTCACAGAAGTTTCCGAATTTACAGTCCAGATAAAACCCCTACAGACACACTGTTTTTGTCAAGACTTTACAACTTGAACTATGAAAGAAATACGTGTGTGTGTGTGCGTCCGAGCGTGCGTGCGTGCGTGTGTATGTGTGTTCAAATAAAATTGATACAGTCTCGGAGCCTGCACAGCCATGCTCGTACCACAACATTCTGGCCCTCAACTTATTCAATTTACCCTAACCGACACGCCCAAAGCGTCGTACTCCCGGCTGGTCGACATTTTACTACATGTACATGTATATTTCTCAAGGACCCAAAAAAGCATAATTCATACATTTTGAACACTATAAAACATGCAAACATGTGGGTACATAGCAATATTTAACGCCTCCATGTAGCGACAACCTTATGTAGCGATAACCTTTACACGGACAACGCACATTCTAGCATACTTCGTAGACTCGACTTAATGTACCTCGCATATATTCCTCTACCATATTAACCTGATCCTGACCTTTATGCATGAATAAATTATTACAGTACTAACACTGAATATATAGTTTTTCGTGATGGATCGTGTGCAATCGGTATGTTTCGAGCAATTACGGAAATAAACGTCTTGGTACAATTGGGATGAGATCCATTGATAACTCAATGTAGTTGTACTTTCCATGGTAGTCTTGTGGTTAGTCAGCATAGCTACAGATACGTAATTTATGGATTCGAATCCTGGTCCACGCAACTTTTTTTTTCTTTCATTTTTCTTTGTTTTCATGTCAAAGAAATGCACATAAAAACAAAAAATGTAAGTTCACGCTTTCTTTGAAAATTTAATGACTAACAACTTCTTGATACTTGGAGTTAGAATTTAGTTTGCGAATAGGTCTGCACCCGTGCTCTTGTCTCCAAAGCAAAATAAATAAGTTATTGCAGATCGTAGCATTTCTCTAAAGAACAGCAAGGAGGTCCATATATGAGCCACGACATGAGATTTCCAACAGTGTGGTATGTGCGACAAGCAAAGGCGAAGACCAGCATGCGCATACGCACAGTCTGATCAGAGCCTTTCCTAGTCACTTGAATATTCTATGCCTGGTAAGCTAATGAATTAACAGCATTTAGTTTCAATTCTTAAAAGGAGGGTGCACAGACTCACCTGCGCCTATTCGTGTCAAAATGCCACATTGTTGGAAATATCATGTCGAACTTTGGAGGACATCGAGTGTTCGTATCTCATTCTGCCAGGACACTACCTGTATTTTAATCCCTTAGCAGGTGGCAGAGTCACCATAGTAACCATGCATAGCTTAAGATGTTTGATCCACTGGACTGTTAGAATGTTTTTATAGTGAAGCAGATTATCGAAAATTTGTAGCATTACTATTAGAATAGTAGGCCTATGCCAAAATTTTCTGCGCGTGTGCCTCGCACATTGATCAGAGTGCACATCAGATGTGCATCAAATGAAACAAGCATAAATTAAGTATAGCTTTAATACATTTCATAACAAATTGGATCAAGATGAAAGAAAACCAATTTTTTCTTGTACGCGTTGCTTAGTCTACACAACACAGACACAGACACAGTCTGATCATTGCTTGACCAATGTTAATGTAGATAGATCTACTGTATTTTCGCCAGATTTAAGCTGAACGTTTCCATTTATCATTCGGACGGGTTCATTTCTACAGCTGTTGGTGTCGGTTTTTAAATTTTATTGAACTTTAACAGGAACCATCTGAAAACGAACAGTGAAGACCCTGATTAAACGGTGCTTTCTAGAGAAAATAAAATAATAAACAATCTACGATAGCCAATTCGATCCAAACCATGATGCGTCTCTCGGTGAAGGGTGGAGTTACTGCTTGTATTGCAAACAGCGTGGACCTAGATCAGGCCCGACAAAATCTTGATCCTGATCTGCACATGCGCAAATGCCCCTGATAAACGCCCTTGCTAGAACTTATCGCACATGCACAACTGCCCCTGATAAATGCCCATGCTAGCGTAGCCAAAGCCAGAATATCAATTTTCCCCAAACAAAATGGACCCAGATCAGACACGGCAAAATACGCGATTTTTATTAGATTTCAACCGATGGTATATCGTATATCTAAAAACATTTTTTTTAAAAAGTAAAATTTAAAAAAAAGAAAGAAAAAAAGATGAGAAAACACACGCATGCAATAAAAAATCAATTGTATGGGGTCAATACGGCGTGTTGATCTGTTAATCTTTGTTTATCGGCTTATCCACTATAAACAAATGGATTTATATGCGATCAGTGAAGACCCGAATTAGGTGCCTGCGTTCTCTGGCATTTCATTTAGGTCTGCAATGTTTGCATTCTTAAAAGTCAAAATTATTTCAAGATTCTGATATAACATACTTGTAAATAATGGTGCCAGCTGAATTATTATTATTTGAGCCGAGGCAGGAGATTTCTAACAATAATGTATGTGCGACCAGCAAGGCCTCAGATCAGCCTGCGCACACGCGCAGTCTTATCAGAGCCTTTGCTAGTCGCCTAAACATTTAATGAGTGTTAAGCTTCTGACTGAACATCATTTAGAGTTTCTAAGCTTAAAAGGATGCTACACAGGCTTGTATGAGTCTACACTTGTCAAAATGCCTCATCGTTGGAAATCACATGTCATGGCTCATTTATATAATACAATTAACGCTGTACTTTCATAATTTATAATATAAGCAATAGAAATATTACCCATTTAAGCCATATGGAATTTCCCACTCTTATCATGCAGTTGGTGAAGTCCATTTATGAACCAAAGGTTGTATGATGGTATTTATAAATTTATTCAGATTTTAATAGAACATTTTATAAGAAACCGTGTAGACCCTGAACAGACGCTGAAGAACAAAGTTTAACTGAGCTAATGTTTGAGCAGTAATTTTATTCTTGTAGTAATTGACAAGTTCACAGTTTTACACCAATAATAGACCCCGCCAAGCGTCGCCAATTTTAGCATTCAATAATTGGTAGTAATTTAACTCTTTGTATGCTGGGTAATTTTGCCAGCTATCTTGTTATCTGCTGTTCCTTTTTAAATAGGCATTTGAAACAATATTTCAAAATCATTTTTTTGCCTTTCCAATACAGTGTCAAAATTTCGCTACTCAAACAGTATGTATTCAGATCAGTTCGACGCTTTTCGGGCCTGATCTAGATCGACACTATATGTACCAAAATTGTCGCTACTAGCTCGGGGCCGAGCCATTAGCAAGTGAACAATTTTAACCAATTTAGGTTAATAGAATTTTCCGCTCTTGTCATTTGGACCAGTCCATTCTGTATTAAGTTGGGTGGTATTTTTTTTTATTTAATTTTTAATGGAATATTCTTAATGCATACAGTGCGTACCCTGATCAGACGCAACTTTAAATAGAATAAATAAATAAATAAATAAATAAATAAATACTTTCAAAAAAGCTAAGATATAGACGCGCGATAACTAAAGTGTATGTGTGGTCAATACCTGTTGTTACCTTGGATACTGTTTCTAAAAATAGATTATACCTCCGTAATGCGTGGATAGCTTGTGGAAAAGTCAGAGGGGTTGTACCAGGAAATTTTCAAAAGGCTACATCAAATCTTATTTTAATTGTATGAAAATTATACCAATTTGTTCGCAATTGAACCGAGCACAGTGCACCGCTTGCACAGAGAAAATATATTGAATACTTTAAAAACTATGACCGAATATCTACCAATGAGCAGGTCTAAAAAAGCCTGTTTTACTATATAATTTAATCATTCTTAGGGTTCTATCAAAAACCATCAAAAAGGACGAAGAGTTTGCAGAGAGATATTCATAAAAAATATACCAGAATAATCGTGAGATATTTAGTTAAAAAATTTGTTTGCACAGGTATACTGCTTTTATAATTTCAAAAGATATAGTATAAAAACTGACACCTTCCATTGTAATTCCCTATTACCGCTTCAGCGCATCGCAGCTACCTGGATGTCCGTTAAAGTCCCGTATGTCATGTCGCAGCTCATATCTTAAAAACTGAAGAGGCGACAGGCGATAGCTGAAGTACAGTGTTAAGGATCCGACGAGTGAATGTTATTGTCACCAAAGAGATCAAATTAATTAAAATGGAGAAACAATGTTGCAAAAGGAGAAAATTTAATAAAAATAAAACAAAAGTCTTTAAAGTAGTTACAAAAATAAATGTCGCGTGCAGGATTCGAACTAACAACGCAGAGCTTAAAAATATAAGTGTGCAAAATTCACGTGTTCTATCCACTGAGCCACCCAAGCAACTGATAGCCAATTGAGCTTTATAGCGGTATATACATCTATTGTGATAAAAAATACCACGTGCATTTCCGTATTAGTCGTACGATGAACGCCGAAGATATATTTAGATGCTCAATCGGCTGTGAAATTATGTTAATGATAAAGGCCAGGATCAGGTTAATATTTTCAAGGTATACCAAAGTATTTACTTTTCATAGACATGACTTAACATACGTCGCCAACCACCGTATTTCCTCTTCAAAATCTAACTATAACACCAGCGTACCATCTAAGCCGCCCTTCTTCAGGGTCTTAATTCAACCCTTAACTTTTTTTTTTTTTTTTTTTTTTTCTAAACCATGCACCCAAAACCAGCTCGTGCTCAAGCTCATTGACAATAAGATGAGCTTCTGTGCGGTTGGAAAATCAAAACGGAGAGAGTCTAGACGACTTTATTAATTCATAACCGCTTGTATCAAATGCGACCCTGGTCAAGGGCTTTTACCCTTAACTTACACCAAATTTTGAGAAACCATGCACCCAAAACCAGCTCATGCTCGACAGGCGTTAAGCTGTGATTCAATACGGTAAGAAGGACTCAAAATACTCATTTTTTTTCTTAACTCAAAGCAAACTTTTATTCTCTGTGACCGTACTCAAGGGCTTTTCCCTTACCGTACACAAAATTTAGAGAACCATGCACCCAAACCTGCGCACGCACAAACCCTCAAGCCTCCGGCGTTAGAATGTCCTTCATAGCGGTTTTACAGCAAACAATTGCTCTATTTTTATTACTTTTATGGCGCGCTACCCAAATTGCATGCATATCAAACTTTAAAGCATCATTCACCCATATCGCAGCATGGTAGGTACCCCGTTTTGTCTTTTAATCTCTACGCATGCATTACGAGGATTTAATTTTGAAAAAGGTTGACATATTTTTGCAAGGCTTACTGCATGTTTTTCGAATCTGTCGATTCACAATAAACCTATTCGGCCAAAACACGTTACACTTTTCGGTCTTATACCGAAATTACATAACCCTTATACTTAAAATGAACAATGCTGCGATAACCACATAAAACCACTTCGTCCTTCTACCTGAACCATCACTCAACTCAAATATCAAGACTAACTTAAAGTCAAGCCTTACTTCGCCTTTCCACTTAACAAGCCTTGCCTGATGCGCATATTTAAGAGAGAAAGAGAGAAAATATTTTTAGCGAAAAATAAATTAACTTACTGCGGGTGCATCCGCCTTTTTGGCTTTCTTAACACCCTTCCCTGTGTCTGCAATGTCTTTCCTCTTTACATCCGCATCCTCCTTGTTCGCCTCCTGTATACCAAAATGCGCCAAACGCACAAGTTCAACTCTGTCAAACGGTTTCCCGAATACACGGGAAACCTCCTCCGCCTTGATGCCCAAACTTTTACATAATTTAGTCTCCAACACTTCCCTCGACAGGGTTTCCAAACTCTCACCCCCCTGAAATGAGTTTAAGTTATCCACGTGAGGGGACTCTCGGACTTCTACCAAACACTGGAAAATCTGAGCCATTGATAACTCCCTATCGCAAATCAACTCCATAATTCTCTTGTATGCTCTCTTAAGAAACACGTCCTGTCACTACAAGATCTTAGCTGCAAGTGAGTCGGTGGGCGGAGCTAACGTTGGAAGGCAAGGATGCCGTTTGGAATAGCAAATGTTTGGGTTTCTATTTTGCCCTGCTGCAGAGGCCAAACTTTTGTAAGATTATTCTCTCTTGATCCACCATGTTGAAGACACCCAACAGGGTTTTGTACACAATTTAAATCAGTTTTATCATGTGATTACATGTAGGACAAAAAGAGCCTGAGGTTTGGAGCTTTCGAAATGTTTAATCTGATGACTCTTAGAATTGGATGAATTATGGTTTAATCTTAGTTGACCGAGGGATAAAAGAAAATAAACCCCGCTCAAAAGCATTCATATATTTGACATATAGCTGAAAACATCATTGGGTGTCTCCAGCAGGAAAGATAACTCAAGATGTATGATGTCATAAATATTCATTGGTACGTATCGCGCAAGTTTCCAATAAATCCAGGGAATGTTGATCCCGGCCCTCATCTACATCCATGCTTTCTGAAAGCCCTCGCGAGTCTGCGCATTTGCACATTCTTGCACGAGCCTTCGTTGCTCCGCAAGACATAATTACTAAAATCTCATATCCAATCATTGAGGGTCTGTGTGTATTTTTTACCCATTTAAGACGAATGGAATTGCCCAGTGTTATCAATTAGACCAGTCCATTTCCGTTTAAGGGTTGTTGTGTGGTATTTTACATTTTTACTCAAATTTCAATAGAAAATTCTGTAAGCAAACAGTTGAGACCCAGATCGGACGCCGCGTTCTGCGGCGTTTGATCTGGGGCTGAACGGTTTGCCTATGTCCCACAAAAAGGACGCTAGGCTTATATGGGCTAAAGATAGTGAGTGAAGACTTCACTTTTTTCCTACTTGGAAATTCTTCATACTTTTTTTATCGTCTGCTGAAGTTCAAAATCAACTTTTTCGAAAAATTCTTTCAGGAATACCAGTCGAGTGTCAAACAGGTTGGATCCAAATCAGGTCCAACCTTTTGTCGGGCCTGATCTGGGTCCAAAATTGTTTGCTAAGGCTATCGGCAGATGCCACTAGTAGGTAAATAGTTTCAACCATATCAACAACGTTTATGGGACGTTTTAGTTACACAATTTGTCGTAGTTTTTTTTCTCTCTCACAATCTCACATTTTATTGTATTACTTTGTCTTTAGTTTCAAAAGGCGACTTTCTAACTCAACTACCATCACGTATTATTTAAACCATCTAATGCGTGTTCAAATGAAACATGAATTAATTTTTCTTTGTTAGATCTTCAGAAATAGCAGAATTCAATTACCCATATTAACTCTAAATACAATGTTCGTCGATATGGAATCTGGTTCAACCCGCTGGGCTAAAGTATGCTGGATTAAAGAATTGATCAATTTTCATGTCAAACTATTAAATGAATGAGCTTGAAAAGAGAAAATGGACAATGTTCAATATAAGAATGGCAGTGATTCCTTCTTGAACTCAAGATGTTAGATGTTCCATCTTGATGTCAAGATGTCAGACGATCATGGTCCACAGAAACTGCTGCCATCTTTTTATTTTGTATAATCAGACACTAGATAAGAGTGCAGTGTTTATTCTAGGATTTAATAACCGTGTGTGTGTGTGGGGGGGGGGGGGGTATGAAAAGCAAGCTTTTCATTTAATTTTGATATTTTCTCTTCTTTGTCTATCTAAAAATATCCCCCATACTTCTTAAAATTAGGGTGATCTTTAAAATGACATAGCATTAACCTTCAATGTGAGTGTGCAGTTAAAGATTAATTTTCTTATATCTGAACCAAAACATAATTTGTGGGTACTCAAAAGAAGGTTCTCAATGAGACGTTTCTTTTGAGTGCAATATAACCCACACTAAAACAAATAGTTAAAACTGACGAATAAGAAAATTTCACAATTTTACGCTATTTTTTAAATTTTAGTTTCAGTCTTATCACTATAGGCGTATTTATGCTTGATGCTTAAAACGTATAACTGAGAACTTTGTAGCAACTTTGGTGGCAGCTGAACTGCCACTGATTTTATGGTGTAGCCTTTCCACTCCTTTGAAAGTTATGTTCAGTTGAATAACTACAACAGTAACAGGTAGCAATGTTTAACATTATCACAGGAGAAATTTTGGCCCCAAGTTGTTTTATTAGGAAAGTAGGTGTAAGTTTACACCAAAAGAGGTGGCAGCTAAGCTGCCACCTCTTTTGGTGTTCACTTACATGTGTTTTTACAGTGAAATATTCAAGAACAGTTCATAAATAAACCATATTGATTGAATTATTACAAATATAATTAGAGAGAAAAGGTACTTCGAGTAAAATGGTACTTCGAATTATCAAAGTTCTAATTATCGATGTTTTACCAATGGTGTATGAGCAAATGACCGTTTTCTAACGAACTGCCTTAATTAATCGGTGATACCTGACGCGGAAATCACGGTCAATGAAAAATTGATTTCCCATAAAGTCATAACTGCAACATGAAAACTATGAATATGGCATGAGCGAAAATATCAGACCCAGATAAGCATGGTGTCGCCATCTGCATGGTCAGTATTGGTTATAAGGGAACGCCCTCCAAATGTGCTATAGTTGCGATCAGCACACAATCCGAACAGAGCGTTTATGCATACTGCGTCGTAGCCCAGCATGGCTAGAGACTTTCCAACTCGCATAAGGGATACTTTCTTGTTGTATGTGGTCCAACTTTGTCATTGATGATTGCTGGTGGCAACATGATTACCATTTCTTAAATGAATGCTGGTAAAAGAATCGAAAATAGGCCAGAAAAAAAGAATTATGATCTAAAAACCATTAGTTTACGAGAAAGGAAAATCAACAGTTTGATAAATGATGAAACACTTAAAATTAAACGCTGCAAAGCGTTCAGAATGGGTGGATACAATTTCATTTTATCGGCCCATTCATGTAGAAGAGAATATTGCACGACCATAAGAACACTGTAAAATTACGCGTAAGTCAACACCAAAAAAGATGGCAGCTAAGCTGTCACCACTCTGATGTAAACTTACAATTACTTGAGGCAAACATTTCTCCTCCAATGATGATAACTGTTAAACATATAGACTTCGAGCTAAAAAAGGTCCTGCTCCCCCCCCCTAGGGAATTTCGCAGACATATCCTATCTTGAAGAGAATTTCAAGCCGCATCTTTTAAGAGATGTTTGCACTCTGTGCTCCGGGGCGTTAGTCTCTGACAGCCTGTTACATATGTTACTGTAACAAACTAAGGAAAAAATCAAAATGAAAGTTTGAGCTACAGAAAGAAGACACTAAACCATCTAATTTTTCAAATTTCTTATGCAGTTTGCAAGCTTGATGCCTAAGCTACATAAAAGCAGCATTTTAAACAAAATTACAGCCTTCAATGGTGTTATATGCGTTACATAGATTAAATTTCCCTTTGAAAGTTGAAATCGTGACTAACATCATTCATTTTACAGATGATTTGTGCATTTTTACAAGTGTTTTCAATTTTAGTTTACTAAAATACTCATTTGACTAATAGAAAAAACAAAGTTTGCTTTTCTATCTCAAAAACATTGTTTTATATGAGCTATTAAACAACCCTACCCCAATTTTAAGTATCCAATTCTGGTATCTATTACTGAAGAAAAATATATGAAAATATTTGACGCTCGTGGATATCTTACATTTTTGGCACTGTCTTGCTAATTCACTAAGGAATCATACATTTGTAAGTTTGACATCAGGATCAGAGCACTTATTAAAGCATGTAACGTATGTTACATGGTTTAATGAATGAGCTAGGAAATTTTCTTGGAAGTAAGAGATGTTATTTCAGAAAAATACCATTTTTCACATGTTTTCCTATTAATCTCTAGCCTCTGGTGCCTTAGTCTTAGTAATTACAGTCATTGCTGATAACAAGCCCATGGAATTGTGTTACCTTTGTTATATATAACCCTTTTAATCACATATTTCCTAATGCCTATAATATTAAAATATACAGACATAAAGATAGAAAATAATAGTTCTCATTTAAATAACACAATTTAATAAATATTCCTATTAAATAAAATTATTCAAAAACAAATTTTATTCAAGTCACCCTCACAATGTCTATCATTGTGTCTGTTTCTATTGCAAAATAATCATCCATTTCATCACAACCAGTAGAATCATGGCATTGTATTAGGACTGCAAACTGAGTACAATCCTGTTCCTCTCCACCCCTTTGGGAATTGTGCAGACATGTCCTACCTTAAAGAACAATTCAAGCTGCAACAAATAAGAGATGTTTTCACTCTATCAACTAGGGGGTTAGCCTGTAATGGTATGATACATATGTTACCATATCAATTTAAGAATAAATGAATTGAAAGTCTGAGAAACAGAAAGAAGACATAAACTATCTATTTATTTGAATTATTCATGTAGTTTGCATGCTGAATACCTTTGATACATAAGAAAAGATTTTTTAACAAATATACAGCTTCCTATGGTGTTATATGTGTTACATTAATTAAGATTACTTTTTAAAATTGGTAATTGTGACAAACATCACTTATAAGCATTTCGTGTGATCCTCCTCTTTAGCCATCAAAAGACTTAATTTTCTTTGTATGTGTGGCCAGTGCCAGCGTCAAACAACTTGACTCAGCCAAACTTGAATCTTTAGCATTCTTCAAAAGCAGAAACAGCATGTCAGTGTCATGGGATCAAAGACCTGATCAAATATGGGTTTAATGCCATTTCCCATATATGCATACAATGGAGTATGACTGGTATATATCTCTTCCTGTGAAGTGGCAAGATAATAATAATAATAATAATAATAATAATAATAATAATAATAATAATAATAGTCTTTATTTTCAGAGGGTAACACATTTAGCAAAAAAAAGCTAATCTTCCATGAGGCCCTCTATAAACTACTGCCAAAAAAGAATACAAGTATAAAGAACTAAGAGCAATCTAATTGCAGCTGCCTCTGCATCCGTGCTAGTCAAATTATAACTTTGCTCTAATTTTGCAAAATCTATGTCTCTACCGTGTACCTCTAAGAATACTTTAAGATTTCTGACATAATTGGTCAAACAGAAATTTGATAGGCTGCTTTTTTGCATCATTTGCCATGGAACCTATCCAGCCTTTTGGTGCTTAAGTCCTCAGGTCTTAGATCAATAGTATTTTGCTGCGCCCAAAGAACTTTATAAGTTTTCTTTAGTTACAATGTTGACTCTTGATAGTTTTGGTAGACCGTCTGAAACAATTTCTGTTACACCTTGAAAGCTATCTGGTATAAGAGAAAGAATATGAAGTTGGACATTGCCATCAATTATGTTTGCAGTTGGTTGTTTTTTGATGTCAGTACATTGAAGCATGTCTTTGAATAATGTAAAACCTATGATTTCTCAGTTTTTGCAGCCATATCATTAGCTGTTGCATTCAAAAGAAGGAAAGTGGACTATAGGTAGAATGGGATAACCAGTAGTTCTATATTATGCTCTATGTAAGAATTATACAGAGTAAACAAGCTGATAAGGTGCCTCATTTCATGATCCATTGAAAACACTGAAATTGAAAACACTTGCCTCTGACTGTGTAATCAAAAAGGATGTCACGACAATGCCATTGCTCATTTATTATGACGAGTTATATATGTTACATCCTATAGTGCTCTTATCCTAGAGACTTAGTGAATCATTGAATTGAAAGGGTCTAATTTGCGCTCTGTTCATCATGCATTTCATTGCTTTACCTGCTGTGATACATCTAGTTCGTTTATCTGAAGGGAAAGAGTTACCTCAGTTTCAGCACTTCGGAAGTACTAAGACTTCAAATAAGTGTTTGAATCCCTGGGGAAAGATAATAAGTGCAGAGACATTATTAGATGAAAATATGTGGGTTGCATGTATGGAAAGGCTATGTTTATAAAAGTTAACCAGCTAAGATATGATTCTTTATCGCAGAAATATCAAGATACATCAGTCCATGTACTCATTGCTCTTAATGGCATAGTTTTCCTCCTTGTAAAGCTTTAGTTTTTCTCCTACTTGCAGAGTATCACTTGAAACACATACTCAAAGAGCCAACTATTAGGAATTCATATCAGTTTCCGAATGTTCCAAGCCATAAATGGCAAAATTGGAAAGTTGATAATGGCTCATCAATTTTGAGTGGACTGGTGGTACAATTGAATAACAGTAAATGATTGAAATATTGTGTTATGATTCTACTAGCTGCAAGGAGGCGTGTGATAATAATGATTGCCACAGAAGCAGACAACGACAAACGTTTAACATGAGTGTTAAATCGATAAGAAATAGTTTGGACCATTTCATTTATTGTATTTTCTTGTAAAAATGAAAAACTATCTTTTCTATTTGTGGCTCTATATTTAGCATTATATGCACAGTATTAGGAAATGTGTCCAAAAGGTAATTGATAACATCTGTAACACCAGTCCATGGGCTTGATAATCAGAATTGAATATAATTTCTAGTGTTTTGGCACCAAAGACGTATAAGTACACATTAAGTTTCCTGATCTTAAACTTAATGACATCTTATAGATATATGAGCAAGACAGACTAAGAAAATGAAAAATATCCGCATGCTGTAATCGCTTTCATGTGTTTTACTTAAACGGTAATAACAAAATTCGCTTCTCTGTAAAACTGGGAGTAGGGCTGTGTATTAGCTCCTATAAGACAATATATTTAAGATAGAAAAGCAAACTTGGTTTTTCCTATTCATCAATTGAGTATATGTTTGTAAAATCTAATAAAACAGTTTGAAACCAAGTCATAGTAGTTGTTTAACTACATGACGATAGCCACAATTATAGCTTTTAAATTATAATTAGGTTCATGTAACGCACATAACACCGCAGTTAGCCGTATTAATGTTAAACAGCTCCATATGTAGTAAAGACATCCAGTATAAAGACTATAAGAATGTCAATTTATTAGATATTTTAATGTCTTCTTTTGGTAGCTCAAATATTCAAATTTCTTATTCTCAAATTGATATAGTAACATATGTAACAAGCTGTAACATTCTAACGCCCCGACTTACAGAGTGCAAACATTTCTTATTAAATGCACCTTGAATGGTTACATAAGATGTAATTTGTCTGCAGAATTCCAAAGGGGATTAGGATGGAGCAGGCCCTTACTCAGCTTGATGTCAAAATACTGTTTGATGATTTTACTTATCACGCTAACATATGTAACGCTCTCTGATCTTTAAAACTTGATGACAACTAGCAGATCTATAAGTCTTTATCATAGCAGCCAATTTAAAATCCCTAAACAATGTAAGATATCCAACAGCTGCGAGTTTTTTCACAATTTTAGCTCAAACTTTTAAACTACATTTCCTTTATTTGATATAGTAACGCATGCAACACGCTGTATCAGACTAACGCCCCAACATAGAGAGTGCAAACATCCCTTATTAGATGCAGCTTGAGTTGTACTATAAGAAGGAATATGTCTGCAAAATTCTCTCGAGGAGATTAAAACATTTTTAGGCATATCTTACGTAAAGACAATGAGCTTGCCCATTTATTACATCAGGTAACATATGTTACAGCCTCAGATATTAAAAATTTTGCAACAAACTTGCAGATTTATGAGTCTTTTCATAAAAGCAAATAAATCCCAAACAATGAAACACATTCATCAACTGCAAATATTTTTTAACTATTTTTACTTTAGTTTTAATACCAAACATTTCACCTTAAAACTGGGTAGGGGTAGGGTTGTTTAATTGCTTATTTCAGAAAAAATATTTAAGCTAGGGAAACAGACTTTAATTTTTCTGTTAGCCAATTGCATAAGCTAGTCAGACATGGTTAAAAACATTTTGCAAAACACACAGAGAGATTGTAAATGTAAATGACGTTAGCCACACTTGCAAATTTTAATGGGTTATCTGATTTATGTAACGTATATGACACCCTAGGAAGCCGCAATTTTGTTCAAATAGCTGTCATAGGTAGTTCAGATATCCAGTATGCAGACTATATGAATGATTTTTAAAAATAAATATTTTAATGTCTTTAATTTGTAGCCCAAACTTTCAATTTACTTTTTCTTAGTTTGATTAAGTAACGTATGTTACAGGCTCTTACAGACTAACGCCCCGGAGCACAGAGTGCAAACATCTCTTAAAAGACTCGGCTTTTAATTCTCTACAAGATAGGATATGTCTGCGAAATTCCCTAGGGGGGGGGAGCAAACCCATTCTCAGCCATCCGTCTAATAATTGTCTGTTGTTGTAGTTAACGTCGAACCAGTATAATCAAACAGAACATAAATTTTAAAGATAGATAGATAGATAGATATACTTTATTTCCTCCAAGAAGGAGAGTTTGAAATACATAATCATACATATAGGAACAACATAAATGGAATGAATAATAAATTTTAAGGAAATATAAATATTATCAAAACACGGTACTAGATACAGATATACAAGTATTGTCCAACTGATACTCCTACCCCACTGTCCTTATCGAAACGAAATATAAGGATGAGTGAAAGGTAATGAGGGAATAACTTAGGCAATATAACGTAGCTATGAGATATAGCAAGGACCACCTCCAGTGACGGAAAGTATGCCACTGGTCTGATCTCTGCTATGTTTCATAAAAGCATACCATCGATCGCTTCATAAAGGAAAAATCCTTCCAAGAGTCCAATGGAAGGAAAGAAAAGAGCGAACAGTTTCCATTCCCAAACAGAATACGCTTAATTCATTAAGCATACAAACATAATAAATCAGTATAATATCGCAGAATATAGTTTCACCACTCAAAAGAGTAGTGCTACTATATTCTTATACTTACACCACATTTTGTGAAGGTTAACAATGCAGCATATCTTAAACTGCTCACTTTTATCACCCAAAATGCGAGCAAACTCTGCAATTTCCATGCCTAGTAGAACATCAGTCACACGACTTCCGTCTGTATTGCAGAGAAATATATAGGCCTGGATACTAATTTCTAGGATTTCGAGCCATAGGTTTGCTCTTTCTATTTCCAAATAGGCGCAAGTATTAATGCAATGGTCAACAATATTGTTATAGTGCACATTACAATACATGCAGAATTTGCTATCCATTGGCATCTCAGCCAATTGAGAAATCATTTGAATAAATGAAATGCTAGGGAGAAGAAGCGTTCTTCTCTCTTTTGACAAATACCATGCCCAGTGTGGTGTATATTCAGAATGTATTGTTCTAAACCGATTGAAGTCGTGTGTCAATGTTCTACTGTCCCAAGTGGAAATTGCACTTTCGTAAAGTTTACTCTTAAGTAGACGTTTCCATGCATACGATGTTGGAAATGTACCATTTTCAACATATGTTGATAAAATATCACTGAGCTCATATTTTTCCAGCAATCTTACAATATCTGGTACAAAACCTTCTTGTCTATGATTAAACTCGGCAATATACGATGTTAATCTGTTGAGAAACATTCTTTTAACCCAAATATCTGAATTTAATCTGCAAAACTGTCCAAAGAGAGTTAGTTTTCTGAAGTCTATATCAGTTTCAATTGGAAATACACCCAAAAGACTTAATGCCGTGTCTGTTCGTGTACGTGTACTAAGTGATTGCATATGTTTTACACAAAACCTGTGGGCACGTTTCAATGTAAGTAAATCTGTATCAGATAGATTATCCCAATTTTCACAGCCATAGAGAGCTTTCGGTAAAACTATAGATTTATAAATTGTTTTACACGTGAGGGGATGTAAAGCACCATGATTAAAAATACCACTATTTACAAGACTGAGGAAAGTACCTTTTAGCTTGTGGCTTGCATCTTGAATGCTTATTTTCTTGCTAAGATATTTATTATTATTTACCCCAAGGTGCTTATAATTTTCACTTTCTGCTATGATACTGTTACCTAGATACCAAACTCGGTTTGACTTTTGATAGTTGTTTTTGGTTTCGTTGTACACAATAACCGAGCTTTTAGGGGCTGAATAGTCATATCGCCACTTACAAGAGTATGCATAGCATATGCACAGAAGGATAGCAAGGCCAGCTATAGACAATGCCATGAGAACCATGTCATCTGCAACGGTAGGGCAACATGCATTCATATTTAACATTTAAAACCTACATGACATTTGACCAATTGCTCGAGCAGGTCATCGTTAAAACACAAGAACATTAAAGGAGAAATAACACCACCCTGACGAGAACCTTGTAGGATTTTAAACCAAGCAGATTTATGCCCCTTGAACAACACACAACTCCTCATATCAGTATGCAGATCAATAATGATACCAAGTAATTTTGACCTAATACCCAGGTCATATAGCTTCACGAACAGGCCATCATGCCACATACGATCAAATGCCTTCTGAATATCCAGATAACAGACAAAGAGCTTACTGTGATTTTCCTTAGCATAGGAGATACTTTCTTTGACCATTAAGGAGGTCATATTACAACCAATATTTGCTCTAAAACCACCTTGTAAACCATTTAATGGCTTTGAAAGACTAGCTTCGACCATTTCTAATATAATTCTTTCAAATAACTTCAATAAAACAGAAGAAAGTGTTATAGCTCTGTAATTATTTGGGTCGGTTTTGGATTTTCTACCACCTTTGTGTAGTGTTATTATGATGCCTTGCTTAAGACTGGGTGGGATATAACTGTTATTGTACATATCAGTATAAAATTTGGCAAGTTGTTCGTATAACACATCTCCTCCATTTATCAGATGCTCGTTGTAAATGCAATCGTGCCCACAAGCGTTCTTCTTTTTTAGTACCTTAACAGCTTTTTTAACATCGTATATTGATATATATGTAGAATTACTGTTCCGATCTGACGTAATTTCCTCTTTTATGCCCTTTACCCTCATCTCAACTTCCCGTTTAAAACTCGAATCGTAGTGGGGCCTATCTGAGTCGGTATATAACTCTCGAAAATAGTCGCCCCAACCGGAGGCAATGCTTTCTGGATCGCGATATATAATATTTCCAAATTTAATTTCAGAGCCTGCATTTGTGCATGAAAAATTTCTTCTGCTATTTACCTTTTTCCAAAACACTGCACTGTCTAGTTCAGCTGCCTGGTCTATATCGCTGTCTAATTCATTCAAAAACTGTTCCGCGCACTTGCGATGATAAGCCCGAAACAAGCATTTAGTAGCTTTATATTCTCTATATGAAATATGATTATGCCCCCTCGGCCGCCCATCCCTAATCCAATTTCGCCTCTTCCCCCTCATTGCAGCATGTAGATCTTTTAAAGTTGAGTCCCAGTAAGGTTTTAAGTATGGGAAGTGGTAGATATTGGTGTTAATACTATATGGAAAAACATGCCACATGCCTAAAGGACTATAGAATTAGATAATTTTTAAGTATTCAGTATGTGCATGGCGATTTATGTAAGCATTTCGGAATAGATTCGAGTACCGATCATCCAGATCGGTACACACGACCATGCCCCTCTGATTCTCTGTAGTAAATATAATTTCATACACGCGACCAAGCCCTTCTTATTCTCTGTAGTAAGAATACTTTCATACACACGACCATGCCCTTCTGATTCTCTGTAGTAAATATACTTTCATACACACGACCATGCCCCTCTGATTCTCTGTAGTAAGTATACTTTCATACACACGACCAAACCCTTCTGATTCTCTGTACTAAGTATACTTTCATACACACGACCAAACCCTTCTGATTATCTGTAGTAAATATGCTTTCATACACACTACTATGCCCTTCTGATTCTCTGTAGTAAGTATACGTTCATACATACGACCAAACCCTTCTAATTCTCTGCGATAAGAACACTTACATACACACGACCAAGCCCTTCTGATTTTCTGCAATATGTGCACTTTGATACACACGACCAAGCCCTTCTGATTCTTTGTAATAAGTACACTTTCATACACACGACCATGCCCTTCTGATTCTCTGTAATAAGTACACGTTCATACACACGACCAAGCCCTTCTGATTTTCTGAAATATGTGCACTTTGATACATACGACCAAGCCCTTCTGATTCTTTGTAATAAGTACACTTTCATACACACGACCATGCCCTTCTGATTATCTGTAATAAGTACACGTTCATGCATACGACCAAGCCCTTCTGATTTTCTGCTATATGTGCACTTTCATACACACAACCAAGCCCTTCTGATTCTTTGTAATAAGTACACTTTCATACACACGACCATGCCCTTCTGATTCTCTGTAATAAGTACACGTTCATACACAAGAACAAGTCCTTCTGATTATATGTACGAGGATCATCCATTAAATAGAGGGATTTTCCATATAATATATGATTTCATAACATTTAATTTAAACTTTAAAAATGTAGCCATTAGGTAGCATAACTTATTGAGCGTGCAACGACATATCCAAAAGTTTTATGGAAAGTTGGGTCGTTTGCTGCTTAGGAACGAAAAAAATGTTTTTTAAGCTTACCTAGCCGGATGTCTTAAAATGGCTTAAAATGGCTATTATGGCTACCGACATGTGTAGCTCGGCTCCAAAAAAAATTATATTTTATAAACTACATTCTGTAAAACTCATTGACTTTTTTTTGAAAAAAATTCAAATTGGCAGATTTGTTAAGCATGAAAAGGTGGCAAAAATGCAAAAATTGTGGCATCAGAAATGTGGGTAGGGTTCATGAATTGGCCATTAAATTATCGATGGTTGGTATATTTTTTTCAACCACCCTTTAGTTATTAAATATGTATGTTCTATATTTTAAAACAGCATCTTTTTTTAAAAGAAATAAACAAACATGTATAAAATGTATCCCTTGTTGCCTAGCAACAGAAAAATATAAACCATATAAGTATTTCAATTTTTAGGCAGCCGTGACTAACTTGAACATGTTGATAACCATAGTTTATATGTAACATTGAGAACAATTATACTAGAACAAAGTCAATGACAAACTATGTTCAGATACATGATAGTACATGTAGTTAATTGTCAGACTTTAGTAGTGTTTCTGAGTATGTGGAAAATCTGGCCAGGTCAGCTTTATTATTATTTTCTCGTAGCTAAGCAGCATGCGACACCACTTTCCATCACATGTTTGGATCTGTTGCTGCATTCTTAACTAGTTATGCCACCTACTAATTACATTTGTGATGTTTAAATGGTACGAACTCTTGCATAATAAGGAAAATTCCTCTATTTATTGAGTGACGCTAGTAATAAGTATACTTTCATACACTCGACCAAGCCCTTCTGTGTCTGCAATAAGTACACTTTCATACACTCGACCAAACCCTTCTGTGTCTACAATAAGTACACTTTCATACATACGACCAAGTCATTCTGATTTCTCTGCAATAAACACTTTCATACACGGCCAAATCTTTCTAATTTCTCTGCAATAAGTATACTTTCATACAAACGACCAAACCTTTCTGGTTTCTCTGCAATAAGTGCACTTTCATACAAACGACCAAGCCTTTCTGATTTCTCTGCAATATATACACTTTCATACACACGACCAAAACCTTCTGATCATCACTAAAGATCGTATTTTAACCTTAACAAATGGTGCAAACATTGATGAAACCCACTCTTCATTTGACTCCTCTACACTCAAATGTCACTTCTATGTTAGAGTCTTAGCTATCTATAACAGCACTCCATACTGATCAGAATTGATCAAAGCATTTACTCTCTGTGTAGGAGTGAAAAGCAAGACATGAAAATGTCAAAGATAAAACGGAAATCCCTCGTTGTCGATGAAAGTGGCATTATTGGAGAGCTTGCTATTTCTGACATCAAGATGTAAACGCCAAACAATAACGTTCAAGGTTATATTATAACTTACTTATGTAATTGTATCATTATGATAATACTGTTATCGTTTTAGTTGAGTTATCCTTTTCTGTATTTAGACAGAGTCGTGACGTCAAAAACATCACTTTTGTCTTTTGACCATTTACCTCGTAGAGACGCCTTTTAACAATTTTGCAAACAGAGCAGACCCAAATCAGGCAGCTCTTACAAGAGCTGCCTGATCAGGGTCTACTATGTTTGCTTATGAAAATATGATTAGATAAGATCCTACACTAGTGGACCTGACAATTAATTTCTTTGTTCTATGTACAAACGTGAAAGTTTATTTATATAATTATTCATAGTGGGTGGAGCCTAGCATGAATATTCATGAAGGAAAGGGTAAATGAAAATCTGACCTTGTTAAGGGACAAACTAGCTTGCGCAGTCTGGTAAACACATTCGCTGTATTAAATGTGTAATATCTAAACATGTTACATGCAGAATATTGATAATTCTGACTGGTCTCTGTAACTGAGCAATTCATTAAAATAGTTGCATCAAATTAAGCTTAAGAAAAACTTCTTAAGAAAAACTTATGTTCTGTCTGCTCTCATATTCTATCCAAATAGTAAAAGTAAGAAAGAGGACAAAGATCAGGAATCGATACAATCAGGCACCACACCTGACCCAGGATACCAATGGGAAAGCGACAACTTCACAATTAGACTTCACAAACGAGAGCCAAAAGGTCAGTCCTTTCCCTGCAGGTGACCACAAGGCATTAATAAACAGACGCGCACGAACGCATAGCAAAAACAAGACAGAAATAAATGATCCACACAAGAAGACTTGGAACGGTCAGTAAAAATATTTTACTGGAGGGCTTAAACCGGTGACAAAAATAAGAGAGCTTGTGGGACTTTGAATTTGATCACTTCTCTTGTACTGATTATTAATAGAAATTTCTCCGAGCGGAAATAACCGTCAATAAAAGCATTGATTTTTCCTACAACGTCTTATGTTTTGCTACTTATTTTTCTAAAACAGTCGTCTGAGAAGTGCTATGTAATTGGCTTCTGTGGTGAAATTAAAGAAAGTGTACCCGAGACACTCACAAAGATAGAAAATGGAAATAAACAAGTAAATGAGACAACATATTCAGTAGTTGAAGTGGTCATTAGTTTCATTCCGAATGGTTTTACCATTTTCAATCTTTGAAATTGACAATAAAGTGGCGACTTTTACATTGTTCTTGCACACTGAAGCATTTGAAAACATTCTTATTTTCAAGCATTCTTATGCGTCATAATGATTTCCCAACGTTTTTTTTTCCAAACATTATCACGCATCAAAGTAATTTTCAAATATTCTTACGCACCAAAGTAATGTTTAAGCACTTTATGCTCCTTAGCAAGTTTCAAATGATAATGCGCAAACATATAAATTACAAGAATTCTTTCGAATAGAAGTAATTTTAAACATTATGACGTGGCAAAGTAATGTTTTAGCAGTTTTGCGCATCATTTGAAGTAGTCTTACGCATCGAATTTGAAACGGCCTTATATCTCAAGTATTCTTACTCGTCAAACCCTTTTCAAACATTTTGCACTGCAAGTTGATTTTCAAGCACTATGGTTTTTGGTGTTAAAACTTTCTCCCCTTCCCGATGTAAGCCTGCTTAAACACTTAGCATTTTGCTTCATGTTTTGTTTCAGTGGTAAATGTTGAACACTGCTACCTGTGTGTGTTATTGTTGTAGTTGTAATTATACTCCGGATCCAATACCACCGAGTTTACAGCAGTTGAAAGGTTACACCAAGATTAGTGGCAGCTCAGCTACCACCAAATTTGGTGTAACGTTACACTTATTTTTATAGTGTGTAATAACAGCAAATAAAATGGATGTATTTTGTAATCCTCCGCCTTCTTTCATAAAAATATTCGCTGTCCACGCGCTCTGTGCTCGCATTCAAGTAAGCCGCTTTAAAACGAGTCCAAACGAGGGCTCTCTCCCTACTGCCGATTTCATCTGACGAAATAATGAAACACTGGTAATAAGTGTCAGTATCATGTGGAATGACCCATTCTCATTGGAAACTAGAAATCTCCGGAAATTGTTTTCTCCAAGAATGGACATCTCTGCCTTCCACAATAATCGCCCCATTACAGCACCACGATCCTACTCTAAAGTGATTTGCAAACAATAATAGTATGTCAATGCCATTCGCTGAAATAATCCAGTGCTTAACATTTTCTTAACTTCATTTTCGGAACGTTATTGGGTATTCTAACACACCTCGCCTATAGAGCCAACGGTAACAAACTGTGATATATCGCACAATAATTCACTGCTAAAGTGTGTGATAGCTGACGTCACTAGAAAATGACGTCACTCATGGCGTTAGACGGTGTAACGTCGTTTTAACGCTTGAAAGACGTTACAATTACATGTAAAGGTATGCGACGTAGTCTAAGAATTGGCGGGAGTTCTTTAGTGCAATGGCGGAAAGTTGGAAGAAGCTGAAGACTTCGAATGTGTTTTCGTCGTTTACTGTGTGTTAGAATCGAAATAGATCAGCTCTAGTGCGTGAATTGTTGAGTAATAATTCACTGTTTGTCGGTCAGTTGTACGACGATAAATCACTCGCGCTGCGCGCTCGTGATTTGATCTTCTTTACAACTGACCTCCAAACAGTGAATTATTACTCAACAATTCACTGCTGGAGCTGATCTATTTCTTAATTCTAACACACCTCGCCTATAGAGCCAACGGTAACAAACTGTGATATATCGGACGATAATTCACTTCAAAAGTGTGTGATAGCTGACGTCACTGGAAAATGACGTCATTCATGGCATTAGACGGTGTAACGTCGTTTTTACGCTTGAAAGACGTTACAATTACATGTAAAAGTGTGCGACGTTGTCTAAATATTGGCGGGAGTTCTTCAGTGCAATGGCGGAAAGTTGGAAGAAGCTGAAGACTTCGAATGTGTTTTCGTCGTTTATTGTGTGTTAGAATTGAAATAGATCAGCTCCATTGCGTGAATTGTTGAGTAATAATTCACTGTTTGTCGGTCAGTTGTGCGAAGATAAATCACTCGCGCTGCGCGCTCGTGATTTGATCTTCTTTACAACTGACCTCCAAACAGTGAATTAATACTCAACAATTCACTGCTGGAGCTGATCGATTTCTTAATTATATTGTACAGTCCGGTTTTTTTATTTGTTAATCTACAGGAGAACCTATCCTAAGATTTATAGCAAAGTTCCATAAACTGTCATTTTGTCATGTGTTCTTCTCAAATACTTACATGTTATAATTGACTTTCGATTGTTTAATTTTGAATGAGTTCCATCTTTTTAAAGCCCTATCACCAACACAAATTTCGCACTGACATCATCTTTTTAAACCCTATCACGAACACATATTTCGGCAGCGGACATGCATTCGTTGACAAAAAATTGTACTTGTTTTTAAAAATCAGGCAAATCATTTGCAAAAAAAAACGCTGTGTGAACCTGAGTTCGATATGCAATAGAACGAATTAACAATTGCCTTTTTAGCTTTTCAAATTCATAAAATATTTTACCACACGCAGCATAAACGTATTATTTAGACTCTAAAAAGCTCGCGATACATTTATATACTCAAACAAAAAAGTTATGCCCGCTTGACGTTTATGTCTGCCAGTTCAAATAGTATGAACGCATTTCATTGAATTTTTTATCTTACAAACTTTGATCATTTAAAAACGATTTGCACCAAAGCGTAATCCATTTGATAATCAGTAGAGCCGCTGATAAAGCAGCGAACACGAGTACCCTTAAAATCAAAAGTCACAAAATCAATAGCTTGTGTGTCCGGCATAATCCCGAACCGTTCAAGCACATTTAAACATCACTGAGCAAACTCTCTAGTAAGATAAGCTGGCTAGTTGTATGCATTGCTTTTACGGCCACAGCCATTAGTCTGTTACATACTCTGACGTCACAAAACATCGATCACGAGCGTGCCTGAAAACACTCGAAAATTCATGATTGGTCAAGCATTTTGATAAGCAACAGAATCGAACAAATTTGATGTTTTTTCGTCATCACAAGCATTTTAACATTAATTAAGACTAATCAGCATCAAAACAATTGATAATGAAAATTCTCTGATGGTTTTGCAGTAAGGGGTGGGGTATAAAACACAGATTTAGTGAACCTTTGATGCCCCACATCAGCCATAGTTTTTGTTTTTCTCTATTGTGTAATTGTTGTCATAAACAAGCACAACAAATTAAAACAAAACTGTCTCAAAATGATGTTAGGTTAAGGAGATTTGGAAGTTTTAAAATTGTTATTTGTTTAATTCAAAGGGAGGTAATTTTAGTTAATTTCGTAAATGAAAGATTTGGAACTGCAATTAGTTAATTTCGTAAATGAAAGATTTGGAACTGCAATTTCGCTCGTTCAATAAGCAGACTTGGGATTTTTAGATGTTTTTTTCATTGTCGGACGCTTCTGGTTGCCATTTAACGTAAAATGTGTCACGTTTTAATGATTAACTTCCTGCTGATAACGGAAAAGCTGTGTGCGCATTAGGTTTAATAACCCTTCAAGATCAAAAGATAAAATCAAATAATTAACATTTTTTGTGTGTCGGACATTTGATAAACATTTTTTTGTTTGTTTTTTGTTGCAACATCTTAACTGGATCGAAAGATACAGTACCATGAAAATTGGACGTTTCTTTTTTGTTTGAGTATATTATTATCCACGTATCAGCTTTTAAGAGTCTAGTATAATACGTTTATGCTGTGTGTGGTTAAATGTTTTATGAGCTTGAAAAGCTAAAAGTGCAATTGTTAATTCTGTCTATTGCATATCGGCCACGGGTTGACCGAGATCACAATCAGCATACTATTTCGAGCCACTATCGGCACACCAGCGAAACGCCATTCAACTGGCGTTTCGCTGGTGGGCTGATAGTGGGCCAACCTTTAGATGCTTCCTTGGACTTTTCTTGTACAAATCATACTAAGCCTTAAACGTCAAAAAACGTTTAACCCCACCCAACTGAATGTTCAATGCTGACCCTCAGCCCCATCCAAAAAGGTGGAGTGCCAATAACCTTCTTAATATTTAGGTCTCTGGGAGCAGCTTAAGTCATCAGACGAAAATTTGCTTTCACCGCATGTAAAGAGACAACGCTGTTTGAACATTGCTGCCATAATTGTTTTACACAAATAACAAAACAATTTCACTTGTTTTCTTATATCTAAATGGCTCGTACAGACAATCCCTATAAGTATGAATGACACGTCGTAGATAGCAACAGATATTTATGTCCACATGAATTTCGAAATTAAACCTTCACAGATAATTTTGAAAAAGAAAACATGTCGGTTTGATCACTCAAGAGTTTTATACGATTATATAAACTTAAAATAAGAAATGACAAGTTCAAGTAAGCGATATGATTAGTGTAATTGTGGACACGTCGTCATGGAGGCATTTTTAAATAAGATTCCACTATATAGCAGCATTGAGAACATAGTGAACTACAACCCTGTTAATGTTAATCTTTAAAAGAAAGTGGAGGATATAAAGTTTAGCAATATAGCATGTTTAGAGCCTGTTCACAGGTCAAAGACCAACCAAAAAGACACTAGAAAACAGAATAGCAGACAGAAACACTGGCAGATCCAGAGGGGGTTTGGGTGGTTCGCTTGAACCTATTAAATGAAACAATTTGGTCTCAATGAGACCAAATAATTTCGTTTCCATGGGATATTAAAGAAAAAATGAGATAAAATCCTCCTTTCGAGAAATCCTGGATCTGCCCCTGAACACACAAACCAGAGTTGGGGGTAATTAAAATTGTAATTGTAATTATTTGTAATATAATTACATTTTCTAAAGTAAATTACATGTAATTAAGACATTTCTTTAATTAAAGTAATTGAATATAATCAATTACATGGTCAAAAATGAGAGTAATTAACAATTACTTTCAATTACTTTTTAATTACTTTTCAGATCAGTTATGAACTTCATTTACCTAAGATTAACCTAGATACGTAATTACTGCTAAACGAGTTGTTCTTGGCCTTTGTAAATGCACATATCATTTGCTGAACTCAATATATGAAAAGTATAGACATAAAATAGAAAATAGCAATTTTACCACAGACACAGACTTATGTTGCCTCTACTATTTTGAAAGCATCCTTTATAAGCAAATTATTTTTTTTTCATCTGCTTATAAAAAATATGGCTTTGTGACAATCAACCTTTAATTGTTAAGTCACCAAAACAATGCAAAAACAAAGGTGTTAAAATCTCAGCAATAGTATTCACTCAGACAATAGTGTTGGTTAGTGAATTGACTCCTTTAAGGCATTTTGTTAAATTTTCACACCCAGGATCAACATACTCATATGCTAAGGTACATGACCCAATCTATTCACTACATTATTTAAAAACCTTAAACTGCTCATTTGCCATTTTCAATAACAATGATAATGATAAAATTAATATTAATAAAATGTGATTCAGAAAATTAAATTGTATTTCTCTCATTCATTGAACCTTGGGTCTATCAGTATTGATATAACAAAAAAGAAAATGAAACAGATGTTACAGTGGTGACCGAACTAGTGACCTCTTGCTCGCAAAGCCAGCATTTTGTCACTATCTGATATTCCTTTTTGTATTTTTGCTCATATGGCCACAAAGGTTTTTTATCAACACTTTTTGAAAATAGTAAACGGTTATTCTCTGGCACTTTAAGGTAGGTTACAAAATAACGGGTTATCTTCCATAGTTGTAAGACTTTTCTCAGGCCAATGTATATTCCTGAACTTTGTTTTGCGGTTAACAGCTAGTTTGAGAACTTTGGCAATTTACCTCCCAGAATAAGATAATAGTTTCTGTATTTTCTCCTATGTGATCATGTCATCAACCATAAAAACAACAGCTGATTTTGTACATTTCATTTCTTTTAAGTTTCATCTCTTGACAATAATTTAATACAAGAAGTCCGCAAAATAAATACAACCTAACAGAATTTAGAATGCCAAGGTTACTCAGACTTTTTAAGGAGTTTTAACTCATTTCAAATATCTCTGAAATTAAAATCCCATGAAGCTATCTAAGTTGCAGTGAAATGTAATTGAAATGTAATTAATTACATCTGGCAAAGTAATTGTATGTAATTAATTACATTGATCAAAAGTTAAGTACTTGTAATTTAATTGAACTTTCCAATGTAGTTGTAAATGATTAATTTCTTTTCAAAGTAATTGACCCCAAGTCTCACACACACACACACACACACACACACACACACACACACACACACACACACACACACACACACACACACACGTCGATTATTTCAGTCATTCATGAAATTGATTAATAACTAATGGATGAATAAACGAATGGATGGATGAATGTATGTATGAATGAATGAATGAATTAACGAGCGAACGAACGAACGAATGAACGAACGAACGAATCAATCAATCAATCAATCAATCAATTTATTTATTTTTTTATTTATTTATTTATTTATTGATTTATTTATTTATTCACCTTTCTATTATTTAATTAATCAAGAAATTGATTAATTATAATCGATTTATTAATTTGATTATTTAATTTTTTGATTGATAAGAGTTAGTACCAATGTGGCGATCTGTCATACGATGATATGAAATCACGGCACAAAATATGAAACCTGTGCAAAATTGCAAAGCTTTCATATTTTGCTCATTTCCAGGCGTCGCATAATTTAAATGAGCCAGTGCATGAGATTTCCAACAAGATGGTATGTGCGACGAGCAAAACCTCAGATCAGCCTGCGCATACGCGCAGTCTGATCAGAGCCTTTTCTAGTCGCTCGAGTATTCTATGATTGTTAAGCTACTGACTGAACACCATTCGGAGTTTCTAAGCTTAAAAGGAGACTGCAGAGGCTCGTCCGAGTCTACACATGTCAAAATATCCACATTTTTGGAAATCACGTGCACTGGCTCATTAATTTGATTGTTTCAGTGAGATGGATCCTCAGTTGAACAGAGTAAGAGAGGACATGGCATAACCATGGCCAACTCGTTTTACCTTGTGTCGGCGATCTCGACCTTCCTGTTAGGGTTAACCCTCTACCTCGTCTCTATATCATCAACCGCATGGCAGGGCCTGCGGAATGCCATCTCAATATCACTGTGGAGAACCTGCTACAAGATGCACATACAGAATATCTGGGTCTGTAACGCTTGGCATACAGTACCAGGTAAGATATGCTCATGACCTTAAAGCGCCACCTATAATTTGCAACAGACGACAATTTCAAATTTTGCCGCTTTTTTCAAAAATAACAAATAAGGCATGATATTTCATGAGAATCGTCTGCTGGCAGACGATTCTCATGAAATAGCATACCTTATTTTTTTCGAAAATTGGGAAAGAGTTCTCAAAATTTGTCGTCTGCTGCAGTTGTGATTGGCGCTTTAAGGATTAAGCAAAAAGCGTGCAGTAGCCCGTGAAAATACGATATTTTTCGATTGAGAAAGTGTTGTTTTCATATTTTATGAAAATAGTTGGAGCTGTCCATTGGAAGTGTTTGGTATATCAATATACTTTACAGTCATATTCTTGACAAATATAGCTTACTATAATGTCGGCTTATGTTATGAGCACTATATTTATTCACTTTTACGTTCAAAGGCATTCCTATTAGCATATGTGCTGAGGATATTTAAAAGAAGCGACTTATCTGGCAGTTATATATAGCTTTCGAGTTTGTTCGAGTTTTAAAATAAATTCTAATATTTAGAGTAAAAGTGTTTATTGCTATAATTTTCTACATTTTCAGATTTTGTGCGCTCCGCCCAAGCATTCTGCATCATATCCCTCCTGTGTTGTGCCGTGTGTATTGTCATCCTTGTCGCAGCCTTCGCCCTTCGATGTCTCAACAGATCTCGACTAGCACTCATTGTCCTTTCATTAATGACCTTCACATCAGGTACGTATTGTTACGACCCGTGGTCCGTTATGGGCTCAACCCATGTGCGAATCCAGAGGGGGATAGGTGGTCCGGACCCCCTCCCCTCTGAAAAATCACAAAAATATAGGTTTTCTTAGCAATACTCGTCCGGACCCCCTGAAAAATCGCAAAGCTACCAAGCCAGCATTCAATATTGGGCCATCATCGACCCGCCAGCGAAACGCCATTTAATGGCGTTTCGCTGGCGGTCCGATGTTGACCTGCTTTTCGTGCTATTTGGATCCTCTTTCCCCAAATGAAAAAAACTTGTCAGTATTGGACCCCTTCCGGCAAAACTTTCTGGATCCGCGCATGCAACCCAGCTACTGACGCGGAATGCAGAGTGCAATATTATGGGTAAAATGTGGACTTCAAACAAAAGAAACTAAATGTCGACAAATCGTTGGATCGCCCACTAGCACGGCAGACACACAGCACAGACTTGGTATTAGCTGATCGTTGAAATAAAGTTAATAACGTTAAATTAACGTTGATTCTGAACTCTGTGTGTGTTCTTGAGGGAGGGGGATTTCAGTGGAGCATTTTAACAGGGACAGTGTGGTGTAATAGAAACCGTGTCGTACTTGAATCGGAGATGCTGCATGTTCTAACACCACAAGCAGCAAATGGTGTACCTTCAAGCATGGAAATTAACCTTCATCACGTTTGGTATGCTCAGACTAGGAGCTTTACTAGTAGTAGTATAAAGAAGATTTCTTCTGGTAAAACAGATATTAAATAGCAAATCATTAAACTGATTTCTCAATAAAACACCAAGCGCGAGCCCAAGCATATCTTCCATGGTACTTTACTACAAAATTGATGTTGGCTTTAATGTGCATTATCGGTTATCAATAAGTGTGCATCACTGTATCCGTCCTTTCTTAATTAAACGGTTCATAAATTAGTTTACCTATGCTGTTTGTTCCGTTGAGTACCTGACATTAGCTTAAGACTTCTGGCTATGCGACCATCAATTTTTAATAAACCGTGCATTGCTTGGTAAATATTACTGCACGCAAGTATATATACGCTATAATACAATCTATTCGTCATCTGTGTGCAGCTTAACGCTTTGAAATATCAGTCCCAGAAAACATCTATTGTCAATATATTAAAATGACGTAATCGATGTAGGCCTTTCTTTTGAGTACGTATTGATCGAGCAAAAATGAAGTATATTGTTTTAATAAGTCATTTATGTATTTACAGCTGACTATCTTTAAACTAAACCAAGTATATGTACTCAAAACTACGTGTTTAGGTCAAAGTAAACTTTTTTTTAAATCGTCAATTTCCTCTTTTTAGATGGTGATGTTCTTCGCTGTACGTACTATGGAGTCTATATCTCTCAACTCATCCGATTTGCTAGAGCATCTAGCCATGTTGCTGACTTCAACACTTGCAATAAATTGTTGTTAACTCAGAAACTTCTTAAACAAGGCTATCAGTATCATAAACTTCACAAAACCTTTTCTAAATTTTATCGCCGGTTCTATGATTTGATATCTAAATTCTATGTTGTACTTAAATAATCTCTCTTGCGCCAAGGACTTTCTCAGCCTGAGTTCTAAGGTGAAGAAGATTGTTGGCTCTAATAATTTTCAGCGCAGTTTACTAAAATAATTATAAAAGATTGGCTATAACATTAATGTATTGCAACAGACTGCATGCTTGGTGGTCAACCCAATCATGGTTTGCAACTTTGCTTTCCTCTTTAATTGCACGCCGGTGGGTCGGACATCAGACTCTATGACGGTTCCGACTTAAAGACTTATCTATAGTTGAGATGGTTGTTGTCGGTCCCAATGGGGTTTACCTGTTGGATTTCTTTTGCTCCAGTAATTCAGTTTTATGTACTGTTGAGTCCTTATCATGGATAACTTAGGTGTCTTTCATTCAAACCAAACATCTATGTGTCTTGATCCATATCTGAACAAAGGGTGAGATTAACGCTGTGAAACTAGTTTAAGACCTCCAGTAAAAGCATTTTTACTGACCGTTCCAAGGCGGTGCTTCTTTTGTGGATCATTTTTATTTATGTTCCGTGTTTGTCATTTATTTTCTTGTATGTTTATTGTAGCCTTGTGGTCACCTGCTGGGAAAGGGCTGACCTCTTGGCTCTCTTGTATGTGATGTTTTATTGTGTTTTTGTCACTTTCCCATGTGGTGACTTGGGCCAGGTGTGGTGCTTTAATGTATTGATTCCTGCTCTTTGCCTTCTTTCTTACTTTGAAATACACTGGAGAAGGATTTTTTTCAGATAATTCTAGCCGTCCTCTTTTGAAAAAGGGGCTATGCTGGACCTGTGTTGTCCTTCCAAAATTCTGAAACACATTACAGTGGGTAGCTTATCAACACAACTCCTCCCATATTTTTTAACAATCATTTTGAATCTGTTGATCAGTGTTTTCTCCTTAATCTGCTAGTGGTTTAGGTATAATCGTTTGATTATCCTTTCTTACATTTTCTTTGTGAATTTAAGCATGTTTTGGCACGGAATGCCATCAAAGTATACAGACAGTGGCGATAGCTTACAACCGAAACTCCTTCAGTATTTTTTATAAATCATTTTGAAACTTTGAAGATGTTTTGTCCATGGGATGTATATGTGCCTGTGTTTGTGATATAATCGTTTGAGTATGTTTTGTCACTTTATAGCTTTGTACACTTAAAGTATATTTTGGCACGAAATGGTATCAAAGTGTATTGACAGTGGGTAGCTTGCCAATACAGCAGCTATCGTTTTGACCACTCATTTTGAAACTTTGCAGAAGTTTCTTTTCACTGGTTTTTAGATGTGTATGTGGTTTTAAGGGTGAGGTTGGCGCCGTTAAACCGGTTTAAGCCCTCCAGTAAAATATTTTACTGACTGTTCCAAGGCGGTACTTCTTTTGTGGATCTTTTATGTTTTTGTTCTGTATTGTGTTTGCTATGTCTTTGTGCGCGTCTGGTTATATGTGCTTTGTGGTCACCGGCTGGGAAAGGGCTGACCTCTTGGCTCTCGTTTGTGGTGTCTACTGTGAGTTGGTCACTTTCCCATTGATATCCTGGGTCAGGTGTGGTACTTGATTGTATCGATTCCTGATCTTTGCACCCTTACTTACTTTGGTATTCTATTTTGAATATTTTACTCACTTTTCAGCTTTGTGAACTTCGACTTATTTTGTATTTCCAAAACTCTTTACAGTGAGCAGCCTGTCAAGTTGTCAACACAAAGCTCCTATCAATATGGTAATTTGCAGGTTTTTTTGTACAATTCTTTGATTATTTTCTTGCTATCAGAGTTTGAAAAGTAAGACTTTTTTGGCAAATGCTGGTATCAATATGATTAAATATTGCGTTCCTTGTAATAAGTTTCTATCAATTGTTTAAATGCATACTATGTGTCTTGTTTTACTTTCCACTTCGTTGTTACTAATTTGCATATCTTTACTGATGGCATAGTCAGACCAGACCCTCCGAGTTCTAGTTTTTATATTATTCAGCACGATGTTGATAGTTACTGTAATGGCGGCAAAAGGCCTAAGATTGTTTTTTAAATCTCTGTCAGAGTGTTGTGATTACAGCTACAACGACAGTTACCATAACGAATGCAAAAGGAAAACTTCTCGAATCACTTTTACCTGGGTGGGAAAAGTATTTTCATGCTGTGTGGCAATGGTAATCACCATAAAAGGTGCGATAAAAAATAGTTTAGAGATCATTTTTCTTTTTCAGCTTGACAATGCCAGCCACTGTAACGAATGAAATAGGAAAACCCTTTTCTTTTTCACGATATTCTCTGTTATGGGTGGGAGGATTATTTCGCTCCCTCCCTCCTCTCTTAATTTTGAATATATTTTTCTGCGTTAATGTCAGTCACCTAAATCGGCCCTCCAGTAATATATTTTTACTGACTATTCCAAGGCGGTGCTTCTTTTGTGGATCATTTATGCAGGCCCCCTAGCAGACTCTCATGAAATTTAAGGTTTTTTATAAAGGCTATTTTAGGCAAAATAAAGGTTATTTCATTGAAATTCTCACAAAAAATAAAGAGCAAATCAGTGTCAAATATTCGAGTAATTTCATCGAATCCTGATCTTTAAATCCCTTCTATGATAGATGATATGTTTCTGGTACAGAAAATCCTTAGGCAACAAATATTATATAGCCATCTCATCACAAATCAACAGAAAATTACTCCTGTTGCTTAATCCGGGAGTTGAAAACCTTACTTTTAACCTAATGTTTGCGTTGCACAGTGCTGGATTGAAAAGTTATCACATTTCCTAGCCTGGAAGGGGGGTTGGGGTCCTCCCCCGGAAATTTTAAAAACCAAGAAAGCAGGAGAGGCCATCTCTGGTCATTTTGTAGGGGCAATTTTACCTTCAGTAAATGAAGAATTTCAGAGGATGTTGCTCCTATTTATATTGTATGCTCTTTTTAAATAAAGATTTAGAAAACTATGCATAAATCCACATTAGTCTCGTTCGTGTGCAGATATCACTGTTCAGATTTGACAACCTAAGACATTAACATTTGAATATCAGCACATTTCACCCAAGTTAACCCTGTTCACCTGAGACCAAAATAAATTGAACCCAGAGTTCAACGGATGGGCCTAGCCATTGCACTTGGTAGTGCGTCCAGCCTAATGTTCAGGAGTTTTGTAGGTTCTCATTCTTTCACTAGTTGTCAGT